>CM028750.1:25785705-26317159 GCA_016801395.1 Leptodermis oblonga | reverse complement strand
TTAGGTGTCACATATATATTTTATAAATTTTGCATTCAAGTTCTTAAACATTTGAATATTTATATTTTGATCCTTAGGGTTTATGATGTAAAATCCTGTAGTTTCTTGTCCTAGTTTAATCTTTTTTATATTATATCGTTGGTGTTTAAACATGGTTATGTATAATTATAAATCTTGGAAATTTTCTATGATCATGTTAATTATAAAATCTTATGATTTAGATTTTTATGTTTTGAATTTTAAATATAGAAATTTCAATGGTTAATTTAGAATTAAGATATTAATTCAAGTATATGATTATGTTTAAGGATATATGAAAATAAATATATAAGTTCAATTTTAGGAATTATGGAATAAAAATAAGGAAATTAGAAATTAATGAAAAAATAATAGTGAAAGGGACCAATCGGTTTTACCCGATTGGAGAAGGGTAAAACCGATTGTCTAAGGTTAGAAGACTGGTTTCACCCGATTACAAATGGGTAAAACCGATTGTCAAACGATTTTACCTGATTGAAAAAGGGTAAAACCGATTTGAAAGGATGAAAAATTGGTTGTACTGACTTGGACTCAGGTAAAACCGATTCCACCGCTGCCCGAAACGGTTCTATCAACTTCTAAATGGGTAGACCCGATTTGAAAAGGTAGAAAAAAATTTAACCGACCTCCGATCGATTTTAACCGATTTGGAAAAGGTCACAACCGATTGGAAATGGAACAAATTAGGTAAAACCGATTAAAAGGTAGGGAATAACCGATTCTTAATCGGTTAAAATTGATTCAACACTGGATTTAAAAAAAAATAGAATTAAGAGATAAGAACGGACTCAAAATCTCCCTGGGCATTTTGCCTATAAATACCCCCACCCCTACCTTCATTCTTCACCCCAAAATCATGCCAAAACTCTGCCAAAATCCCAAAACTAACTAGAAAAGCTAGAAAGGAGGAGAAAGAAGAAGGAGAAGAAGGAAGAAGAGGAGAAATCAATCTTTAAAGCTAGGAATCAATCTCGAAACCGTGGATCCAGCACTAGGAGGAATTTGGAACGTGCCGATAAGGAATTCAACGGATTCTTTTGGTTGATTTATAGAAAATAAGGCATATTTTGAGATTTTGAAGGTTTTAGAAGTTTTATGAGGGTTTAAATCTTATAGTTATGGAATTCTTGATTAGGAGATGTTAGAAATAATGCCTAGATGTTGTTAGGTTAAGTTTGTACAAAAGGAAGCAAGAAAAATGGAGTTGTAATGGATTTCTAGAAAGAAACTCGAAGAAAACTTGGAATCTAAGCTTTCTGGGCATAGATCGATTTTATCTGATTGTAAATCGGGGAAAATCGATTGCCATCAGTTTTGACCGATTGAAAATCGGTTAAAACCGATCCCAAACTGGTTTTACCGATTTTCAATCGGGAAAAACAGATTCGGGTGTAATAAATTATTTTCCAAAAGTTTCCTTATAATTTATTTTAGTTAGTTTTATAATTACGACCTTTTTGGAGATACGAAATTAGGGTTCCTGGAAAACTTTGGCTATGTCAGAAAATTAGGAATTTTACGAAAATTAGGTTAAGAAATTTGGGTGTATTTAAAATGGAATAGAAACTGAACTTTTCGATATTTATAAACTGCAGATAATTTGGAAATAGTAAGCGGATATCTCAGGATCAAGGTGAGTGTTCTCACTAAAGGGGTTAAATATTTTAATGAGTAAATAAATGAGTTAGCATGCTTTATTGCTGTTAATGTGTATATCTAGTGAAATGCATGCGTTATAGGTAATGTGTACGATTATTACCCTAATTGTGAAAAGTGAAATGTTTATATATATGCCATGTATACGTAAATGTTTTACAATGTTGAATTATGTGTGTGAATGGAATGTTTATTAAAGTTTATCGCATAAATGATATTGTTATTACAATACTAATGTTTAATGTTAAATGTTCAGCGTATACTATTCAATGTTAAATGTTAAATGTCCAGTGTTCAATATTAAGTGTGCATGAATGTCGGAAGCCCGAACCCTGTTCAGTTTATTGAAATTGGACATGTCGGTATCGGGCTGGAGTGCCTGACTAAATGGCTGGATAGGTAATGTTAAGTAATATTTCGGGAGTTACCACAATTTTCAATGTTTAATGTTGTCGGTGTTGGCATGGTTAATGAAATGCTGCAGTGTTCCACTACAGGTAAAGTATAATGGGTAATGCTTTTCGAAGGGTCATATCGATCCTAGTTATAGCCTGCCGGTTATACTCTTTCTATCTCTTACGCGTTTCCCCTTGCGTGCTTAGGAAATACTTGCTATGTGCCGATAAATGTTTATTCGGTAATGATTTAATAGTGTGACCTCACTGATCTTATGGAAGCTCACCCCTAGACCTTTTGCATGTAACAGATTTTTGGAAGTAGTCGCTGCCAGTGGATGCTGATGAAGGACATTTTGATTAGGTTTTTGGAAGATAATATTGTAGTATTACTTAAGAATCTAGTTTTAGTATAATGCAGTATTGTAATAGTGTGAATTAGTGTGTGTATCTTTTGGAGAATATAATAGAGTTTGAAGTTTGATTATTCATTTTGGTAATTAAATCTATTACTGAATTAATAATTACTATGTATATCGTGAGTGAGTCCTGGTGCGAACCAAGCAGACATCTCGGTCACGGCCCCCTCGTGAAACAGGGAGGTCGGGGCGGGGGCTGTCACAGATGGTATCAGAGTAGTAAAATTCTATGGGACAAACATCTTAGGAAGTAAAAGTTAAGGTTAAAACCCTAAGTTTAATAAAACTTGAAGTCGTTCTAGAAACTTAAGTGTTATATTGAAAAGGGTTAATTACGCAACCCCCCTATGGTTTGCGAAAGTACAGGATAACCCCCCTATAATTTAAAAAGCTACGCAAAACCCCCCTGCAGTTCCAAAACCCTCTTAATTCTTAATTTGTGACCAAATTGCCCTTATTCAGTCAAAGGGTCATTAACTCCATATAAAAGTATAAAAAAACCTCACAAAATTTCCCAAAAGTATAAAAAAAAATCTCAAAAAATTTCCCAAAAATATAAAACATATTATTTCCACTGTTGCTACCGATAATTATATTGGGAAATTTTTTAAAACTTTTATATGGAGTTGATGACCCTGTGACTGAATAAGGGCAATTTGGTTACAAAGTAAGAATTTCGTCTACTTTACAGGGGTTTTGAAACCACAAGGGGGATTTTGCGTAGCTTTTTAAAGTATAGGGGTGTCATCCTGTACTTTCGCAAATCACAGGGAGGTTTTGCGTGATTAACCCTATCGAAAACTTTCTAGGATGTAAGTGTGATTACTTGCCGTTAGAAATTGTGTAAGGTTGAAGTATCTTAGTGAATTGAATTATCTTACTCTTGTGAGTAATCTCTTGAATTTGGTTTTGTAGAATTAAGTGACGGACCAGAATCAGGATCAAGCTAACCCTAGTTCCAGTTAAGCCCCAAAAGTCGGGATGGAATGGTTTGCTTGCCAAGTGACTAACCTTCTAGAGCATCTAGTCCAACAATCTGTAGGACTGCATGGAACTGGGGCAAATGACCAAGAAGCCCTTAAGAAAGCCGATACTGAGGATGCAGCTCTTGAGAGATTCCAAAAGTTCTGCCCAACTAGGTTCAACAGAAGCTCAAACTATGAGGTAGCTGAAAACTGGCTGCAAGCCATGAAGAACATCTTTACGACCTTGGACTACACCGAGAAAAGGAAGGTGAACTTTTTGATATTCCCAATGGAAGGAGCTGCTAGGGATTGGTGGAACCTCATCCAAACCAAGTGGGACTTAGAGAGAACCCCTACGACTTGGGAAAATTTTACCACTGAGTTCAAAGCAAAATACTTTCCTCTAGTGGTGCGAGAGAAAAAAGAGAAAGATGTTGTAGACCTGAAGCAAGACTCCATGATAAGGATATCCAAGGCTAAAAATAACACAAGTTATGAGTAAGAATCCACAAAGCCAACCAGAATCCTAAAGGAACTAGGATTGGATGAAAAAGGAAATCTAGCTGCCAAGGGGGAATGAGGTGGCCGAATTTTACACTTAAAAATATGGAAATAAGAAGTAGAAACAAATCACAAAAAGGTTTCAAGAAGGTAAACCTTTTTGGTAACTACTATCCTAGTAAGCGTAGTTGTAACAAACTTGTAACAACCTAACAAACTAGTAACAAACTTTGAGTAGAATTAGGTAACATGCACAAAACCTAATCCTTCTCTAACCTAAGCTTCCAAGTGGCGTGTGGGTTGCTCCTTGTGGGCTTGGTCTGGCCGAAAATTGAAGGGAATGGACTCCATGGTGAGTTCGGCCCTTTTTGAGATGGCGCATGGTGCTGATAGTGTAGGGAGCTTCTGGAATCTTCTGGAAACTCCCAGAATCATTTTGGAATGTCAAAAATCAAGATTTTCAAGATTCTTCAGGATTCAGTAAACCGCGAAATTCAAGATTTTCAAGAAAATCAAGAACTTCAAGATTTGTCTCTTTAAAGTCCAAGACCCTTCCGGTTTCTTCGAGAACTTCAAGAAATGACCCTTTCTTCATTGTGGAGAGTTTGGAGATGCCTTTCCTTCAAGGATCTTTGAATAGCATGACTCTTCTACTTCTCCTGGCATTCTTCTCAAGGGCTTTGCCTTCTGGTTGGCTTCGTGGATTATGATTCATAACTTGTGTTATTTTTAGCCTTGGGTATCCTTATCACTTCATGTCCACAGCTGAGTATGAGGCTGTATTTACTAAACTATCCATGTTTGCGCCGGAGATGGTAGCCAGCGATGATAGGAGGAAAAAAGAGGTTCATGCAGGGATTATGATTGGAGCTACACGATGCCCTAGCTCATTCTCACCAACCCACTTTTGTGGCTGCAGTGGAAACTGCGCAAAAGGTGGAAGTCACTAAAACCAAACTGAGAGATTTACAATTTCTGAACCCAGCTAGAAAGATAGCGCCAATGGCAAACCCTGGAGGTCCATCAGGTCAAAATAGGAATTATGGAACAAACCCTAGACGAATGAGGTGTAATTTCTGCAACAAGGTAATCATGAAGAGAAGGACTACTGTTTTAAGGCAAGGAAGTTTCTTAAGTGCGGAAGCTCCGAACACAAGGTTCTACAGTGCCCTACGATACAGGCTAACACAAAGCAACCTCAAAGGAATGGCGGTCCTATTGCAGCGGAGAAGCCAAAAGTTCAAGCTCGAGTTTATACGCTTGGAGCTACTGATTAAGAAACCCCGGAGGACATACCTTTAGCCATACTTTTTGAAATAAGGGATAATTAGTTTAAATATATCGTATGAATGTTGTTTGTAATAGGAATATAATTTCGAGGACGAAATTCCCTAAGGGGGTAAGGATGTATGACCTCATAGTTTCTTATCCTAATTTAATCTTTATTACATTATATCATCGATGTTTAAACTAGGTTATGTATAATTATAAAGTTTGGGAATTTCTAAGATCATGTTAATTATAAAATTTTATGATTTAGATTTTTATGTTTTGAATTTTAAATCTAGAAATGTCAATGGTTAATTTAGAATTAAGATATTAATTCAAGTATAGGATTATGTTTAAGGATATGTGAAAATAAATATATAAGTTGAATTTTAGGAATTATGGAATAAAAATAAAGAAATTAGAAATTAATGGAAAAATAAAAATGAAAGGGACCAATCGGTTTTACCTAATTGGAGAAGGGTAAAACTGATTGTCCAAGGTTAGAAGACCGGTTTACCAGATTACAAATGGGTAAAACCGATTCTCAAACGGTTTAACGTTTTTACCCGACTGGAAAAAGGTAAAACCAATTTGAAAGGATGAGAAATCGGTTGTACTGAGTTGGAATCCGGTAAAACTGATTCCACCGCTTCTCGAAATGGTTCTACTGACTTCTAAAATGGGTAGACCCGATTTGAAAAAGTAGAAAAAAGATCTCACCGACCTCTGAACAATTTTAACAGATTTGGAAAAGGTCACAACCGATTGGAAATGGAACAAATCGGGTAAAACAGATTTAAAGGTAGGGACAACATATTGGAATCGGTTATAACCAGGTTACCAATCGGTTAAAACCGATTCAACACTGGATTTGAAAAAAATAGAATTAATAGATAAGAACGGACTTAAAATCTCCGTAGGCATTTTGCCTATAAATACCCCCTCCCCTACCTTCATTCTTCATCCCAAAACCATGCCAAAACTCTGCCAAAATCCCAAGCCAAACTAGAAAAGCTAGAAAGGAGGAGAAAGAAGAAGGAGAAGAAGGAAGAAGAGGAGAAGTCAATCTTTAAAGCTAGGAATCAATCTCGGAACTGTGGATCCAGCATTAGGAGGAATTCGGAATGCCGGTAAGGAATTCAATGGATTCTTTCGGTTGATTTTTAGAAAATAATGCATATTTTGAGATTTTGAAAGTTTTAGAAGTTTTATGAATTTTAGGGTTTAAATCTTATAGTTGTTACGGAATTCTTGATTAGAAGTTGTTAGAAATATTGCCTAGATGTTGTTGGGTTTATTTTGTACAAAAGGAAGCAAGAAAAATGGAGTTGGAATGGATTTCTAGCAAGAAACCCGAAGAAAACTTGGAATCCAAGCTTTCTGGGGCATAGATCGGTTTTCCTCAATTTACAATCGGGGAAAACCGATTGCCATTGGTTTTGACCGATTGAAAATTGGTTAAAACCGATCCTAAACAGGTTTTACTGATTTTTCAATTGGGAAAAACCGATTCGGGTGTAATAAATTATTTTCCAAAAAAAATTTCTTCATAATTTATTTTAGTTAGTTTTATAATTATGCCTTTTCGGAGATATGAAATTAGGGTTCCTGGAAAAGTTAGGCTTTGTCGAAAAATTGGGAATTCGGGTGTATTTAAAATGGAATAGAAACTGAACTTTCCGATTTTTATAAACTACAAATTGGGAAATAGTGAGCGGATATCTCAAGATCAAGGTGAGTGTTCTCACTAAAGGGTTTAAATGTTTTAATGAGTAAATAAATGAGTTAGCATGCTTTATTGATGTTAATGTGTATGTTTAGTGAAATGCATGCATTATAGGTAATGTGTTTATGACCCTAATTGTGAAAAGTGAAATGTTTATATATGTGCCATGTATATGTAAATGTTTTACAGTGTTGAATTATGTGTGTAAATGGAATGTTTATTAAAGTTTATCGTATAAATGATATTGTTATTACACTACTAATGTTTAATGTTAAATTTTCAGCGTATACTGTTCACTGTTCAATATTAAATGTTAAATGTCCAGTGTTCAATGTTAAGTGTGCATGAATGTCGGGATCCCAAACCCTGTTCAGTTTATTGAAATTGAACATGTCGGTATCGGGCTGGAGTGCCCGATTAAATGGCTGGATAGGTAATGTTTAGTAATATTCCGGGATTTACTACAATGTTCAATGTTTAATGTTTAATGTTGTTAGTGTCGGCATGGTTAATGAAAAGCTGTAGTGTTCCACGGCATGTAAAGTATAATCGGTAATGCTTTTTGAAGGGTCATATCCATCCTCATTATAGCTAGTCGGTTATGCTCTTTCTATCTCTTACGTGTTTCCCCTTGTGTGCTTAGGAAATACTTGCTATGTGCCGGTAAATGTTTATTTGGTAATGGTTTAATAGTGCGACTTCACTGAGCTTATGGAAGCTCACCTCCTAGACCTTTTGCATGTAATAGATTTTTGGAAGTAATCGCTGCCAGTGGAATGCTGATGAAGGACCTTTTGATTTGGTTTTTGGAAGATAATATTGTAGTATTACTTAAAAATCTAGTTTTAGTATAATGAAGTATTGTTGTAATAGTGTGAATTAGTGTTTGTATCTTTTGGAGAATATATAATAAAGTTTGAAGTTTGATAATTCATTTTAGTAATTAAATGTATTACTGAATTAATAATTACTTTGTATATCGTGAGTGAGTCCTTGTGCGAACCAGGCAGGCATCTCGGTCATAGCCCCTCGTGAAACAGGGAGGTCGGGGCTGGGGCTGCCACATATGAATCTCATTTTCATGTCTCTCATATTAAAAAAAATTACTAACTATTTGGGTGTCATTATTAATTTGATTTAAACTTAACTGTAAAGTTTGTGAATATTGCACATAAGTCGTTTAAGTTTTAGTTACTTACATTTTAGCTTCCATAATCCAAAAATGTAGTTCAAAATCTTAACTTGAAAATTTTAATATCAAAATTCCTAGAATATTATTATATGCTTTATTTGAATATTTCTTACATATTTTATCTTATTTCCAATGGTGTTTACAATTTTTCTATTTTGTCCAATTAGTAATATTTTTCATTGCTTCTTTTGATTTTATAGTGTGTGGTAAATCAAAATTACTTTGTTGATATTTCTGAAAATGTTGTATAATATATTTCCATTATAATCATGGTTTACAAGAATTTAAATTTATTTTTATTTTTCTTAGAAAAACAAATTATTTTAGCTTTTAATTTTTTCAAAGAATTATCAAAATTCTCCAAAATTACAATGTTCTGTAAAAATATTGTCCAGTAGGCCTTTCGTGGCATTTTATCATTAAGATATTTTTATTGTTGTTAAGGACATAGAAATTTATAAATTCCACATTTCTCTCTTTATTGTATTGTCATCGATCGATTGGGTATTATATTATTCCACTTGTTATAATTTTATTAAGCACAAATCCAGCAAATATATCCTTTACCGTACCATAAATCATCCAAATCATATTTATAACTTATAAAAACACCTATTAATTTTTATGGCATAAAAATAGTACCCAAATAACAAGATAATTCTGGTGGTTGGAATTGGTATTTCATCCCATCTACTTGTTCTTCTAGTAGTAATATTTGATTTTTATGCCATAAAAAATTTTTGTATACCACTTTTGAGTAGTAATAATATCCAAAGAACTTAAAAATTTCTCTTCACCATCTGGTGGTTGGAATTGGTATTTCATCCCATCTAATTGTTCTTCTAGTAGTAATATTTGATTTATCAAAATTTGATTCTATAAGAATTGTCTCATTTAATTTCTTTTCTTTTTCTTCCACTTTATAACATGGATTCAAAGTATATAATGGTTTATAATAGATTCTATAACATATGCACATAATTTCTGTGCCCGGTTCATAATCATAACCTTCAGTTTTGATATTTAAAGTCAAGGCTTTACAAACATTTTTGTCTGATAAAGATAATTGAAAATTTGGATGAACATTAAAATAAACTGGATCACGAGCCAGACTGGATTGTATTACTCCAATTATGGATTTTCTCCAAACTTTATTTCTTGCATCTCTTAAAGTTGCTATAAAACTTTCTGATAAATTATCCAGAGTTAAAGGTTTAAAAGTATTTCGTCATTCATTCCCATCCAATCCAAAAAAGGAGGTTTTGGATTTCGAATTCAGCTTAACTCCAAGCGTGACATTCAATCTTTTCTTGCTGATCTCAAAAGATTTCATATCAACCCGGAAGTTGGATTCAATCTTGTCTAGCAATCGTTGAGAGCCTTAATATAAAGTCATTAAGCAATTTGCACTAATCCAATATGTAAAAATTTATAAGTAAAACGATATGAATCTAAATCTTCTTCATTAAGAAGTGTTATTACTGTATCTTCATCTTGAATAGCAAGAGATTGTTCAGTTGTTTTACAAATATGTTTTAATCCAATTTTATTAAAAAATCCTTGATGATAAATTAATTTTGGTTCCACATAGGGAATTGTCCATTTGGAAAGTAGATCTAAATTTGAAGGTAGATCAACCTTAGTTTTCATTTTATTTTCTATATTATCCTTTTTTTGAAATATTTTCAGTTTTTCCATTTTTGAAAAGTAGTGTTAAACCAAGAAACTAATTATCATCAATTACCATAACGGCTCTGATACCATAGGGAGAATCAAGTCCACGATTCAAGTATTAATAACAGAAATACAAGGAATTCATTATACTGAATTCAATCTGTCAATCTGATAAATTATCTAAAGGAGATCAAATGGGTAAAACGCCCTAAAACGCCTAACCACGGCTAACAACGGGCTGGACCCTAACCATCCTTTAAATAATATACAGATGCCTGATTGTTTTCAACAACCCATATTTCTTAACTAATACAAAAATAATAGAATGATTCGGGCTATAGAATCATAATCATTACAGGAAAATTAGATAACTAGATTTCATGGCTTAACACTAATTATTTAGCCTGTCATTAGGCTAAATATAACTGAAAATAAAATTATTAAAGACAAAAATTTAAAATAAAACTTACTCTTAAATTTGTCTTCAAGATCTTGATCCTTGAAGAGGAATGGGATATGTATATTAAAATAGGGAAATTAAAAGATTACAAGAGGGATGGATGACTTACAAAAGAAGAGAAGAGAAAAGAGGGATTCTCGTGATTCCGAGTGATGCCTCCCTCAACTAAACTAAAGCTTATTTATAGGCAGATTCCTTGAACTATTACACACAGATTTGAAATTCTTAATTTTAAATCCGCTAGAGTATCCTACGGATTCCAAATTATCAATTAAGAAGTCCGTCACAGTATTTGTCGGTGTAGTCCACAACCGCCTATGTTAATTATTTTTGGGATTTTTACCGGTAGAACCGGTCACTGAAGTCTTAATTGCCAGCAACATCTCATCAATATTGATCTCATCATCTTCATCATCTTGAGATTCTCCTGCAAGGCAATGTCCTTGACTTGTCATTGAAACATCAGACTTTGTATCCTCCAGATTCTGTGATAAATCTTTTTTCAAAAGATCCATATAAGAGGCTATTATTTCTTCTCTGGAAACAATTCCTTTTTGCATTTGCAACATCCTATGAATTTGCTGAAAAGGGCTGATTTCATCCCTTGGAGCTGATTCCTTCTTCTGCTGGTATTCCTGCAGCTTCTGCTTGATTTGATCAATTAACTCCTGGCCCTGAATTTCACCAATAGCAACATCTTTCTTGACCAATTTGTCCCAAAATTTGGTATAACCAACTCTTTTTAGACAAGAGATCTTTTCCAAGTATAACTCACTTCTGGAACCCATTTCCAGATCCAAGGAATAGAAAATTCAAGGAAAAAATACATTGGAGTCTTATTATCATTCCAAGGATGATTATTATCCAAACTCATTATTTTAGGCAAAATTTTCAACCAATCAGCATATAATACTTTGAAAGGTTCAGGTAAAACCTTGATTGATGGACCAAAATTTAGCCACCAATTAACAAACCAATTTGGTATCTGTTTATTATAAACATCAGCACAAATTTTTATAAACCAAGAATGTTTCCTTCTCGGATTTTCATAAAGAAATACTTTTGTAAGAGATTCAATATAATCCCAATATTTGAATTTAATCAAAACTTTTTGTTCTAGATGGAGATATTCTCTATCCTTCAGGGTTGATAACCCCCATTCATCAGCAGATATAATTTGCTTAATAATAATTTTGCTGAAGTTATAAACATTTTGGGAACTACCAACACCCGTAAAATGTGTTATTTCACAATTTCCTGAAAATTTCAAAATATTTTCGAAATAGTTTCTTGGCTTATAAGCCAATTCAGCATATGATGAGCTGTCCAAATACCTTTGCATTAGCATCCATGGATCATTGACCCATTGCAAATCTTTGCCTTCTAAGAGTATTATTACCTCTTTATGATTATTCTGATGATATAAAGCCATATGATCCTCAGATTCTTCATCTCCCACAATTTTTGATAATGAGGATGATGAAGCAGTATTACTCTCCTTTTCTCTTTGAGTTACAAATTCCCTGAATTCCTCATATAAAGGATTCTCATGAGACATACTCCTTCGAGCAGAAATATTATCTGCTACTAATCTTCTTCCTCCATGCTGGGATAAGATATTACCTCGTCCTCCTCTGCCTTGGTAAGGGCCGGAGGCCCTACCCCTTGGGAGCATAAACCTGTAATCATAAAATTTATGATCAGTCATCATTTAAAAATTCTCTAGTCAAAAAATCTGGAAGACTATTTTCTTCACCCTTTTTGTATTGAATTTCAAAATCAAATGGGGTTAAATGGGCCTGCCATCTTGCAAACATTTGTTTAGAGACATCATGTTTAAAATCCTTATTAAACATGAATTTTGCAGATTTACAATCTGTTCTTATGATAAACTTTTGATTATATAAATCATCTTCAAATTTTAAAACACATTTAACAATAGCTAAGATTTCTTTAGCAACAGTAGCATAATTTTTTTGGCTATTAGACCATTTTCCTGAATGAAATCTAACAAGAAATTCTTGTTTATTTTCTTTAGATTTTTGTTTTAAAATTCCACCATAACCAATATCTGAAGCATCTGTTTCTATAATTTTATCCAAATTTGGATTTGCTAACATTAGACATGGTAATGATTTCACTCTAGACTTAATTCGTCTAACTGCTTCTGTATGACTATCTGTCCAAGGTTTAGGATTATTCTTTAATCTTTCATAAAGAATTGCAGTATCTTCATTAAGATTTTTGTAATAGGAAGAAATATAATTTAAACTTCTTAAAAATCTTTGTAATTGGGTTTTATCTGTAATTACATCTGAAAATTTTGAAGCAAAATCAATACTCCTATTAATAGGAATAATTCCTTTTTCAATATTATGACCCAAAAATCTAATTTTTGTTTGAAATAAACTCATTTTTGACTTAGATATAACTAAACCATTTTGAATAATTAATCTTTTAAATATTTCTAAGTGTTTGAAATGAGTTTTAATATTTTTTGAAAATACTAAAATATCATCAATATAAACAATGATAAATTCACTATAAGGAATAAAAATATCATTCATTATTTGTTGAAATTCTGAAGGGGCATTCTTCAGACCAAAAGGCATAACCTTCCATTCATAATGTCCTATAGGAACAGTAAAGACAGTTTTATATTGATCCTTATTAGCAATTTATATCAAAATTATGCAAGAAATCAATTTGCAAAGATTTTGGTTTCTCATACGTATTGACTGTCCTAGGGTTATTCATCCCATTAAAACCACTCCAACAAATTAATCTAACACTTCAAAAATATTCATCATAGTTTGGTGTGCATAAAACAGAGAAGGAATACATAAACAGTAAGAAAGAAGAGACGCATAAAAGGTTCAAGCCCAAGATTAGGTCAGAAAAACTCTATACAAACTGAGCCAAAGAAACATGCTTAGGTCAGTCGCTAGCTTAGGCCGGTCCTACGAGATTTTTCTTATTAACACCATAAAAACCGAGTTCGGGGAAGTTAGGTCGGAATAAATGATGACACTGACACAGTAGGTAGAAATCATTATAGGATCAGAGATATATTTTGAATACATGCAGGAATTGCTCAGAAAGATGATGTGAAAGAAACCAAAAGTCAAGCCATGATGAGAGGAGCGTATAAGTCATCGTAAAAAGAGGGAGAGCAGTTGGAAGTACTGATGATCGTGGCGCAACGAACATGTCAAAGTCTTGATATAAATACTAAGTCATAAGGCTTAGGACGGCACGCAATCTATTTTACTTTTAAGCTCTGAGTGAATATGTTTATCATCTTCATCCTTACTGACTTGATCGTCCGAGTTACATTGGGGGGATAGCCCCACTCGTTTTGTTATCTATTTCCGGCGACAGAACACCTCTCAGACCGATCCGAGCTATACCTCCTCATTCGCGCATATCCGAGTTGAAGAGGCCCGGATCCGATCCCTGTTGCTGCTCGCTTCCATCAAAGATCTCCACTTTGGGCCTGAATACTCGAGACTTTCATTGGGCCAAACGGAGCATCCAGTATCAGACATTTTGCGTTACATCAACTGGCGCCGACTGTGGGGAACGTTTAATCAAAGTTATTTCATCAAATCTTCTCCATATTCAAAGAAATTTGTTAAAATCATGACACAAGATCGTTCGGGAGTGGATGCTTCTTCTTCCAGCACCACCGCCGCTTCTACCGTTACGACTATGATCGTTCCAGCCGCCGCTGTAATTTCCACCACCACCAACGCTCCACCAGCCACCACTACAGTTGTTGCATCTCACACCGCTAAGTCCCTCACCCCCTAACAAGAGCAAGCTGAAAGAGAAAAATTTTATCGTTTGTTTCCACAACTATTTCACCTGATTAACCCTGGCCCTCCAGTTACCTCTACTTCTAGTTTAGGGCTCCAAGTTTCTAACCTTACAACCGCTACTCCAGATGTCGTTAATATTGAAAATCCTCTCGTTTTACAGGCTGTTCCTACTGTTCCCTTGCCAGGAACTTTGTTCAACCCAATGGCCGACCCATCTATTGTTTTGGTCTCCAGTCTCCCCCCCCCCCCCCCCCCCCCCCCCAAATCTGGTGTTGCCTCTGGATGTCCTCCTCACTCTGGAGGAACTCATTCTTTTCTAGGGTCTAACTATGTTGTATCTACCGCTCCTCCTGTTTACACTATCTTAGCCCATACTTAGGTTACTCCTACCTTCCCGGCTCCCTTCACGGTCCCTACAGCTCAGCCTAATACTTACCCTTTCATGTCAGGTCTACCTTTCCCTATGTTAGGACAGCAGTTGGGTCAGTTAGGTCAGCCCAGTTTAGGTCCACAGTTGGGTCAGATAGGTCAGCCAATCTTAGGTCAGCAGTTGGGACAGTTTAGTCTCCTCGGTCCCGAAGTCAGTCAACTGGGGTATCCCAGATCTATAGCCCCATTTAATCTGTCCCAATTTCAGCATTATGATATGGGTACAAATCGGGCTATACAGCCCCTTCCTGGGTATTCCCCCTTACTTAATCCGAGCTATTATACTGGGGCCAGCACGGGAAATTTTACAATTGGGGGATCATTGCCTACTTATCCTAGAATGGAGGGGTATTTGTTAGGTCAAATGGGATATGCCCAGCCCAGTCAATCAGTCTTACCTGGATCTGGATATGCTCAACTGGGAAGGGTCGGGCCCACCTCTTGCATTTCTCACCCCTTTGGCTGGGAAATTCAAACAGCCCCGTTTCCCCCAGGCTACAAAGGTTTAGGTAAGGTGGACAAATACGATGGCACTGCTGACCCAACGGCTCATTAGATGCAATGCATGAGTGTTATAGATGCTGCTAATTTATCCGATGCCAACCGCTGCATGACATTTCATCTTTCCCTCAAAGGTCAGGCTATTAATTGGTATTGTACTTTATCGCGTAATTCTATTCATTCTTTGGACCAGTTTGGTGATTTGTTCTTAGCTAATTTTATGGGTAACAAAATATTATCTAAGCCTATTTCTCATTTGATGAACATAACCCAAAGGATGGGAGAGGGGTTGCAGGCCTATATAGATCGGTTTAATGTAGAATCTAGACAATGCCATGAGAAAGATGATAGGATTATGATGGGGTCATTTATTAACGGACTAAGGGCGGGACCCCTAGCTACTGAGTTAGCCATTAGGCCCCCACCTTCATACTTTGAAATGATGGTTACTGCTGTTAACTTTGCTGTAATTGAAGATGCTGCAGCAATTAAACATGAACGGGAGAGAGGTCTCTCTGACATTTACGGTAAAAGAAAAGCTTCTTCCCCAATCCCTGTCCTCGGAGGGGGGAAGAAGCCGAACTTTGTAAGTACTAAAAATGCCGGTCCAAAGGCAGGGGTCGGTGTTAATGCTTTGCAGGTGGTTTAGCCCTTTTCAGTGCCACGGGCAGACATATGTGCGGCCATTCAACATCAAGGGCTGCTGCCTCCAGCACGTCCCCTAACGGGCCCTACAGACCGACTCAATCCTAGCAGGTGTTGTAATTATCATAAACATATTGGCCATAATACTAATGACTGTAGAGATTTAGCTACAGAAATAGCCAAACTTATCCAAGCCGAAAAGTTACCTCAATATACACAAGTGGCTCCTTTGCCCAAATCGACAGTTCCAGCAGGTCGGGAGTGAACTACAGGGTGTTACCGGTGTGGGGAGCCTGGCCATTTCGCTCAAGAATGTTCTCAGCCCGACCCACGGGCCCTAAACGTGGGGGCTGGTGCCGACATAACCATAGCTGGGATCGTGAATACCATAGCTGGGGGACCGACCCAGGGTGACTCTAACCGTCAGAGAAAACAGGTATATCGTCAAAGGGAAAACGTCCTAGGTAAGCCTAAAGCTGACCCTATGGCCTCGGTTATTACCTTTGATGACAGTGACCACTTCTTATCTTATAATTCTGATGATCCACTAGTGATCGATTGTTATATTTCCAATTATCGAGTACGAAGGACACTATTAGACACCGATAGTTCTAGCAATATAATTACCACAAAAGCACTAGCAGGATGTCAATTGCATAAAGCTCGTTTAAATTCAGTACGTACACCTTTGATTGGCTTTGGCAACCACCATGTTATTCCTGTGGGACAGTTAAGTATACCAGTTACCTTGGTAGCTGGTCAGCTAAAACGAACAGAAACCATAGATTTCGTGGTCATTGATGAGCCTTCACCTTATAATGTGTATATGGATCGGCCTGGACTAAATCAATTTCAGGCCATTGCTTCTACCATGCATATGCTTTTAAAATTCCCTACCATGGATGGTGTGGCTTCTCTTCGATGTGATGTCATACAGGCCAAGCAATGTTACACAGCTTCCCTAAGAGAACAGGTGCCATTAGGTTGCAAACTGCAACTTGCTTCGGTGGTCACCCCGACCCTCGCACCCCGGATTCCACCCCTACCCTTGAGGGCAGTGCTGCCCACACCATAGACATCACTGACCTAGCGGGTCGCTCGGAGCAGTTCATGGAGGCCGGGGCGAAGTTAAAGCCGTTCCTCTGGCTGTCGAGCCAAACAAGGTAATCAAGGTAGGGATCGATTTATCTCCTCAGCTACAACATGATTTGCTTAACCTCTTGTATGAGTTTGAGGAAGTCTTTGCTTGGGGGCCGGAAGATATGCCTGGCATTTCTCGAAATATCATTGAACACAGGCTATCAATTATGCCAATCATAGGCCGGTTCGTCAACGGAAGCGTAATCTTGAAGGAAAATGCAAAAAATACATAGAGATTGAAGTCAACGCTCTGCTGGAGGTACGTAGCATCTGAGAAGTAGATTACCCTGAGTGGTTAGCTAATCCTATATTGGTTCCCAAGCCAGACGGCTCCTAGCGCATGTGTATCGACTTCACCAACTTGAACAAGGCCTGCCCCAAAGATTGGTTTCCCTTGCCCTTAATCGACGTACTGGTCGATGCCATAGCTGGGTTTCACTTTCTCAACTTCTTGGATGCGTACAAGTGCTATCACCAGATCTTCATGGCTAAAGAAGACGAGGAAAAAACATCCTTTATCACGGACAATGGTACTTATTGCTTTATTACTATGCCTTTTGGTTTGAAAAATGCTGGAGCTACTTTTCAACGCCTAGTAAATAAATCTTCATAAAATACTTAGGTCGGAACATGGAAGCATATGTTGATGATTTACTTGTTAAAAATAGGGATGAATCTGCTTATTTGCTTAATTTACGGGAAACACTTGAAACTTTGGTCCAGTACAAATTAAGATTACAAATTAAGATTAAACCCTAAAAAATGTGTTTTTGGGGCTACCTCGGGTAAATTCTTAGGTTACATGGTTTCTGAGGGTGGTATTTCTGTTAATCCCAAAAAAGTAAAAGTTGTCCTGCAAATGCACCCTCATAGGTCAATTCATGAGGTACAACAACTAATGGGTAAATTAGCAGCCTTAAATCGGTTTTTAGTTCGGTCGGCAGAGCAAGCTTTACCTTTTTTTAGCATTTTGAAAAAATCAGATAAATTTGTGTGGACTTTAGAATGCCAAGTAGCTTTTGAACAATTGAAAACGTACCTAACTTTTTTATCATCTTTAACCATGCCAATCCCTGGGGAACAATTGTACATGTATATAGCTACCACTGAATCTGTAATTAGCTCAGTTCTGCTTCGAGAAGATAGCCAGGTTCAAAGACCCATATATTTTGTTAGCAAAGTTTTGCAGGCTGCAGAAAACAACTATTCCAGCCTGGAAAAGTTAGTCCTGGCTCTAGTTCACTCCACACGGCGTCTCCGACCTTACTTTGACGCCCACGGAGTCACCGTTTATACCGACGCACCCCTTAAGGCCTTCTTGCAAAAAGCATGAGTTTCAGGTCGTCTCACCAAATGGGTCATCGAGCTGGGGGAATACAACATCACCTTCACGCCTCGTACCGCAGTCAAAGGTCAGGTGTTAGCGAATTTCATAGCTGAAGGGGTATAGACATCCAGGAGGACACGCCCGGCCCCTCGCAGGAAACTGACCTTTTATTAACCGTGGCAAGAGGCGATGATTCATGGACACTCTACGTAGATGGTGCTTCCAGTCAGTCTGGGTCGGGAGCCGGGATCATCCTCACCAGCCCTACCGGGGAAGTTCACACCTATGCTCTACGGTTCTGTTTCACAGCCACTAATAACGAGGCAGAGTATGAAGCCATGTTAGCTGGCCTAAAATTAGCTCAGAAACTGGGGGTCCGAAATTTAAAAATTTGTTCGGACTTCTAGTTGGTCGTTAAGCAAATCTTGGGGGAGTATAAGGCTAAAGATCGGCAAATGGTCCTATTTTGGCACTGGTACAACAACAGCTGCAAGTTTTTTCAAAATTGGCTATAGAGCGAGTTCCACGGAGCAAAAACACAAATGCGGATGCTTTATCCAAATTGGCTTCTTCGGTTGTCTCTCATCTAACTAAAAGTGTTCTAGTAGAAGAAGTGCAGACTAGGAGTACGGCCGAGCCAGCAGTTTTGTCCCTAAGTGAAGGTCAGGATTGGCGGTTTCCCCTGAGGCAATATTTGCGAAACGGTACCTTACCAGACTCACGAAAGGAGGCACAGCGAATACGAAAGAAAGCCAAACATTATCAAATAGTCGGGGAGGATCTATACAAAATGGGGTTTTTTATGCCCTTACTAAAGTGTTTGGGTCCGGAAGAGGCGGTTTCCATGCTTAAGGAAATACACCAGGGGGATTGTGGGTCCCATATCAGGGCTCAGAATTTGGCAAAAAAAGTAATTGGGGCTGGGTTTTACTGGCCTCGGTTATTCCAGGAAGCGGTCAAGTATGTTCGCCATTGTTCCAGTTGTCAACATAACGCGCCGATTCACAGGTTGCCAGCGTCCAGTTTTACCGAGATAATTGCTCCTTGGCTTTTCACGGAATGGGGGATAGATCTTATAGGGCCATTTCCTAAGATCGGCTCTTGTCAGTATCTGGTCGTGGCTATAGATTACTTCACAAAATGGGTGGAGGCCGAGGCATTGACGAATATTACCGGGCGAACTGTAGCTCGGTTTTTATGGAGGCAAGTCATTTATTGATTTGGTGTACCTAATTCGGTTATCTCGGACAATGGGACTCAGTTTGAATCCAAGGAATTTACAGCCTTATGCACAAAGCTAGGTATCACTCAACGTTTCGATTCTGTAGCTCATTCTCTAGAAAATGGGCAAGTGGAGCTCACTAATTGACTTTGTTGCATGGATTAAAAACCAGGCTAGAGGATAAGGGCAAGAATTGGGATGAGCAGTTACCTCATGTATTATGGTGTCATCGACCCACACCTAAATCGGCTACGGGAAAGACTCCTTTCGAGTTAGCCTTTGGAGTTAATGCCGTCATACCTCCAGAAATACAAAGTAGTGCGCCTCGAGTCATGCACTTTGAAAGGGACTGGAACCAATAAAACTTAGAGCTTAGCTTGGACTTGGTGGAGGAAGCTTGGGACACGGCCTACACACATCAGCTAAATTACAAGAATTTAGTCCGGCAACACTATGATGCTCGGGTCAAACATCGAACCTTTGTACCGGGAGACTTGGTTTTGCGGAACCGGGCTATTAGTAAACCGCAAGATCAAGGCAAGTTGGTATCTAATTGGAAGGGACCCTACTGGGTGATAGAAGCATGACCTACTGGCAGTTACGTGTTAGAAGATTTGCAGGGACAGTTAGTCCGCGAGCTTGGAACGCAACACACTTGAAAAAATACTATCTTTAAGTAAGTTGAAGTCAAGATTATGGCGAAAAAAATTAGAATTTATTCAAGAAAGAAGTTATACCGGAAAACCTATTTGCCGGCCTAATACAAAAATTGCTCAAGATGAATATTCAAGGAAGACAAAAATATTTAAAGTAAACTACAACAAAGCTACGACGGAGGGGCTTGAGAAGTTACTTCTTCATCAAACGTCCTATTTGAGTCGGCCATGCAATCTTCTTCTTCGACATTCTCCGGCAAAGGAATACTGGTATCCCGGCACTCCTGCTTGACCTCATCTATCAGGTCGAAGGGATCCCAATCTTGAGCCAGCAGGGAAGCATGAGCCGAAGAGTCTTCGGGAAGGCCCTCCACCGACCTAGGGCCTTTGAACTCGTCCCAGCATATGGTGTAGCCGCATTGGATCAGCACCATAAACCGGCGATTCATCAGGTCCAGCAGAGGCCCCTCCTTGAAGGTTCTTAGGGCGGCCTGACGCGCCGCTTCCACTTCCGCCGGGCTCAGCAACTCGGCAGACTTCTTCTCTTCCTCCTCCAAGGCCCTATGCAGGTCAGCCTTCTCCTGCTTTAGGACTACGATCTCTTCCTCCAGGGCATATCTGTCCTTCTTCAGCTCCTCCACCTCCGCCTCCGCCTCCAAGCCCTGGAACTTGGCATCCAACTGGCTAGCCTTGGTACCGAGCTCTTGGTTTTCTTTGTAGAGCTTAGTATTCTTGGCCTGGAGGTCGGTGACTCTGCCAAATTTGATCCCCAGCTTCGTCTTCAAGTCCTCGATCTCCTTAACCGGTTCTTCAACCTCTCTTACTCATAGCTCTGGGACAAGATGTCCAGAGCAGTAGTCCTCTTGGCCGTGGCCCCATAATTTATGCAGACCTGCAAAACGCAATTATGAACTTTATAAGATATCACCCATTCACATATCTTAGAGGACGAGTTAAGAGTTAAGGATGTTACCCGTTTGATGTGAGAAGCCAAAAAGGTTTCCTGCTTCGTCAACTGTTCGATGCTTTACCGCATCTGGCTACTCGCCTCAATAATCTCCGCGAAGGAGCTATGGGAGTCATTCACGATCTCCGAGTAAGGCCTGGCATCTTCGAGCTGGGACCCCGGCAAGTGAGGCTGATAGATTGGCCGAGCCAGGGGGGCGGTCTTTCCTTTGGGTCTCTCAGGATGATCATCCTCTCCTTGGTTAAAGAGTCCAAGGGCCCCAGCAACTCATCCGGGCTAGGTATCTCGGCTCCAAAGGTCGGATCGCTCGACGACTGAGGAGCCTTGGCATTTCTGACCGCTTGAACCTCCGTGGAGGTCGGCCTGTTCTTCTTGGAGGCATGAGGAATCAAGGAATCAAGGAATCAGTGGAGGGATCAGCCCCTTCTCCCTCTTGGGTCAGGTCAATTTCTGCGGAGGGTCTTTTTGAAGACCCTGAGGCTGCCGCATGCTTGTTAGACTTCCTTTTTCAACCATATCCACTGAAGCCGCCTGAAAACAGAAAAGACAAATGCAAAGGTATCAGCAAAGCCGAGCTAAGATAAATAAAACTACAGTTAAAAAGTTCAGAGACAGGTAATTACATTCTGGTTCAACATTGGGGGACCTGGCTCAGCCCAGCCCAGACAAGAAGGCCCTCGAAAGGATATTTAACCGAGTATTTCTCTGAATTGGTATAAGAATTTAAAATCTTATACTCAGACAACACTATGGGATTGGACTTATCCCGGTTCTGATCTGCCGGCGCGGTGAACTCCAACCATCGGCAGGGAAGGTTAGCTTCGTCAGCTTTCACCATGAAAAAACTGGTTTTCCAATGTCTTATGGCATCTGGGGAGTTGGTTGTAGGATAGGTCCGTTCCTACGCTTTTGCAAAGAAACCCATCCCGGCCCATAAGGATATTGGCAGATGGTATAATATTGGAATAACAGATCTAGGGTAGGTCAGATTTTCACCCCCGAGCAGACACACATAAAGCCCACTAGGAACCTAAGTGCATTGGGCACTAGCTGGCTCAGCCCAATGCCTAAGTGGCTACATAGTTCGGTTAAAAAAGCTGGGCCAGGAAATCTTAGCCCAAATTTTACGTGGTGCTCATATACGCCGACCCAATCACCGGAGGTACTAGTTATTCGTTCTTCGGTTGTGGGCAGATGGGTCGGGATAGCCAGGTCAAAATGATGGGTCGATTTTAGGGTTTCTAATTCTACCCTAGTTAGTTCGAAAGTATTTCATCCTGGTGAAATTCATAGGCGGCCATATCTACAAGAAGAATTATAGAAGTGTTGGAATCAGATATGTTTTCACAGTTCGACAAAGCAAAAGATCTCACAATTAAACTAACTGTCATAAAGAATAGAGCCTATATCCAAAGAAAACAGCAGCAGAGAAGGAAGCATGCATTATGTTTGCCGGAGAACTAATCCTAAACCAGCGAAGCGGTTGCAAAGCATTAAACGAAGGGAGAAGAACCGACTAACCTGAAGCCGGGTTTAGAGGGGGCAAGCCGGTACCGGAGTTCCTTTCCTCAGCCATGGAATCCTACATGATGGCATAAACAGGCGCGGTGGAGAGAAGCGACTGCACGAACGGGCACGGCGTAAAGGAGAAGAAGAGAAAAAATTGTTTTAGAAGCGTAAAGGCAACAATGCAAGGCCCTTCGCGTCTTAAAGGAGGATTCGGGAAGGTGAAACGAACAAGGAAACAAACCGACCGCTGGAACAATTAATACCGTCTCGAAGATCGTAAAGGCATGGGAAGTTGTGTCGGATGCCTCAAAAGTCGCTGAACTTGTCCCTTCATGTCCCATCTTAAAAACTGGATTCCTGGGATCGCGACGCAAAGGTACACATTTATTGACGAATTCACTTTCTTTATCTCAGTATCACATTAATTTCTTATGGCTCGGCTAACGTATAATTTTCTTTGGGTCGGATTTTTATTAGCTGTAGCTCATGCTTTCTCTTTGATAGTTACGATAATCGATAGGTCGGTACCCTTTTATTACTTCGCTTGGGGTGGAATAGTTTAACACTTTTGATAAGTTTGGATAGGAACGGTTCACATTTTATGCTTGCTTGGGTCGGAAAAGAAGCTCTTAAGGTCGGCCTAGGCATAGGACGGTTAAAAACATAGTGAATACCTAAGTCGCAGCCTTAGTCATTCTGTGGGGGGCAGGTCGGAAAAAGAAATTTTCATAATCAGAATAGGCATAGGACGGTTAAAAACATAATAAGTACCTAAATCACCGCCTTAGTTATTCTCTGGGGGGCAGACAGGGTAAGAGTCAAAAAAAAAAAAAATTAGTACCGTGTTTTAGCTCAGTAAAACACAATACTGGGGGGGGCTTGTTGGTGTGCATAAAACTAAATCTTCATTGGGCTTGGGAGGTGGTAGAATTCAAGCTAAAATTAGTTGAAAATATTTTGGGTCTCATTGTCTATTTTGCCCTTTAATCAAAAGATATAAGAAAAAGGAGAGAAATTAGTACAGGGACAAAATGATAGTTTCATGAGTTTATGACTATTTATTTGTATTAAAATTCAGATTGTTCCTTCTCTAGTATGTCTTTATACACAGGTGTGTATCCCTTCTCATCCATTTATATTTATTTGTATTATATATATTTAATGTGCATGATTATTATTTTATAAAATGTAGAGTTTTGCTTATATATTTTGAACTTTTACATATGCATTTGAAGTCATGAAAAATTAATAAATTGGTGAAATTCTAATTAATTTATAATAGAGTGAACTGTCAAAAATGTCATTATACTTTTTCAGAATTCCTTGTTTGGTCACTAAACTTTTTTTTTTTCCTAGAAATGTCATTCAACTTTCCAAAAGGTGCCGAAAGTGTCACTTTAGCAGTTAGCTACCTTAGTACTAACAGAATAGGTTCTTTTTACGGGTATTTTTGACAACAACTAACAAAAAAAGTCAAAAAATAAAAAACACTGTTCATCTTCTTCTTTTAAAAAAAACGACAACGGCAACAACAGCATAAACCCAAGGTTCCAATGGTGGCGACGAATCTTTTGGCAGCTACGGTAAAAACGGCAACAACAGAAGAAACCCATTCAGCAACAACGGAAGAAACCCAAGGTTCCATTGATTTTTACTACTTTTGCTGCTTTCTTGTGGTTGTCCACGTCGGCATCGACGAACCCAGTTGATTCCGACGACGAACTGGAAGCCGAAATGGCCGCTGCCAAATTCGTGAAGAAAACCTTTGATTTTTGCAATCTCTTTCGGTGATGACCTTTGCGAATTAAGAGTATTTTTGTGTGGATTTAGAAGTTATTCGATGGATTTAATGATGTTTTTAATAAACTTGTAACTACTGGTTTTAGTTGCATATTTGGAAATGGAGGAAGAGAGGGAGGCAGGGACGCAGGAGGAGGAATTTTGAAAGGGAAGGGGCGGTGGAGTTGGTGGTGTGGGAAAGGAGGAAAGGTGCAGAGGTAGTGGGGAAGAGAAGGGTAGGGGAAATTTTTAATTTAATTTAATAATATAAATAATACTTTTATAAGTGGACAAAATTACCCTTAAAAAATCACGTGATATGAACGTGGTTATTCCGTTAGTGCTAACTGAGCCAAAAGGTGAAATGACACTTTCAGCACATATTGGAAAGTATAGTGACATTTTTGAGAAAAAAAAAGTTTAGTGACCAAACGAGAAATTTTAGAAAAGTATAATGACATTTTTGACAGTTCATTCTTTATTTATTATCTTAAAAAGATTTCACTTAAAATTCACTATTACACTTGTACACATTATCCTAAGCTATACTTCACTATTTACATTGGTACATAATAGTTTTTATTTAGTTACATCTTTAACTAAGTATATTTAGTTGAAAGGAAATGGAATCTCTCTAATTAATTTTTTTTAATTCATATTTTCAGGTTATTTTACATGCTTTTAAATTCTTTATTTTAGATCGAAAGTTCGGGTCCTTACATAAACACACATTTTTAGTGCAAATAATCCATCTAAGCTCTTAGAAATTAGCCCAAAATATTAGTTAAAATGTAGTTCAATGAGCCCTTTCATTAGAGTTCCAGTTAATAAAAGCTTTGTCCAGGTCAATTCTATACCTTTATCCAATGCATTAATTGAGACTTAATTTTATTAGAAAACGAGTAGTTTAACAATATGAAAGACTTTGCAAATGGATATCCTATAATCTCAACATATTTTAGTTTTATTTTATTATTCTTAATACAGGAGTTCTGTTTCTAAAATTTGTCCTTTCCCAATAAAAAATTCATATATTTATTTAAATTGTTTTTTTATTTGTAATAATATAATTTTTTGCAATATAATTATAAAAAGTATGAAGTTGAAAATAATAATGATAAGTTACTTAATAATTAATATCATTTTTTATTATTTTATTACAATTTTATCATTTAAACATTCAATATGTCAGTGGCATCTAATTTTTTTTGGATGAAAAAATAGATGGAAAATTAATCACGAACCAAAAAGTACACTAACAAAATGTAAATGACCATTTTTTAACATTTGAAATGTGATGAAAAAAAAAAAAGTATTGAACAATTTGTAAGGAACAAATGGTGATTTGCTCTTTTTTAACTGTCATGAATTAAAAACTTTGGTTGCATGATTAAAATTACGCTCCTCCTTTGTTTCCTAATTATTATAACTAGCCAAATTATACCGCCCGATGTATCCTATATTCCAAAAGTTTGGTAGAAACAAAGTTTTAATTGGATAGGCAAAATTTACCACTAAATTGAGGATATAGCACTTCTTGGTGCTGTTCCATTTTTGCGTTAGAAAAGTATTAACTTCTTCATGAGAAGAAAATAAACAAGTGCCTTTCCCATCCAGAAAGAAAATAAGGAAAAAAAAAAAAAAAACTTTGGAGTTAGAACAATTTAATTCAATGGACTGTTGTCCTTTTTTATTTTATTTTAATTTTTTTAACACTCCAAATACAATGTGTCTTGTGGTTGTAATTCGAAATGATAATGGCCAAATGGGTAAATTGTTAGAAAGAAAATGAGATATAAAATTCTCTTACAAACCATTATAGAGGTAATAATAAGTTTTTCACCAACAGTCCCAGACCTCCATTTAATGTATAGTTTTAGGGAAAGTTTTTCATCTTGGATGGTGACCAAACTTGAGTAGTGAACCCCTGTTCGTCAGTTACGTCACCTGTTGTGGAAAAAAGTGATAACAAATTGGGATGACAAAATGAAGCAGAAAAAGAGCCAAAGAAAAAAGCAATTTGGTCAAGAATTGGATTCGAACCCATGCCCTTTCCGACTAATATCTGAAACTAGCGCTATAGACCAACTCGGCCATCTTGACAATTCTCAAGACGTAATTTAAGATTTCTATTTATTTATCTATTGCAGGATAGAGTAACCGTTTCAAGACAGTAGTATCAACTATCATGAATTTGGCCCCATAAGGATGAAGATTGGAACAGTAGGCTTATTCCTTAGGTTTATGTTTCAATCATTTCATATTTTCCCATTGTATTTAAACAAGACACATTGCATTTTTAATTTATAAAATAAACATATTGTCAACTCTTAATCGATAACTATTCAAATTAAGAAGTTTTCTAAAAATAAAATTATCTCAATAATTAGTTGGAAAATTGACATAATACAAGTACGCTGAGAAAATGAATACTCCATCCACTGTTCCATTCCAACAGTTTAGTTTCACAAATATATAACTTTTTATGGATGTTGAAATTTAACCCCTAAAAGCTAATTTGACACAATTTGTTTCATTCATATCCATACTTCTTAAGTTTAGGTTAATCGTGGACCAAACATAATTATATTAATTAGATTAAACAAAGTAAAAAGTTTGCGGAATTTAAGGACTAATTATTAAAAGAACTAAAGGGACTAAGACGCTCAGTTCTCTCGTTTTTTTGGACGATTTCTGGCAATCGTATCTTGCGATCCCGGCGATCGGCTTTACTATTTTTCCGACTTTCAAGTTCTGATCCTAGGGCTTCTTTGAGGTTTTTTCGGTTTGATCCTGGAGGGTGGCCGGCCAGCACGGGCTCCCCTCAATTTTGCGGCTGCTGTGGAATCCAAGAACTGCTTGCCGCCGCTGTTTGCAACCATCAATCGACCATTCAAGCAGGTAGCGGAGCTCAAGAGGAAGCCACTGGTGGTTTTTAAGAAGGAGGGGATGGCTGAATTGCAAGCGCCGCTACAGAGAGCACTAATCAGTAAGTTTTCCACGGGCCGAACAAGTTTAGATGGCCTCCAGGCTGATTTCTTGATGGTCGACTTCAAGGAGGAAGGGAAGGGGGGGGGGGGGGGGGACCATATGGGGTTAATCAATAAGAGCAAGTTTTGATTCGGTTTGAGGAGGACTCTGATTACCATTGGCATTGCAAGCACGTGGTTTGGAATTTCCCTAACTACGCCCTGCGTATCGTCAAGTGGACGCTAGACTTTGTTCCACGGGAATAATAACCTATTGCCCGATCTGGATTACACTGCCGATGTTGCCATTCCAGTTGTATAATGATTGGGTACTGATGAACATCGCGGTTATAGTGGGTAGAGCTTTGAAGTCGGACTTTGTCTTTGCTACGTTGTCTCGGCCATAGAATGCTCGCGGTTGCTTGGAAGTTGATCAGTTGGGAGCTCTGCATGACTCAGTTTTCTTGGAGTGTAATGGACGAGTTTTCCAACAGCGCCTGGAATATTATTATCTCCTGTACTACTACACAACATGTCTGAAGGTTGGTCACTCCGAGGCTACGTGCTCGCGAAAAAAATCGATCGCAAAGGGTGATGATAGGAAAGGGCCGAACAAGGACCCCCAAGTTGCACGGTGTCATTGATCTTCATCAGATTCTAGATAAGGGAAAAGAGAAGGTATCAGGACAAGACAACCAAGTTCGGCTGCTTATGCGTAAGACTGGAGTGCAACACAGCCTTGCTACGCCCTACCACCCACAATTTAATGGGCAAGCTGAAGTGTCAAATAGGGAGAACAATAGGATTTTGGAGAAGGTTGTAAATACCTCAAGGAAGGACTCGAGTCAGAAACTACATGATGCATTATGGGCTTAACGGATTGCTTATAAAACACCTATCGGGATGTTACCATACCGATTAGTGTTTGGGAAGATGTGCCATCTTCTGGTGGAATTAGAGCATAAATCATACTGGGTGGTCCAAAAGATGAATTTGGATGCCACGGCAGCTGGGGAAGAAAGGCATTATTAACTCCAAGAACTTGAGGAGATTAGGTTGGAAGCCTACGATTTGGCCACTTGGTACAAGGATCAAACTAAGATGAGACATGGCAAACTCATTAGGCAGAAAGAATTCAGAGTTGGACAGCTCGTGTTGCTATTTAAATCTCGATTTCAGATGTTCGGAGCAGGAAAATTATCAAGTAGGTGGCACGGACCATTGGAAGTCGTAGCTATTTGGTCGAGTGGGGCAGTGGAGGTAAAAGACCCCAGTTTGGGAGAGCAATATAAGGTGAATGGCTAGAGGTTGAAGCAGTTTCACAACTCTAACCAGGTTAAATCAGTGGATGAAACATCCCTGTTCTCTTGCCCGAATCACGATTAATCAGGTGTCGTCTAGCCCAGACGTTAAATCAAGGCGCTACTAGGAGGCAACCTAGTTTTTATTATTTCTTTTATTTTGTCTTTTATTTTGGCTTGGGTACTGATTTTAATGTGTTCTCACCTTTTTTTCTATTTTTTGGACGTGTTCCAGTGGACGACGTCTTGGACGTTTTGCTGAATCCTGGTGGAGGGGCCTTTAGCGCCAATAGGCAGAAATCTCACCCAATTTGGGGGGGTTGGAGCTACAAATTACGGCTGCAACACCAAACACTGTGGCGAGTACTTCTACTGCCACCAAAGACAGTCCGACAACTGTACCGGAACCCAAAGTGAGTACTTCTATCACTTCAAGACACTGCCACCGAGTCCTACTCTGGCCACGCGTACTTCTATGCCACAGGAAACGTCTAGCAACAGGTTGGACGACTGGTCACCAGGTTCCAGCAATTTATGACCCTTTTTGGGAATTATTTGTGAGCCGTATGCAGGTTTATTTTTTGTTTAATTTTTCAGTTCGTATCAGTTGTTTGTTTTGTTTAAGTGTTTTGAGTCCTGTTTTTGTGTACAAATTTTCCCCTACTTTTATTCTTCACTTCATGCTTGAGGGTAAGCATTATTCAAGTGTGGGGATGTTTTTAGGGGGTTTTTTTTTGCTGTGTTGTGTCTTAGTTATTTTTCACTTTTTTCTGTTGTGTTTCGTGAATGTGGAGTCTCTGCCCAAACTCTGATTTCTGATTTGACAGAAGTACCATAAATGAGGAATTAGTCTGAGATACGCATGCTGAATTTTTAATGGAAGTTTTGAAGTCTTGTTTTGAGCTGGCTGAATTAAGCATGTTTCTCCTATTCTAAAGCCTACTATATTATACTGAGCCTTGAAAGATAAATCTGTGAATTGAGAACCAATTGATTGCCTGTCAGACTATCAAGATGGTATTGGATAGTGCATAATTGGATGATGGGGGACCTTCCTTAGGATTAACCAAGTTTGGCTTGAATTTCTGAACCTACCTGTTTTATCCTTAATAGCCAATTGAAGCCTTGACTAAATTCGTCATAAGTCAGTAAAATAAATAGCCAAAGCCTTTCTGTCTTTTTTTTTTTTTTATACCCCAGTGTGCATGTTGAAGTGTAAATTGTATTCTTGCTTGTTGATTTTGAAGAAGGTGACCTGCTCATTCTAATAGTAGCTCTAGTGCATGTGTTGTTAAGTACCCAAAGGAAAGCCCTACGGTGGTAAAAATAAACCAACTTATGAAAAAGAAAGAAATAACTTGTGAAAGAAAGAGCTAAAGCTGTGTTTTGAAAATAACTGGGTCATAATAAAATGCATGTGTTGAGCTAAGTGGTTGGAAAGTGTAATAAGTTGCTGAAATCTGAACGTTTTGGGAATCTACACTACTTGTCTGTGCCAAAGGGTTATTTTTGCCCAAGTCTTGAAGAATGTACAGGTACTTATTTGCCTAAATGAAGGGGGTAACAATGCTGAAAGAAGAATACAGTAAAATTCATATTTGGTTTATGCACATTGGAAGTTTGATTTTACAGGTGAGCTTAGAACCACATAGGGCCTGTCCATGTTACAAAAAACTCCCTTAGCTCTCGTTGTGTCTCTTTATGCGAAGGTTGTTCTTAACAATTATGCACTACCTATTTTGATACTGTGGCGATGGTCAACTATCAATCTTTTGTGATTCTGGCTAGACAAGGAGTTTACATTTGTCATGAATTTCTGAATGGTGAGATGTGTTAATTACTATCCATAGAGTGCATATTTGGGAGTTGCTGTATAATTTTGCCAAGCTAGATTAAAACTATTTTTTGAATGTGAAAAAACTTGCATATGAATGATTGGTTCTGAATCTGTGATGTGAGTAAAATCAGAAGGAGGAATTGAGGCAGGTTTGTTATGTTATGTTCAAGTCAGTCTTGAGTAATTTTTTCTAGTTGTCTTTCGAGTCTTCTTGTTTTCTTATCGAGTCTAGAGTCATATGCAATAATGTGTGCAATCCATGTGAATTACTTGTGGCTGAATCTTCTGTCTGTTGAGTTGAGAACAAATTGTTAAATAAAGGGCATTGATCTAATTCTTCACTTCATGCTTGAGGGCAAGCATTATACAAGTGTGGGGATGTGATTGGCACCTTTTAGTTGCCTAATTTTAGAGTTTTATCCAACAAATTTGACAGGTTTTTGCCCAGGTATTGCATGGTTATGTGCAGGTTAAGAAGCTGTTAATGAAAGGAGGAAAAAAAGGCAATATAGAGCTAAAGGACATGGGCAAATGGAGCCGGGACGACCTCATCCAGGACGACCTGGGGCTGACCTCATCCGGGATGACCTGGGGGCTAACCTCATCCGGGACGACCTAAAGTGGATATTAGATCAAGGATGACGTGAACTAAGTTTGACCCTGTCCCCGTCCTCCATGGACGGGGTGAAGATAAGCTGACCCCGTCTTCAGATGACCTGGGCTACAGTGTCCTAAGTGCGTGACAAAGGGCTTGGATATTAAGCACTCCTTTATAGCATGCAGATAGGGGAGTTGATCCCAAAAATAGGGAGCAGAATTAGTGGAGGCCAACGTCACGCGAGCTCAGCGATAAGTTGAGATCCAACAGAAAGCAACCACAAGTTGTGGTTTAATCCAGAACCATCTAGAAGGAGAATCCATAAGGAATATTTTGTCCAGCAATCACAGGAGAAGTAGAACTCATCTCAAAGTGTGAAATTTGAATTTGAATGAGATAAGGAAAAAGTTTGGTTGCTGTTTTCTTGGAGCAATTGGAGATAAGAGGGAATCTCAAGAAATGATAAGGATTGATTACTTACTTTTCTGGAGTGATCTGCTGCCTTTTCTAGGATTGATTTATTTTCCTTAAGGGATGGAGATTTGATTTATTTCCTTTTGTTAAGAGATAACCATCTCTATAAATAGGGATATTTTCGTAGGAGAAAGGGGAGAGTTTTTTTCATTCAGTTTTTGATAAAATTTTACTAGTCACGATACATTATTTTAGTGCTAAGTTTTTGTTCTATTCAGATTTTTCTGCATCTGTACGCTAGGCCGTTGATCATTTGGTGAAACGGATGACTGACTTCTGCATTATTTCATCATTAATTCAGTAATTGATTCTATCTCTCTTTCATTCTTACTATGTCGTATTATATGATTATGTGTTTTACTATCAAAAGCATGAGTAGCTCAATTCTTAATTCCGGTATTATGTAAGATATTCTAATCCATGCATGTATGAAACCGAATTAACATTGCTTCTAATTGGTTATATTCTATTCTATCTTGTGAATCCATTTAATTACTGATTATGTGTTAAGTTTGATCACCGTATTACTGTATTGGTATGTTATCAAGTAATAAGGCTGTCGGCTAGGTAGTTCCTGATAGATTAGTGTTTATCTTTAACGGTTACGGCTAATAAAGAATAAACAGTGTTAGGTTCCTTAATTCTTAAAAGCTTTTTCGGGCAGTGATCTTTGCGACCCCACAGAGGATCACCAAATTACATAAGGGATTGGGTACGTCTGAGGGGACCCACGGTATCTAGAACTAACCGGTGTAGATTAAATTAGACCACAAGGTGTTTATGATTGCATGCATGCAAGGAAAATTAATTGCAAAATACTAAAATATTTTATCAATTGTTTATTTGTTGATTGTTATCTTTTTCTAGTAGTTATAAATTGAACCAACTCTAAGGTCTCTTGAGAGGCACCAAAGGTGACGACTCATTAAAAGTGTGTGTTTTATTGCATTAATTTGGAATTAGAAGTGATTTCTTCTTCTATGTGGATCGATCATGTGCTTTCCTATACTATTTATAGTTAGTAATTTGAAAGTATAAAAATAGAGATTTTTACTGTATTTGGTACGACATGACAAAGTCGCTTATTAGTTGTGCGGCAGTGGATTTGAATGCCGTGGGGGAGTTTTAAGACTTCATCAGCACCTGCAGGGCTGGTGGAGGTACTCACGACCGGTTCAAAATTCGCATGGTTTAGCTATCGGAACACAGGTGGACTACAGGGTAGGGTTTGGTGAACTAAGACTGCATTCAGCTGTTTCCAGGGGTAGCGATAAAGGTTCTCAGCAGGGTGACTTCAGATCATGCATCATTGCTCCTTATGCCCCCAGCGTCTATGCCCTCGGTTAAAATGTCGTTTCCCTTCTAGTGCAATGGGGAGAAGTGGTAGGGATTTTTTAAAGTTATTCAGGACAGTTGGGAACCGGACATTCAAGGGTACGGTATGCTATGGTTCTCCCTAAAGTTGCGCCGGCTCAAAAGGATTTCAGGGAGTGGAATAAATCAATGTCTTCCCTAATGTCCGGGAGGCAAAAGTGATGTGGACCAAGGTACACATGCGGATGAATTGCCAAGGAAAGTCTGATTAAGTGGCGTAGCTCGTATAGACTTTTTACTTACCCGAAATCCAGATAACAAAAATAAACTAACCTAAGCTAATTTACTTAAAGAATTCAAACCAAGTAAGAAAGAGTTGAAACATGCGATTTTAATTAGGTAGAGCAATTAACCTAATTAAGCTAAATTTCATGCAATATATAAATTACAACATGCAAAATACATAAAGCAATAAAGGGAGAGTACTCAAACTAATAGTTTTAAGATCTGAATACTTAATTTATTATGGAGTTTCGGCTGCCTATTTATAAGGCAAAGAGCAGCCAAAAATTCTACCTAAAAGAAGTAGGAAAAGAATTAGAATTGGAAACCAATCAAGAGATTGATTTCCTTTACAATACCAAAACCTGAAAGAAGTGGGTAATGGTAAAAGAAAAGGAAAATTCGGTCACCTTTAAGCTTAGTGGCAGCCGAAAATTACAAGTTAAAAACAAGAAGGAAAAGGAATAAAAATCCTACTCCAAAAAGGAGATCAAGAAGGGATCCTTTTTGGAAACTAATAAACTAAGGGCAAAATAGGGAACATGCACAAACCCTTATTTTCCCCCAAACCCTAACCCTTAATTTCGTAACCCTAATGGACTAGGCCTTGCCGTGTGGGCTTCTTGGTGGGCTGGCCGACTTTGATGAGGTGGAATGGACTCCATGAGTTGGGTCGGCCCAATTGTTGATGGCGCATGATGGAATGGTGTAGGGAGCTTCCGGAATCTTCTGGAACCTCCCGGAATCATTTCGGAATCAAGATTCTTCAAGATTCTGCAAAATATGAAATTCAAGATTTTTAAGAAAATCAAGAACTTCAAGAAATGTCTCTTTAAAGTCCAAGAACCTTCCGGCGTCTTCAAGAACTTCAAGAAACAGCCTTCTCTTCATTGTGGAATGGGGAATTGCGCCCCTTCTTCAAGAATTGTAAGGAGAGTTGCAATTTGAACCTTTCCGGCTTTGTTCTCCAAGGCGTTGGCTTCTACTATCAATTGAGTATCCTGTTGGCAAGTTTGTACAAGGTTGTTGAGTGTCTCTTGAACCTTCTTTGCTCTGCTTCTGGTCATTGGCCCAATGATATCTACAAGTGGATCCCTTTGATATGGACTTGGATCCTGAAGCATTGTTGGGCCTCGGTCTAGAACCCGAACCTCCTCAGCTTCTCTGGACTCACTTGTCTGTGGACTTATCGATGAGCTTGGGATGCCCTCATTATCCCTTCCCGGTTGAAAAGGATTTGACCTCAAATTTTCATCCTGTTCATAAGTAAATGGAGACAAGTCAACAACATTAAATGAAGTACTAACACCATACTCACCTGGTAAATCAAGCTTGTAAGCATTAGGCCCCATCTTGGACACGATTTGAAAAGGCCCATCGGCCCGGGAATGGAGTTTTGTCCTCCTCGCAGCAGGGGAATCGTTCCTTCCTCATGTGAACCCAAACCCAGTCGCCTGGTTCAAAGTTCACAGCCTTGCGCCGTTGGTTTGCATGGGCGGCGGCTCTGGCATAATTTTTCTCAAGGTTGGCCCCAACCTTGGCATGCAGGCGTTTGACGGTTTCAGCCTACTGAGCGCCGTCGAGATTAACCTGTTCCTTTAGCGGCAAAGGGATGAGATCCATAACCGTCAAAGGAGTGAAGCCGTAGGCAACTTCGAATGGACAGAACCCTGTTGAGGAGTGCTTGGTGCGGTTGTAGGCAAACTCTGCAATCGGTAAGATTTCTCCCCAACGTTTGAGATTCTTCTGAATTAAGGCCCAAAGTAGATTGCCAAAGGTGCGGTTGGTGACTTCCGTCTGACCATCCGTCTGGGGATGACTTGTAGTCGAAAACAGTAGTTTTGTACCGAGGCGTGACCACAAAGTCTTCCAAAAGTAACTCAGAAATTTGACGTCGCGATCAGAAACAATAGTGCGCGGAATACCATGAAGCCGAACTATCCTCTGAAAGAACAAGTCCGCAACATGTTTGGCATCATCTGATTTCCTGCAAGGAATAAAGTGAGCCATCTTAGAAAAGCGATCGACTACGACAAATAAGGAGTCATTACCTCTTTGCGTCCTTGGAAGACCTAGAATAAAATCCATTGAAATGTCAGTCCAAGGTAAAGAAGGAATAGGTAAAGGCGTGTAAAGTCCATGAGGCTTAGATGTAGATTTAGCTTTTAAATAATTAATACAACGAGTGCAAACATGCTGTACATCTTTTCGCATATGAGGCAAATAAAAATGTTCCTGTAACACATCAAGTGTCTTATGTACACCAAAATGACCCATAAGTCCCCCATTGTGAGCTTCACGAACCAGTAATTCCCTAGTAGAACTACGAGGGATGCATAACCTATGTTCCCTAAATAAGAAACCATCCTGTCTATAGTACTTATGGAATGCACCAGATTCACATGCTTTATATAAAGTAGCAAAATCACTATCAGAAGCATACAAATCTTTTAGATATGCAAATCCTAACAAAGAATGATCTAAAATTGCCAGAATTTCATACCTGCGAGATATAGCGTCAGCAACCAAATTATCTTTCCCTTTCTTATATTTAATAATGTAAGGAAAAGTTTCAATAAAATTAACCCATTTAGCATGACGTCTATTTAACTTACTCTGTCCCTTTAAGTGTTTAAGGGACTCGTGATCACTGTGAACAACAAATTCCTTGGCCATTAAATAATGTGACCAAGTCTCGAAAGCACGGACCACTGCATAGAGCTCCTTATCGTAAGTTGGATAATTTAAGGCAGCTCCCTTCAACTTCTCACTGAAATAGGCGATTGGCTTGCCTTCCTGCATTAAAACTGCGCCAATACCTATACCTGATGCATCACACATTAGTTCAAAGACTTTATCAAAATCAGGTAATGCTAAAACAGGTGCATGAGTGAGATCATGCTTAAGAACCGTAAAGGCATTTTCCTGAGCTTGCCCCCACACGAACAGAACATTCTTCTTGCACAAATCGTTCAGAGGTGCTGATTTGGTGGAAAAGTCCTTCACAAACCGTCGGTAAAATCCAGCCAAACCGTGGAAAGACCTTACCTGTGTGGCCGAGGTTGGTGTAGGCCACTCCCTAATGGCTTTCACCTTGGCGTCGTCAACTTTGACACCAGCTTTAGAGACCACAAAACCGAGAAACACAACTTCCTCAACACAGAAAGTACATTTCTTCACATTGGCATACAATTTATTAGCACGTAATTCAATCAATACCAAGCGAATATGTTCTACATGCGATTTCATGTCTCTGGAATAGATTAAGATATCATCAAAATAAACCACAACAAATTTCCTTATGAACTTTCTAAGCACATGATTCATTAATCGCATAAAAGTACTAGGTGCATTTGTTAGGCCGAAGGGCATTACTAACCACTCATATAAACCAAACTTAGTTTTAAAAGCAGTTTTCCATTCATCCACCTCCCTCATGCGAATTTAATGATAGCCCTGTGTAAGATCTATTTTAGTGTAAATCGTTGAGCCATACAAGTCCTCTAACATGTCATCAAGCCTAGGGATAGGATGCCTATACTTGATTGTTATCTTATTAACAGCTTTACAATCAACACACACTCTCCATGTACCATCTTTCTTAGGGACAAGAATTACAGGTACATCACAAGGACTAAGTGATTCCCTTACCTGACCGTTAGCCAAAAGCTTGTCGATCTGCTTCTGCAATTCCTTTGTTTCCTCTGGATTTGCTTTGTAGGCAGGTCGATTTGGAATAGATGCGCCAGGTATGAAGTCGATTTGATGTTCAATCCCACGCAGAGGCGGCAATCCCTGCGGCAGCTCTCCTGGAAAGACATCGTTGTATTCCTGCAACAAACAATCAACTTCTATAGGAATATCCCGAGGGATATCTTCAGGGTTAGTACAAGTATCTTTACATACTAAAACTAGTACACAACCTTTGTTACCTAACACTTGTCCTATTTCCCCCATTGTAGCGAAAAAGCTACTTCTAACTTCTTCCTGATTAGGCTTATCAGAGTTCGCCTTACTACCCCTTACAAGTTCTTTCCCTTTCCCCTGATCTAGGCGCTTTCCAGCTTCCCATTTGGCAAGGGCGTCCTTCATTCGGATTGCTTCTGAACGCACTTCATTAGGTGGCATAGGTAGGAACTTGTGGATCTTGCCCTCCTGGCAGACCGAGTAAGTGTTGGCGACTCCATCATGTGTTGCCTTCAGGTCAAAGAGCCATGGGCGTCCGAGCAGAATGTGACAAGCCGCCATTGGCAGAACATCACATAAAACAGTGGATTCGAACTTCCCGATAGCATATGGTACGCTTACCTGCTTGGTGACTCTGTAGCCATCTGAGCTGTCGAGCCATTGGAGCCGATAAGGACGTGGATGATTGAGTATGGGGAGCTTCAGCTTTTCGACCATATATTCGCTGGCCACATTTGTGCAACTCCCTCCATCAATGATCAGAACACACAACTTCCCATTGACCTTAGTCCTAGCGTGGAAGATGTTTGTCCGTTGAGACGTATCCTGGACAGCAGCTATAGTCAAGGTGCGAGTAACCAAGTTCTGATTAGGATCTTCTTCGATGAACTCAAATTGCTCAACCGGTGCAGACGTAGTGCTGTCAGTTAACTCCAACAAGGGGTCAACAGTTTGATCTTCTTCATCCTCTTCGGAAATGTACTCACCATCTTGCCCCAATAAGACCTTCCGGATGTTAGGACAATCGCGCATGTAGTGGCCACGGCCTGAGAATTTGTGGCAAGTGACATTGCTAATGGATTGCCGAGGTGTTGATGGCGTTCTGGATTGGGATGAAGATGGGGTGGTGGCGGGGACTATAGCCTTCCGTTCTGACGTAAACGGCTTCTTAGCGGGTGGCGAGTAAACCGGATTCTTTCTCCAAGCCGGTGGGGCGCTGGTAGGCGTCCGGACGGGTGGAACTGTCTTCAGGTATTCCTCCATAACCCGAGCTTTGTGCAATATGTCTGTCAAGGTAGTTGCATTCTGAAGTTCAACGGCTAAAGCTATACCCCTGTTTAGGCCATTAAGAAAACGAGCCATCGAAGCAGCCTCATCTTCCTGTACATTTGCCCTAATTTTGGCCATCTCTAACTTTCTATAATATGCATCTACAGATAAAGATCCTTGTACAAGAGTATGTAATTTCCTATACAATTCTCTAAAATAATAATCAGGAACAAAAGTTCTACGCATGGACATCGTCAAATCATACCAAGTTAGAGGCAGAGCACGGGCCCGCATGGGACGCGTATTCCTTCGCTGGTCCATCTCTTGATTCCACCAGACCAGGGCATAGTCTATGAAATGTACCACCGCGAGTGGGACCTTCTTGTGTTCTGGGATAGCATGAAGCTCGAAGATGCGCTCCATCTTCATCTCCCATTCTAGGTAATCCTTCGGATTCGTACCGCCGGCGAAGGGTGGAACAGTCGTTTTGCATTGACTGAGACCCTCGAAAGGCTTGGCAGCGGCATTGTTGTCATGGGCAGGGGTGTCCTCCTCTACTCCGTACGCCGTTGTTCCCGCTCGGCCCGCAAGTCAGCAACCTCCTCGGTGAGGGTAGCAAATCGCGCAGAGAGTTGCGCTATCGCAGCCAGTATTTGCTCACTCCCCAAAGGGGCAGAAGCACCTCCTAACATCGGTTATAAGCGAAAATCTGTCTGCTAAGAACAAGGAAAAATGAGTAGTAACCTTACCCCCTTGTCCCCCAAGTGTATCCCACCTAACAGCTACACACAAACCAGTATTTCACTCTAGGGTGGCGCCCTTATAGTATGTTCACTCAAGCCTTTTTCCACTCTACCTCCCGGTATTGACAAATGTATAAGGCAAACAGTAACTCACACACAGCAATGATACTTAAGGAAAAAGCACAAATTTTTGAAAAATAGATACTTGGTTCTATTTTGGAGTTGAAAAATCTTTTCACAAACGATATTTGTAATATAGTTCAGATAAGAGGTACACAACAAGGAAATTTTGGGGTGAAGCCCTCAAATTTCAGAAAAGATGGGTATGCACGATGACAAAATCCAAACTATAATTCAAGAGTAAACGTTCAGGTAGCTTGAAAAGATGCAACGAGCAGTTGAAAGCAGGGCAGTTCAAGAATTGAACAGAATCAAGAAATAAGCAGAGTTGAACAACTTGAAGAAAGTCCTAAAACTAACCAAAGAAGAGATCACCAACCCAATAGGTAATCAAAGAAACCAATCCCAGCAAATTATCAATTCTTTCAATATGCAGATAAACCCAATTACGAATTTTAAAAACCCCCAAGTGGCGGAAAAATTTCTCAGGATTCCAGTGTAGTGCTGTGGGGAGTAGCGTCGGTAATCGAACACTATCAACTTTGCAAGTACACTGAAAAAAGAAAAAGATTCCCAATGAAGGACAGAGTCCTCTTTGCCCGAAGGGTAGTGCTGTGGGGAGTAGTGTCGGTAATCGAACGCTATCAACTTTGCAATTACACCTTAAGCCGTAGAGAAAACAATCCTTACTCAATAGGTGCCACAAAAAAAATTTACCAATTTGCGATTTTAAGAAAAGCCCCAGGGTTAGCAATGTTTAATTTTGACTTACTAACCAATTCTCAGAGATAATTTCAGCAGTACAAGGACACAAAATCAAGAATTCAATATATTTTCAAGAATTCAAAACAAGGTATCCGAAACTAGTGCATGGAAATCACAATGTGCAGATAAGGTGAGCTGCTTAACATCAGCCGCAAAACTCACCAACTTTAAACAAAATCAGCACAAGAGGGGTAGAAAAATAGTCGCAACACCCAGCAATTTAGACGCAAAAACAGTAGCACTAAAGTGTCTCTCAAAACCCTAGTGTCGCAAAGCAAAGGCGACTAAAAGATTCAACCAAAACCGAAACCCTAGCTAAGCCCAAAAATCCGAACCCAAGTTTATTTCTAAAGTCCGAACTTAATTGTGAAATTGCAGCAAGGGATATGCGATTTTTAATTTAAGAAAAACAGCCCCAAAACAGTACAAGCTTTTCGCAAAAAAGAAGGTAATTTTAAAACCCTAAGTTGCATTTTTCAGTACTTTAAAATTTGGTTTAATTTTTCTAGGGAATTTCGATTTTAAGATAGGGTAAAACAGTACCAAGAAACCGAAATTTAGAGCTTGAAGGAAAAAAAAATTTCCCCCAAGAAGATGCGTTCTAATTCCAAGAATTTCAAGACAAGCAAGACTAACAAGGAAAAGAAAACACCTGATAAAGATTTGGTTGGGTTACTTCAACCTTCTCCAGCCACGAAACCAGCCCAAGCTCTGATACCAATTGATGTGAACCAAGGTACACATGCGGATGAATTGCCAAGGAAAGTCTGATTAAGTGGCGTAGCTCGTATAGACTCTTTACTTACCCGAAATCCAGATAACAAAAATAAACTAACCTAAGCTAATTTACTTAAAGAATTCGAACCAAGTAAGAAAGAGTTGAAACATGCGATTTTAATTAGGTAGAGCAATTAACCTAATTAAGCTAAGTTTCATGCAATATATAAATTACAACATGTAAAATACATAAAGCAATAAAGGGAGAGTACTCAAACTAATAGTTTTAAGATATGAATACTTAATTTATTATGGAGTTTCGGTTGCCTATTTATAAGGCAAAGAGCAGCCGAAAATTCTACCTAAAAGAAGTAGGAAAAGAATTAGAATTGGAAACCAATCAAGAGATTGATTTCCTTTACAATACCAAAACCTGAAAGAAGTGGGTAATGGTAAAAGAAAAGGAAAATTCTGTCACCTTTAAGCTTAGTGGCAGCCAAAAATTACAAGTTAAAAACAAGAAGGAAAAGGAATAAAAATCCTACTCCAAAAAGGAGATCAAGAAGGGATCTTTTTTGGAAATTAATAAACTAAGGGCAAAATAGGGAACATGCACAAACCCTTATTTTCCCCCAAACCCTAACCCTTAATTTCACAACCCTAATGGACTAGGCCTTGCCATGTGGGCTTCTTGGTGGGCTGGCCGACTTTGATGAGGTGGAATGGACTCCATGAGTTGGGTCGGCCCAATTGTTGATGGCGCATGATGGAATGGTGTAGGGAGCTTCCAGAATCTTCTAGAACCTCCCGGAATCATTTCGGAATCAAGATTTTCAAGATTTTCAAGATTCTTCAAGATTCTGCAAAATATGAAATTCAAGATTTTCAAGAAAATCAAGAACTTCAAGAAATGTCTCTTTAAAGTCCAAGAACCTTCCGGCGTCTTCATGAACTTTAAGAAACAGCCTTCTCTTCATTGTGGAATGGGGAATTGTGCCCCTTCTTCAAGAATTGTAAGGAGAGTTGCAATTTGAACCTTTTCGGCTTTGTTCTCCAAGGCGTTGGCTTCTACTATCAATTGAGCATCCTGTTGGCATGTTTGTACAAGGTTGTTGAGTGTCTCTTGAACCTTCTTTTCTCTGCTTCTGGTCATTGGCCCAATGATATCTACAGGTGGATCCCTTTGATATGGACTTGGATCCTGAAGCATTGTTGGGCCTCGGTGTAGAACCCGAACCTCCTCAGCTTCTCTGGACTCACTTGTCTGTGGACTTGTCGATGAGCTTGGGATGCCCTCATCAAAAAGGCAAGGTGAAGCTGCTATAAAATATTTATGATGACAATGGCACTGACTCAAAGCTTGTCGTCCTGCACCGAGGGGAGGCATCGCTGGTCTAGTGGCTGTTAGAGGAAGAGACTTTTCGGTAGCAAAAATCTCGCATCAAATGGCTTAAAGAACGGGGGCAAAACATGCAATTCTTTCATAGCACACTGCGGAACTGATTTATCAAAGCTGGAATTTTTCAGATCCAAACACCAATAGGAGATCCATTGAGTGATAAGGATTCCATTGGCTGGAAGGGTTCTCGATTTCTCAAAAAACTTTTCAGGGGTAAAGAACCAGACAGGGTTGCGGTGGAGGAGCTTCTCGGGCATGTGCTCACACTCGTGGAAGACCCTTCTTTGTTAACTGTTGGGGTTGGAATGAATGAGTTAAAGGCGCTCGTTTGAGAACTTGATCTGCATAATGCCCCAGGTAGTGACGGGTACTCTAGAGTTTCTACAAGTTTGCGTGGGATATTATTCGTATAGATTTGAGGCGTTCCCCTGAGGTTTAAATTCATGGGTTGTAGAGAGGCTGATTTGGCCATATACAATGCCTGGTGTGGTCCCTAGGATAATAGATTTGTGCTTTGCCAATGACCTTTTGATTTTTTTAAGTGCTGAGCAGGATTCGATCAAAGGATTTATGGAATTCTTGCAAGTTTATGAAGGAGCGACTGGGTAAAAGGTCAGTTTGCCTAAGTTAGGTTTCTTCTTACCACGCAAGATGTTAGATAGAGAGCCACTTCTTCGGGCTTTTAACCAGCCAGGGGCTTTCCCTTTCACATATTTGGGGCGCAGTTTTTAAGGGTAGATGTGTTAGGAGCCTGTTTCAACCAATCATTGACAAATGAAAACAGAAATTGGCGAGATGGCAGAAGTGGTTTCTTTAGTAGGGAGGTTGCCTGATGCTTATAAACTACTGGGCTGCTCTGTTCCCGCCCAAAGGGCTTATCACAAAAATTGAGTTCGATTCTTTTGGGGAGAAAATGAAAGAGGAGCAAAACGGTATTGGAAAGCCTGGTGGTGGATCACAATGACGGTTGTGGAGAACGGTTAGGGGTTAGAAATGTTGCAGCGATGGTATGGGCTTTCTCGTGCCAATTGTTGTGGTAATTGCACCAATCGGAGGTACTTTGGGCAAGATATATGTAGGCATTGACACCCTCTGCACGTACATCTAGGACTTGGGCGCGAATGGAAGATGTTGGTCACCTTATGGCAGACAAAACGGGGATATGCGTGAGGGATGCATATCGCTGTTCTGGTACATGAATTGGTTAGGGGAAGGGTATGAGACCCTATCTCCTAGAGCTTAATAGCTTGCCAGCTTTGTTTAAAGTTTAGTAATAAATTAATTATGTGACTTGGATTTTCGTGGGGATAAAACTTAAATATTTACAATAAAGGTTTCAAATGACATATAAACAAAAAAGCTTTGAAAGACAATTCAACAAATTAAACTTACAAGTTACGAGTCTTAATTTAAATAGTAATGACATAAGTAATTTTGCGTAATTAATTGGGAGAAGGTAGTAATTCAATTGTTTTGAGAGAAATAATGAAAATTGAGAATTGGATACTTTAGGACAAAGTAAATGGTAATAAAAGAGTGAGATTGAAGGTCGAATTGCGACATGCCTTTGCCTCAGCTAAGCTTGAATAATATGTGAAGTTGTGGATAGAGCTCAAAGAGTAGAAAGCAATTGGATGGAGCTAGAATCAATACAAAAGTTGAAGGATTCTAAGAATGGGTCACCTACTATGAAGCCTAAAAGAGAATCATCTAAACCTAAGCTTTCGAACAATGCCTTTAAGCAACAAACGTCCTTTTTGTAACTTTTGCAAGAAAGCCAATCATCGAAAGGAGGACTATTGGATGAGAAGTAAGAGATTTTTTAGGTGTGGAAAGGTTGATCACCAAGTATGTAATTGCCCGTGGATCAGGATGAGCCACATCTAAAGCCTAGAAAGAAGTACAACAACGATCGCCATAACCAGGGGTAGAACTAGAATAGGAAGTGGAACCAATGTAGTATTATATATGAATGTACTTTATATAATATTATAAATGCATGTACTCAATGAAAATGAATTTTGAGGACGAAATTTCTTAAAGCGGGGGATTATGTAAGGCCCCATCTCCTAGAGCCTAATAGCTTACCAGCTTTGTTTAGTAATAAATTAATTATGTGACCTGGATTTTCGTGGGGATAAAATTTAAATATTTACAATAAAGGTTTCACATGACATAGAAACCTAAAAGCTTTGAAAGAAAATTCAACAAACTAAACTAACAAGTTACGAGTCTAATTTAACAAGTAATGACATAAGTAATTTTGCATAATTAATTGGGAGAAGGTATTTCAATTGTTTCGATAGAAATAATGAAAAATGAGAGTTGGATGCTATAGCCACGGACGAAATAAATGATTATAAAAAAGTAAGATTGATTATGTTAATTAGTATTGGGATACTAATTAGGAAGAGAAAATTAAGAATTTAAAAGGGTTATAATATAAAGAGTTCAACTTGTCAAAGTATAAAATGAGATAAACACTAATTAGTTCCAAATTGAAAGTTAGTGGGTTAGATTTATAAAGGAGGAACTTGGAGAAGAGGAAATAAAGAATACTAAGGAAAAAATTAGGGGAGTTGATAGGTGTGTCAAAATGCATGTCTGCAAATTGCAAAGTGTCATCATACATGTTAATTAAGTGATGTGAGTTGTTGTGAAAATGACCTACGTTGCGGGAGTCGACTGCCAAGGAAGGATCAAACTTGAAAGGTCACAGACTTACTCTTTGATATTAACTTGAAAATCCCTATTTAGACTAGGTGAGACTAGCTCTTTTTCAATCCTAGCTAGATAGAAGAATGAAGAGGTGAACCAACTAAGAATCTAGGTGGAGCAAATGACCTAGATGCCCTCAGTTCTAGAGCTTTACCAAGTTATCAATACATAATAAACACACAAGTTCAAAATAATAAAGTTGAGAACCCAAAGTAAAGGATATACCTCACAATTATACTATGAATTCTAAAGTGTTATGTAGTCAAAAATTTCAAGGAAAGAAACTAGAAAAGGAAACAAATCAAAAGTGGAAACCAACGAGAGTTGGAAACCGATTACAAACCAAATTCGAAAAGGAGACTCGAATAAGGTTGGTGTATTTTTGGTTATCTCCTTTAAAGAGGAAATCCAAAAATACAAGGAATAAAAAGAGAAAAGGAAAGCTTGAATTTGGTATCTTGAAGAGAAAATCCAAATTCAAGTTGAAAAGAAAATCTACTTCCTACTCTGATAAGGAAACTATTAATTAAGTCAAGTTGGAACCAGATTATGGTATCTTAACTTAATTACAATTATTAGTAGAATAGAATAAGAAAACATGCACAATTCCCTTATCTTTCCACAACCCCTTAATTAACTTGCAGAACAAGTAACTTGCTGCAAAAGTTCGCATATGGACTTCTCCTTTGTAGGCTGCGTGAGTCGCTAGGTGGGCCTTCAATTGCGGGCTGTTCCCTTGCGCTGGATCCCGTGCAATGGATGGCTTGCGACTTGGGCCTGTGATTGCAGGCTGTGAGTCACGAGCTGTCCTTGCTCTTCCTTTTGTGTGGTCCAAACTTAAGAGCTTGGATGCTTGATGGATTTGGCCCAATCGTTGATGAATGCATGCGTTCTTGGAAGTGCTGAAAACTTCACCAAATAGTTCGAAGCATTCCGAATCCATTGAGAAGCTTTCGGAATCATTTCGAAATGTTCTCAATCAAGAAAATCAAGATATATATGTTTTCCTAAGATTATTTTGTGGTATTCACTTGACAGATTCGGGAAGTTGGAAATGCTTCAAGATCGATTAAGAAATGGTTCCCAGAAATGTTTTTGGAAATTGCCAAATTTGTAGTTGAAGTCGTGGATGGCCGAGAGGCTTGTTGATTGCCTCCTTTGACCATTTCCTCCTCCTTGCAATACATTTCATTGGACTTGCCTTCAGATTAACTCGGCAAATGCTGGCTTGGCTTCTGAGAACTAGGGATGACCTTATTAATCCCTCCTGGTTGGAAAGGATTCATCCTTGAATCCATTCTGTTAAGAATTAAAATGAAGCAAGTCAGTAATATTCGACTCCAAACAGATTTCACACTTACCATTGGAAGTGGGGCACTGTACGCCCTTGTTCAATCCCTCTTTGAGCTGATATTGTAAGCCGCCACTCCCTTTAGGCTTGGACACGATTTCATCACAAATGACAATCACCCTTGATTCTTCCAGAATTTCCCAAGAACCTTCTAGATGCTTGCAAGAAACTATCGGGAAGCATCTACAATTTCCTGAACTTATCCATACTCCTCAAAAGTCATTACATACAGTTTAAGAAATAGAGCACCTTGGCCAGGCATATGAACAAACACATGTTCAACCCTTTGACTTAAGAAAAATTTATGCATCATATGTATGAATACAAACTAGCATAATAAGTTCCTAAAATGTCATAGATTAGATGTATATATTAGGCACTACTGTAACTATATATAAACCTGAACTATTTGTAAACTTAAGGTAACACATTACACAATAATTCACAATTTTTCAGGCAGACAATATGGCATGTTAACTTTTAAAACATCCTCCTGTCGATAATAAACTCAGAATTCGAGCCACAAGATTTCACTCATGCAACCAATTCGGAATTTAAGGAAAACCATTCGAGCCTTTGCCCAAACGGAGGTTATTCACAATTTCAGAAATTGGTATTTCTTAGTCATGCTCATAAGCAAAAGTAATGAAATCAAATGGAAAAATAGTTTAAAGGCATACCTGGTTTAAGGATACCCCATACTTATTTTACCTTGATTCCTGGACGCAAGAAAGTCCCTTGATTAAAATCATGGAACTATAATCTCTATGCTTAGTCATCCTTTTGTAACTTCACCCAAGACTTTGGAGTTCCTACAAAACAACAAATCAATGCTGCTCGGAGAATTCCGGCCAATGGGTTAGTGGGTGGAAGAAGTCTTCACACATTAGAAAAGTAGCCGTGATAATGAAACATTAATCACCCAAGTTTATTATTTTCTTTTGCGCTTACCACTAAAGAATTATCCATGCTCTTTATTTTGTACATTTTACCTTTGGTCTTTTATGACTTTAAGACTAAGCAATTAAAGTACAAAATTAACAAATTGCATGAAGAATAAAAATAAACTTCACAGGCATGTCATACCTCTATTTACATCCCCTTATCAAATAAAGAAATTTCTTGGGACAGTTAATGGCCAAAAGACATCTGTCGGGCCTTGTGGTGTGGATTGGCACGATGTCTTTTGAAAGAAATTTCTACTCTGTCTGTCGACGGCAAAAAGGACACCATATGGGAATTTCCCAGTTTGTCACTGCTTACCATAGTTGGCATTACACCGAGTAGAAATGACAACAATAGACTGAATATCCTAGTTGTCGCGAGAACAAGAGGGCATCTTTAATGCACTTTGACGGAGAACCACCTGCTCAAGACAAGTTTTCAATAGGTGATAATAACCTCACCCCCTGTCCCCCAAGTGTTTTAACTAAAACTACGCATGTCCCAGTGTTTTGCTCTAATTGGCTTTTCCAAGACTTGTTTTAAAGTCACTCTGCCTTTTTCCTCTCACTCCTTTTACAATGGTCTTATTTCAATTTTGAGCAAGTATGTAAATAAGCAGATTCACTCAAGCAAACAATAAACTTAGGTAAAAACACAAAGTAATTCTCAACATAAGGGCTGAACCTATTTTGGTTTTGAAGTTGACGCGGATTCTCTATTGAGAATTGCAGTGTACAAAAAGTAACCAAAAACTCCAATTAAAAGAATACAGTATATAATCCCTTGGAACCCCAACCATTACTTGCATTTGATAGAATAATCAAGTTGTTTTTAAACTATAAACCAAGCAATGAATTGAAGCGAAAAGCTAATTTAATTAGGTGAGATTATAAACCTAATTAACATGCAATTCTACAAACTAATAGGTTGAAATCATGCAAGATTGACTACAGTTCAATTAGTAGAATTCAAAAATAAAAATATGGGTATTAACCTTACACCAAAATATATCATGTATGAATTCTCTGCTTTATTTGATTTGCCCAAGCCCCTTTTAAATAGAGGGAGTTGTGCACCTTTTACAAGTTGAAAAAGGAACAGGAAATAAAAGCGAAATCCAATTAGAATTGGAAACCTTACAAAAACCAGAAACCTAAAGAACTAGGTTTGCTGGGAGGAATTCAGTTCTCCCTAGGAAACTAGGTGTGAACGAAATTCCCTTGAAAATAATAAGGAAATAACATTAAAAAGGTAATTCTAATTCTTAAAAGAAATCATGCAAGAATTGTTTTCAAGAAACTACCAATTAAGTAATTACCTAAAACAGCAGTACTAAAAGTAAATGGCGTGTAACAAATCAAAAACTCTGATGATTTTCAAGACTTGTAAGATTCACTCCAATTAATACTTTTAATATTTAGTCTGGAACTCTCCAAAAGAAATAACCCTTGGCCGAGCTAGAGGTGAAATTACTCTTTTACCCTTGTCGGCCACTTGTTCTTCTTTTGGCAGTTATCAGCTTTCATAACCTTTGGAATGCCTCTTGACTTAGCCCATCTAAGGTAACCCTTGTATAATTCTTGTGAACTAGGATTAACTCTCATTCTAGGCTTTGTAGCTCGAACATTCCTCCTATGACCATTTTGAACAGTTAGATCAAATCCACATCTTTGACATGGTGGATCCTTGTGTCCAACAGTAGGGATGACCTCATCAATCCCTCTCACTTCGAAAGGATTCATCCTCGAATCCGATTCCTTATGATTTGAATTTGAAGCTTCCTTACTCTCTGTTGTCATCGACATCGGTTCTTTTCGGCAAGCTCAGTTCTCTTCTGGTTTGAAGATTTTACAACTTCCTCAATAGACACAACGCGACTTATCTCCGGATTGGAAAAAACAATGGTACTTTCAACCATTTGAACAACTTTATTAACCCCTCCCCATTCAAAAGGATTCGCCTTCGAATCCGTCCCCTGTTGGGTTGAATTGGATGTGTCTTTCCTGCGGTCAGGGTTTGCTTGCTCGCGATCGAGATAGGCTGGCCTGCGAGTAGATTTGGCTATCCCTTGATCAATTAGCATATTGATCCTGGAACATTTTCAGTTGCGGAGTCATCTTTTGAAAAGAAAAAGTTACCCCGTGCAGTACCAAGATTAGTAGACTTCTCGGTTTTTTCTGGTTGATTAACCCTAGCCATAAACTTGACATCTTCAAGGCTTGCGGTCACCTGAATGATTTCGTCTGGGACTTGTGTAATTTCGGCTAGAACTGGTCCTGACACTTCTTCAATGACGGAGTCTACCTTCTGTGCAAGAAAGTTCCCCCTTACTATCCCAACATTTGCAGAGTTCTTGGTCTCGATGCCCTGTACTTTTTTCTCACTTTCCCATTTGTCAAAAGTAGCTCTCATCTTCACATTCTCGAATGCAATTTCCGAAGGGAGTAGAGGAAGTAGCGTAAGCTTCATGGAATGGTGATTCAAATAGTAAGTATTATTGTGCCGACAATGTCGCACCTTTCTATCAAACTACCACGGTCGACCCAATAAGGTATGGCTGGCTTTCATAAGTGCAACATCACACAAGACCATATCGTTATATCAGCCAATCAAAAAAATCACACTGACTTGCTTGTTGACTTTAATCCCTTTATCGTCAGTAAGCCAATGGAGAATGTATGGATGAGGATGGTCCGTGAGAGGTATTTTCAAATTGTCGACTAGATAAGTACTACAAAAATTGACACTATTACCCCCATCAATGAATAGTATAAACACCTTCTTGTTAGGCTCCATTGATCTTGCATGAAAGATGGTATTTCTTTGATCGGTATCGGACTCGGACATGGTACTCAAAGAACGATTCATAACACATCTTGTATAAGAAACTCGAGTGGAGTAATCAATTTTAGATGGTTGTTTGGGTTGGACCACTTGTGCCTCCGGAACACGTTCTTCTCCCGAACTCAAATCAGGTGTCTCTTCGATCGTACTTGCCACTCCCCTGCCTTCTTTTCCGGAGCTAGTGTAGAATCACTTCTACAAGGAGAAAATGGAACCCTGAGAGCCCTCTGATCTTCTCGGTGCTCAAAAGAGGATTCTATTCTCTTTAACCTTGCATGGAACTCTTGATGCAATTTCTTAGTCACAGTGTCAAGATGAGCAATCATATCTTTTCTCAAGTTAGCCCCCATCTTGGCAAACATTGTTTGTAGTATCGCAATAGCTTTTTCATGGGCCATCATACAATTTACCCAAAAAGATATCAAATTGATACTAACAGTTAACAACTTTAAAAAAACTGCTAAGAATAAAGAACTATCAGAAAAATCCTCACTTCCCTGATTCCCCTCAAGTGTTTACCTAGCAATCTATATTCCCCAAGTGTATCTCTCTAGGGTTGGTTGCCCTTTTAGTAAGTAATGTATTTCACTCTTGCATTTTTCCTCTTAGAACCTAATTTACAAATTCTAATTAGAACAAGAAAGCCAGATCACACACAATAACTCACTCACAGAATAACAAAGAAGAAACAATAAAATCTTTTGAAGAAAAAGAATTGCTTGGTTCAACTTTTGAAAAAAAACAAGTTTTTCAAAACAAAAATTTGTATATAAATTCGGATTATGGAAGTATAGAATGAAGAAATTTCAAAAATAAGTCCTAAAATTTCACAAGTAATGAGTAGTGTACTAATTAGGAAATCCAAATATATTTCAAAAAGTAATTGTCCAGGTAGCACAAATATGGTAACTAGGCAATTTGGCAGGGCATATGTAATTGCAAGAAACAAGCCGATATAGAAAATTTGCAAAGAATTATTAGGAAACTACCCAAAGAAAAAATAACCCTCCCAATAAGCAATTCAAGAATAATCCCAAAAATCTATTCTATTCACAGTTTCAAGCAGGATTGCAATCAAACAACTTTCAAGATATGCTGGCAACTTTGGAATTAAGATTTTACGTAAAAACTAGATCTAAACAGAAAAAAAAATTTTAGAATCATAATCCCCACTGAAATCGCCACAAGGAAAGCAACTTGCATGGAAAGTACGTGAAGAAAAATTTTATGTTTCCTTGCGTGGCTTGAAAATCCTCGGCGTGATGAAAAACAGTTCAAACGAGCTCAGAATACCACCAAAATTTAACACAACCTTCCTACAAGTGCCCTAGGTGGATCGAAATACACATCCCAAGAATCAAGTAAGAAAATTTCAGATTTCAAAACAAGCCTTATAGTGCTCCAAAAATTCCAAAAATTTAACACAAACTTCCCCTAGTACCCTATGATGGATCGCACAAGATAAAAGAGCAGAAAATTTTTTGGAGCCTTTTAAAACTTCAACCCTAATCGGCGGCTTTTAAAAACCCTAGCTCGGTTTAGCCGATTTTGCCTTCTTTCGATTTACTCGTCAATTTCTTTCACAAAACAGCAACTAAAACTCAAGATACTTAATTCTAAGGATCAAGAATTTTGAAAAAATAGTAACCAATTTTTGAAGGAGCAATTTACCTCAGAAGAGATCAACGACAACCTTCTCTGGATTGACAGTTCACCGCGTGTCTCACAGCTCCCTTTTGATTGGTTGGCTCCCAAGGTCGCACGCTATAAAGCTCTGATACCAAATTGATGCAAAATCTTTATTGATAATTGCAGTGTGTAGAAAGTAACCAAAAACTCCAATTAAAAGAATACAATATAATCCCTTAGAACCCCAACCACTACTTGCATTCGATAGAACAATCAAGTTGTTTTTAAACTATAAACCAAGCAACGAATTGAAGCAAAAAGCTAATTTAATTAGATGAGATTATAAACCTAATTAACATGCAATTCTATAAACTAATAGGTTGAAATCATGCAAGATTGACTACAGTTCAATGAGTAGAATTCAAAAATAAAAAGATGGGTATTAACCTTACACCAAATTATATCATGTATGAATTCTCTGCTTTATTTGATTCACCCAAGTCCTTTTTAAATAGAGGGAGTTGTGCACCTTTTACAAGTTGAAAAAGGAATAGGAACTAAAAGCGGAATCCAATTAGAATTGGAAACCTTACAAAAACCAGAAACCTAAAGGAATTAGGTTTGTTGGGAGGAATTTGGTTCTCCCTAAGAAACTAGGTGTGAACGAAATTTCCTTGAAAATAATAAGGAAATAACATTAAAAAGGTAATTCTAATTCTTAAAAGAAATCATGCAAGAATTCTTTTCAAGAAACTACCAATTAAGTAATTACCTAAAACAACATTACTAAAAGTAAATGGCGTGAAACAAATCAAGAACTCTATTGATTTTCAAGACTTGTAAGATTCACTGAAATTAATGCTTTTAATATTTAGTCTAGAACTCTCCAAAATAAATAACCCTTGGTCGAGCTGGAGGTGAAATTACTCTTTTACCCTTGTCGGCCACTTGTTCTTCTTTTGGCTTGTTCTCAGCTTTCATAACCTTTGGAATGCCTCTTGACTTAGCCCATCTAAGGTAACCATTGTATAATTCTTATGAAAGAGGATTAACTCTCATTCTAGGCATTGTAGCTCGAACATTCCTTCTATGACTATTTTGAACACTTGGATCTAATCTACATCTTTGACATGGAGGATACTTGTGTCCAACAGTAGGGATGGCCTCATTAGAAGTGTAGAAAAAGATATTTTTCAATAATTGATTTAGACAATAAGTGCGCAAGGAGGAGATTCGAGGATAAGCCCTCAATCTCAAGAAATTAATGTAATGCACATGATGAAAAAATCTAAAACAATTTTAAGATATAATTTCTAAGTTGCTTGAAAAGAATTCAGGCTAGGTAATTTGCAGGGTAACTCGAATGAGTAGAAGCCAAGAACAGATAGCAGAGTTGAAACAAATCAAGAAAACTACCCGAGATGTGATCACCTTCCCAATAGTTAATCAAAGAAACCAATCCCCACTATATGAAATTAACTTCTCAGATTAAGCACAAAGACTTGAAGTTGAGTTCAGTCAAAATAACCAGTGCCAACTTAAACCCTAAAATCGTAATTCTGCCCCGGAGTGTAAAATTGTAATTTTGCTTTAAGGTGTCGGGGTCTGATTAAACTGAAACTCTTACAGCCAGGAGAATCTAATTTCCTTGTGGGAAATAAGGAAACTTCCAATTCAGGATTGCCACTTAGGTTTTAAAAATGGTTTTAATATGGGCGGTAGGGGTTCAAAAAGAATTGTAGCCTTACCGACGTTGCAAAGCTGATTTAAAATTCCAATTCAACGTTCCAACCTTAAAAAGGTTACTGCAATTAAACCAAGGGAATCCGAAAAGAGAGCTAGGTCCCAGTAGACATAGAGAGCCACAAGAACCTAGGGTTTTCGGAGCATTTCGGATCCATTGAGAAGCTTTCGAAATCATTTGAAAATGTTCTAAATCAAGAAAATCAAGATTTACACATTTATCCAAGGTTCTTTTGTTGTAACCACCTGACAGAATGGGAAGTTGGAAATGCTTCAAGATCAATCAAGAAATGGTTCCCCGAAATGTTTCTGAAAACTGCCAAATTTGTAGTTGAAGTCGTGGATGGCCAAGAGGCTTGTTGATTGCCTCCTTTGACCATTTCCTCCTCCTTGCAATACATTTCATTGGACTTGCCTTCGGATTGACTTAGAAAATGCTGACTTGGTGATGAAGGAATGAAAACTTGATCTCTTATGTCAATGCAAGTATCGGATTCAAGGACAAATCCTTTCGAAGTGAGAGGGATTGATGAGGTCATTCGAAGTTAACACTCGACTTCCCAGAAGGGTACAAGTCAACAAGTGGTTGAGAAGGTTTAGAGTCGACAGATGGGTTCTCACAAATCCACTGGAAAGAACTTTGATCCAAAGAAGGAGAAATGAGTCATTAAAAATAGAGTAAAAAAGAAATATCATGACACGTCATTCAAGCTGAAAAGAAGATTCTTGAATATTTAATAAAAGTCTTGAAGATAATTAAATCTCTTGATTTTAATTAAATTATTCTTGAGTTAGTTATTCTAAAATGTTCTAGAAAGACTTAGGAAGGATCTAGAAGCTTCTCAGATTTACAGATAAAATACACAAGTTAAATCACCTTCCTTAAACACACAAGACGCGTGCAACTAGGGGCAACCAAATTAGGTAGTGTGTGTTTTACTTTTCCTTCGTTGTTCAGGTTTCCTTGTTTTTGTTTAAGTAGTTACTTAATTGGGATTTTCCTAAAAAGAATTCTTGCATGATTTCTTTTAGGAAATAAATAGATTCCCTTTTAATGTTTTTAGAAGTATTTTTATTCCTTTTCAAAGAGGAATTTCGTTCATCACCCTTCCTATAAGGTGATCGAAATTCTCCTTTCCATTAACTTAGTTCCTTTAGGTTTTTGGTTTGTACGGTTTCCAATTCTGATTGGATTCCCGTTTTATTTCTATTTCCTTTTCTACTTTGTAAAAGGTACACAACTCCCTTCTATTTAAAGGGGCTTGGGCGACATTAATTAACAAGATTAAGATTATTATTGAGATAAATTTAGGGTTATACAATCTTAAGCTTTGAGCTTTCAAACTTTGGGTTTGGGTAATGTTCTGCGGGAACTTATAGTTTTTCATTAGTGAACTTGTTATAGATTCATTAGTGAATTATTCTTCTTTTTATATTTAGCTAAGAGTGGCTTGATTTCAAAGGGGGTTTTCGAAATACATAATTAAGTTAGGTGTTCGACTTAGTTTGTGAGGTATTTTCGATAAATCATTAGTTTCTTATTTCAAGAGTGAATTCAAGAAGGTGATTTAAATCAAAAACATCAAGCTAATCTTCGACTTAGCAGATTTTGGGATTCCGCAACGTGATTCAATTGAGAATCAGCATCACTTGGCTTCTGGGAACTAGGGAAGACCTCATCATTAAGGGTCTATTCTTTTGGTTTTGGTTTTGGTTTCAACTATAAATTTAATATATTCAGCTATACCTTTTCATATTTCCAATACACACTATTTTTTAAAAACATGTTTTCAAAACCGTTTTTAAAACAATAAAAAAGAACAAGTCTTTAAGTGTCAAAATCTAAAAAGAATTTAGAGAAACCTCTCATATCTCTTTTTCTCTCTGACCGTATTCAGCACCCTCCATTTCTCTCCCTTTCTCTTTCAGTTTGCCCTTTTCTCTCTTCTCTCTCGACATTGCCACAACAAAATACACTAATTCCTGCATCTTAAATTCCTTCAATTAGTTTTAGTAATCAATGACCCACTTGTTTACACTCTTAAATTCAATATCCGAATAGCCCCTACCCAAAAATCCACTTTGATTGGCACCAAAAATAGAACCAACTCCATATGGGCATTCTATCAATCGAGGGACTTGTGCCTTTAATCGAGACTCATTAGCAATCAAAGTTTAAATGAAGCTCTGAAGTGAACAAGTGTGAAGGCTTGTGGGTGCTGCCATTTAGGAGTAGATTTTGAAGGATTTCTAATAAATTAAGAGGTAGGCTATCAAATATTTTGGGCATTACTTAAAACTAGACATGCGTGTGTCATTTAATCTCTGGAAATGTTAAATTGTTAGAATGTTAGAATATGGTTTAGGAGGAGTGTTAGGAGGATGGCTTGGTACTGTTGAATAAATACATGTTGATGGATTCTGATGGAATTGGTAGAAATTTTGAATTTGGTGAATTGGTGTTTATGTAAATGCATAGGAATGAGTCTCATGTATTGTTTTGGATTAATTCTCATATATGTTCAAAGAATTGGATTCTTTTGCTACAAAACATGATTTTGGGAGTATTTATGATCAATTGGAACTATGGGTTTTCTGAGATTCTTTCAAAAATCAAAATTTGAAATATTCAGCTTTTAAGTCTTTGAAAAGGAGAAAAAGTTATGTTTTGAGTTAGACTCCTTGTGTAAACTGTAAGAGTAAGTGTTGTTTGATTGTTATGAATTATTTTGGAACTATTTTTTTAATAAATTTTAATCATGGTCTTCTTAAATTTGCCTGCAATAGAAACTTGAAAATCTAAAACTCTTAGAAAAATGAATAGGTACTATCCAAGATTAATTCCTCAATGACAGATGCTGAGGTAAGCCTCTTAAGTGCAAATATGTTTATGAAATGTTTTATAAACCATTGAAACCATGAGCTTTAAAAAGAAGTGAAGATTGGAGTTTCAACTTTAAGCTTTTGCGAAAATAGACAAAAGTACGGTTTTGATTTAAACTCTTCTCTACACTATTAAGGTTGTATTCTTTCAGTGTTACAAATGTTTTTGGGACTATATTGATGAACTTACATCATGAGTCAATTCAAAATCTACTTTATAATGGAATTTCATGATTTTCAGATTTGAACCTTAACAAGGAAAACTCACATTCTTTGGTGAAACGTTAATTTCAAAATTTAAGTGTTCTGGACTGTGTGATGTTTCTAAAAGCTGTTGGATTGTTAAATGATGTTTTGAAAGGCGAAAGAAAAAGCAGTAATTAGATATTTATTAACTAAAATTTGGATATGAACTTTAGAAAAATATAAAGGAAACCCACTTTCTAGTTTTTGAAAATCTTTACTTCCTTATAATTTAAGAACTAGAGTTGTTTGAAAGATCTTTGGGATCTCTTGGGATGTTAGAGAATGTTTCTGAAAGCTAAACAAGCTCATGCCTTTTCAAATTTGATATTTTAGATTTGAGAATTGTGTTTTGGGAAAGGAGTCGTGCCTACTGTTTTTGACCAATTTGAGTTTTGATTTATTTTGTTTTGATGTTTGAGAATTAAACTAAAGTGTTTTTAAATGAATATGAGAGATGTTTTGAGGTATAGAAGGGGCAGAACATAATTTAGGATTGTGATGCTTTTGGTCTAGCCGAATCTTTAAATTTGGAATACATTTTATGCCGTTGTTTATAGTCAAAACAGATGGTCAAGAATTTTACATTTAGCCATCTGAACTTAAAACTTCCAAGAAAGGATGTAGTACTGTTGTTGTTCTATTCCTTTTCTCTAGAAATTTGGGACTGTGTGACGCCCCACACCTGACCCCCCCGCCTAGGACAATCATTCCTGACGAGGAGAAGAGAGCTGGCCCGAGGACGTCATACAGGGCTCTCACCCAACAATCGATACATAATAAAACAAAGAGAACCATACATTCTTTATAATTATTCTGAACTTTCAAGCAATTCATTGCAGCGAAAAAAACATAATTATCGAGGACGGCCCTAGGACATAATTATCCTCCAAAGCAGGGTTCCTGAGCTAATTTATTACAAAGCTCCTCGAGGTGATCTTGGATACCCAACGGCCTTACCTCTAGCGCACACAAATCAAGCACCTGTACTCAAATTTGGAAGGGAGTGGGGTGAGCTTACGCTCAGTGAGTGACCTCGGGGTTTGTAAAAAATCCCACCTTCGCACACAGTTCATGCAACCATCCATACAGGCAGGTATATATATAATCAAGTAACAACGGAAGTACAAGCAAGCAAAGTCCATTTAAAGTAGGCAAGTCAAGCGCATTAGGCATATAGTTCATCACATGGCAAGTACGGGAAACGAGGAGGGCAGTATGGACACCACAGTCATGTGCAGACTCCTAGTACACAGATTGCACCAATAAGCCTTCTCTAATAAAGCTAGGTTGGAATATATCCAAGGGTTCAAGTTGTTCAAGTGGACACGGCTTTCAATAGCAGACCCGTCTAGGGCAAGCGGAACAAGAAAAATATACTTACTTTCACCAGCAGGCCGCCTAAGGCGAGCGGAACAAGGGAAGCATACTTGCTTTTACCAGCAGGCCGTCTAAGGCGAGCGGAACAAGAGAAGCATACTCTCTTTCACCAGTAGGCAGTCTAAGGCGAGCGAATCAACGGAAGCGGACTCGCTTTCACCAGCAGGCCGTCTAAGGCGAGCGGAACAAGGGAAGCATACTTGCTTCCACCAGCATGCCCTCTAAGGCGAGCGGAACAAGGGAAGCATACTTGCTTTCACCAGCAGGCCGTCTAAGGGGAGCAGAACAAGGGAAATGGACTCGGACCGCAAGGTCTATCTAGTTGGTCATTGACCTATTTCACGCTAAGGTGATCATGGCAACCCTAGCATGCTTCATACAAATCTAAAGACATTATGCAACCCTAGATGATATGCAACTTATCTTGAGAAGTCTACATCCCTCTAGGTTGGCGGGTCATGCTATCTCCTCATTACATGCATACCTCTTGGCAAGTAGGCGAGTCATGCGAGGCAGAGTATGTAACTAGCAAGGCAAGGTATCACGTAGGCACGTAGCACATAAGCACGCAAGATTCAACTTGTTTGCAAATATCAACACACAATAGTAATCTATATACACATAAGTACTACGTAGATAGTTCGTTTAAATCTTAGGAAACTAGCGAGTAATCCCTCACCTGGAATTCTGGAAGGCGCGTATGTCGTCCAATTCGCTCAGCTTGGGTTAACGATCAGCTCCTGCGAATAACAGAGATACAATTATTAGTTAAGGAGGGAGCTGCTAATGTTGTAAGCACGTTTGACTATTTGGTCAATTGGGGTTGACTTTGAATTTTTGGGGTTCTGTTGACTTTTTGGTCAACTTTGACTTTTTTGGGTTTCGGTTGACTTTTCGATCAACTTTGATTTTTTTCGGTTTTGGGTGACTTTTTCGTCAACTTTGACTTTTTGGTCAACCTTTGATTTTTCGGGTTCAGTTTCACTTTTATGGTTAACTATAGGTCAAGGGTTTTGGGTCAAACGTGGGTCAAAGGGCAAGTCAAGTCAACTAGGTCAAGGGTCAAGTTAAGTGGTCAAGGTCAAGTCAACTGGTCAAACGTTAAGTCAACTGGTCAAGGGTCAAGCCAAGTGGTCAAAGGGTCAAGTGGGTGAAGGCTAGTGGTAAAGGTCAGCACGCAGGGGTCGAGATCGACACGCAGGGGTCGAGATCGACACGCAGGGGTCGAGGTCGGCATGCAGGGGTCGAGGTCGGCACGCGACGGTGCCATAAGGCCCTCGCTGCTCGCACACTACAGGCATGCGCTGGGCAGCATCGGCTCACAGCTGCCCATACTGCTGAGACAAGATGGCCCTTTCGAGGCCATTTCTTTTGTGTCTCTAGTCCGATTCAATCCGTTCCATAAAAGTCACTTCGTAAACATGCGTCAATACTAACAAACTAAACACTTTTTACGAAATTCTAACCATCCTATCAACCTTTTGCATGGCCTCAAACATGGCATGGTACACTGTTTTTCCAGATCTTAATTCTTGGTTCTTGATTTGCATATTAATTCGAGATCTCATTTTTAACCATTCCCACTAGATGCAACCAGTCCTAAACCTTCTTAAACATGTATAGCTCCCCCTCTCATGTAGAGATTTCCCCCCGTTGTGAAGAAACTAAACAACCCATATGAAATACCAAGATATCCTAACCTATGCTTTCATGCCACTTTACGGGGATTCAAGAACAGTTCTAGACTTACCATGGTTCTATGATTGCCACGAACTCGTTGAGGAGGTGCAAGGGAAGGGAAACGCGGTCGCGGCTTTCTAGTGACGTCGGCGGTGACTCCTCAAGTTAGCGGCGTGTAGGGTTTTTAGAAAATGGAAAAGGAAGTGTTAGCAGCATGGGGATCTATTTATAGGCCTCCCCTAGGTTCTGGGAAGCTTCTAGAACTTCTTCCACAACCCTTGCCGCCTCCTCATTCGATTAAAATTGGATTTGGATTGGAGAAGAATCCAACTCCGATTCAAAAACTGTTTCCACAGTTTTCTCCATGCTGGCTCGCGGGCGCGTGCACGCCACACTCGCTAGGCCTGGGTTAGCCCGTCCGGGACGTCGTCCCCTGGAGCCAGTTTGAGATGTCGTCCCCGGTAGCCCGTCCGTGACATCGTCCCCGGGAGCCCGTCCGAGTCCGTCTGTGACGTCGTCCACTGGAGCCCGTCTCGTGAGGTCGTCCATTGGAGCCCGTACTGTAAGGTTGTCCACTGGAGCCCATCTGCGAGGTCGTCCATTTGAGCCAGTCCCGTGAGGTCGTCCATTGGAGCCCGTTTTGTAAGGTCGTCCACTGGAGCCCGTCCGCGAGGTCGTCCACTGGAGCCCGTCCCGCGAGGTCGTCCACTGGAGCCCGTCCTGTGAGGTCGTTCATTGGAGCCCATCCACGAGGTCGTCCACGACGTCGTCTGATTTCAGACAACGTCCCACAAGTGATAATGGAGGTCGTCCGATTTGGCATGCTTCAGTACCAGAAGTTAAGCACAAGTCTCTTTGGGACCCTTCCGATTTTCTGTGTGATCCGCACAGATATTTGGACCTACTTGTTCATTCCTTTTCCTTTCTTCTTTCCACTTAATTATTGGAAAATATACAACTGGGTCTATCGTACAACCTAAACACTTAGCAAGCACCCAATAACTAAAGCAAGCATGTCATGTTTCACATCAACACGTAATTTAAACCAAAAATTTTCAATTTTTACCATTTTTATCTATATGATTTTGCTATGAAAAATCCAGGGCTTCACTGACTGCCTTTGCTGAAATCAACAAGTCTACATAAGCCCAAAAGGAAATAAAAGGATAGTTAAGAGGAAGCTAAAGTGATAAATAGCCTTGTAGGAAAGGTTTTAATGAAAATCTGTAAAGTGATGGAGACAAATCAAATACGCATAATTTATAAAATAGTAATAGTAATAGTAATACTAATAGTAATAGTAATAATAATACATCATTGTAATCATAATAATAGGATTATATGTCTATTGAGTAGGATACATGAATTATAGGGAAACAACTAAGAACCCCAACTTAATTACATCAAGGCACATATTACATGAAACCAATTAGGCACATACTACATGAAACCAATTAGGCACACTAATAAGGAATTAGTTTACATTTTACACAAGATTAATCAAATAGGTTCTTTGTTTGACAGATATTAATCCTTCAGGAGAGTACAATTCCATGTGAGTTCCTCACTCTTTTCACTATAAACTATTTTATAAGTTGATTTTGTGAAGAGTATTATATGAAATCGTGTGAATGAATTTTTGAAAATTTTTACACGTGATCTATGTAGATGTTTGATGTGACTATCCACCTTTCTTACATCTACAAGTTATTTTACATCTGAACTTGAACAATTGACTTGTGAAATGCTATATGTGCTTCTAAAGCTATATCTTATGAAATATTTTGCTATATATACACGAACTTCTAGGAATTATATGTTTGTTTATTTCAACCGTACTTAATTTTTTTAATCCTTGTTCTTGTTTAGACCTTATAAAGCATTCGCCATCCCATAAATATTTTTTCGTGTTTTGTATCTATATATCAATTGCTCAAATCAATGAATCCATTCGCCACTTTTGCTTTGAAAAGAAAGAGTCAATCCTGAATATTCTGCAAAGTGATTTTTAAAATAATCACTCTTGCTCCAAAGTTTAAACGAATTCCATTTCTTAATTCTTGATCCATTATGAGCTCCATTTTGAAAGCAATCCCATCAATTATTGATTCCATGAGCTGTTAGATAATTATATCTACTATTAATGTTTCATCAGTCGTGCTTTGTTTTGGGTATATCAGTACTACTTGGTTTTTGTTTACCGCTTTGATGGCTCACTAGTGGTACACCTGTATTGGTATATCCGTACTATCTGGCCACTGTTTACCATTTTCATAGCCCGCCAGCAGTACCATTTTGATGGTGTATCAGTACTGCTCGGTTACTGTTTACCATTACGACGGTCCACCAGTACTACACCTGTATCGATATACCCTGGGCTGTCAGTGCCTTATCTCCAGTATATCAGTACTGTCTAGTTTGCCAACAATACACCTGTATGGATATACCTTACTGCCAGTACTCTGTTATTGTGTACTAATGATATTTGATTATTAGCTTCTGTTAATCAGCCACCTATGTCACTAGTCACTAAGTCATCAAGTAACCAGCAATGATCTTCTTCTTGATTGATTGTGTCACTGATTGAATTGTCTTGATAAAACTTTCATAAATTGCCCTACAGCCTCTATTTAGCTCTATTTGATTTGATTCGGTATAATAATCATATAATGTGATTATTTATGAAATGATCTGTCAGTATGATATTGCTAAACTATATGTGAATATGCTCTGATATGATAAATCTTCTATGGACTATGAATTATGATTTTTCACTCATCATTGTAAAATTTTATTGCTTCTCACTGACTTCTATATTTTTGTAAGATCCTTGATAATTATGTTCTCCTGTCCTTATAATAATACTTTTTTATTTAAGAGATCTATTTCTTGCACTTTAGAAGCAAAGAATTTTAAATCTTCTTGTGCTTTGTGAAATTCCCTACTTCTTGTGTTTAAAAAGGATATTTACTTGCAAGAAGTATTACTTGATCTCATGTGTAAAAGTTCTTTAGAAACCAATATTAAATTACTCCCTATGTTTAAAAGTGTCAATTTCAAGAGCTTGTGTTATTTAGAAAATACTGATCCTCCCCAACTTTTATGAGTTCAAGAACTTTATATGAATTCTTCCTATTGAACCACATTATACATATAATATGTTATTTTTCGAACCCCACAAATGTTTGCAAAATATTTTTATAAAATCAAGGAACTCACTGGGCTTTATTAGGTCAGACATTATTTTCCTGAAAACTATTTTTTAGGTGTTGTAGATTTGAAGGAATTAGCTACCAAACCTCGGAATTGAACAATGATCGATGAAATGCTTCCACAACACGCTCATGTTTGAGTGAGCTTTAGGCATCAAGCATGGCAGTAACACTTCTAGTTCAGATACGTGGAACTATACAAGCTAGCACATGAATGGGGCAGTGTTACAAAGGGTTTCTAGGATACTTGGCGAAGGATTTAGCCATACAGGACCCCTACCTAACTCTGCAGGGGTTTAGTTCATAGAAAAATGAGGTGATGGAGTAGCTGCATGCAGGCCTGCAGCTACTCCTTGAAGCTGATGTGTTATGAGTGATTAGGTATTTTCATTTTACTTTCCTTCCTACTCAGAATCGCGTAGTATGGAAGCCTAACTCTAGGGGAGGAGTTTTCAGTTCACTCTGCATATGAGCTAATTCAGCCTCGGGGCAAGGGGGTTCTCGACGACCCTATGTAATAGTCCACTTCCGACTAAGTTGTCAGTATTTTTGTGGTGGGTGGTGAATTGGATCTATTTGTTGGATGATGCTTTGCATAGAATAGGTCTCTGGCTTGCTTCAAAAATTCCTTTTTGTGACATTCGGGGAGAAAGGAGGGGGGGGGGGAGAGGGGGAGGGGGGACATCTTTTCTTCACTTGCGTATGGGCCAGAGATGTCTAGGCCTTATGGTTTGGTGCCCTACGTCTTAGTTACCCTAAATTAGCCACGCTCGAGGACTTATTAAATTGATTCTAGGATTGGGAGAATGCATATTTGTGGGCATTACCTAAGGAAATTGCTGACTTTCTGCCAGTGGTGGTCAGCCGGAGCTATGGGTAGATACTGTAAGGTGGTTTTCAAAGGAGAAGGGACATAATGGATCGCGTGATTTTGAGGACTCGGAAACTGGTCTGGGAGCTATGTTTTGTGCGCCCTCCCCAGTACAGTTCGGGGGAGCAGTTCTTAGAGGCTCCAATTTTACCCCGTTGGGCGTACCAGAAGAAGAAAGTAGCAAATGTAGTAGCATGGGAAGGGCCATGACACACGCAGTATAAGTTAAACATAGATAGATCATCCCTGAAGAACCCCGGACTTGCAGTTGGGGGAGCAGTACTGCGAACTATTACAGGGGAACTGGTGTTTGTGGCTAGTGTCTTCTTGGGTCGTGTCACGGCCTTCCAGGCAGAGGCATTAGTGCTTTTGTATGGGCTCATGATTTGTCGGTGGCTAGGCATTTTATCCCTTGGAGATAGAAACTGACTCCCAAGTGCTAGAACATGCGATAAAAATAGGAAAATGTCCATTGCAGTCGGCGAGTATTTTGTTTCAAATAGGAGAACTCATTGGGAACTATGCTTTGCAACACATCTATAGGGAAGGGAACATGGTTGCGGATGCCTTGGCCATAAGGGCAAGTGCTACAGGTTCGATAACACTCTATCTCATGGGGAGCCTTCCCCGACAAATTAGGGAGTTAGTGCTTCTAGATGCTAGGAGTTTTCCATCTATTCAAGTATAGACATGGTTTGAGATAGGGTCAGGTTGCATGTCCCCCCCTGTTTGTAGTTCCTTTCTTTTCAGATTAATGAAAAAGGCTACAGCCGCCAGCTTTTGCAAAAAAAAAAGAGTTAAAAATTTAAGAGTAGACTCTTCTACTGAAACAAAAAAATAGTTTTCAAAATTGACTCCTCTAATAAAAAGAGGGAATAATAAAAAACCAGTATAGCCATTGAATAAGCCAAATATATATATATATTTAAAAATGAATTAAGAAAAATATATCATTACAGAAAAACACTATAAAACCTATTCAAGTAACGTTTTTTGGAAATTTTACTAGTCAGGTCTCCTTTTCATTTTTCTTTACCTAGAGGATTTAAGTCAACAAATATGTTTTTCTAATTTTATTTTTTTGTCTAATAGAAATCGTAGTGTCAAGCGAAATATGAAATGGCGGGCATCAGTTACAACTTGAAGGCTAAACGGACTCAAAGAGGTACGCCTATAAAAGCTATCGTGTAACGCCCCCGCCCCGACCCAATCTCCCGAGGAGCTGTTCTTGCGAGGGAGTCTGGGCCAGTCCGGGGTTAGCATCATTCAGGGCTCGCTCCCAACAAGTCGATACATATATTAGTAAAAAATAATATTACCTTTATCTGAAAATAATTCAATCAATAGTTCTTAAAGCAAACTTGTCCAATGTGGAAGCTAGAACATTATTCAGGATGGTCAACGACTAAATTATCCCTTAATCAAAATAAACGTTCAGCACTGCTGCAGCGAATGTCGGCCTCACATCTAACGAACAATAAGCCATACCTAATTAATCACTGAAAAAATAGGTGTATGAAAGGGGTGAGCTTCACTAAGCTCAGTGAAAGATCTCGGTTTCTATATAAAATTCCCACTGTGGTACTTAGACAAAAAGGTCTCGATATCAAAGCAATCATATAGACATGGCATTACAGTTTATGCATCAGTATTCAAAGCATAATTCATGCGTCAATGCGAAAGCAATCAATTAATCAATCAATCAATCAATCAATCTTCTCTATAATCATATAGCAGAGATATATAAGGCAACATGGAATGCTCTTAACTATATGCAACAATCAATCTATCAATTCATCCGTAGGTATTCAATCCATCTGATTTATATATAGCTTTCTTAACTAAAGCTAAGGCGATAATCAGGAATACGATCTAGCGATAGGCGGTAGTTTGATGTAGTTTGCAATCCCTTTGGTGTTTAGCTGTTAGGTTTCAATCAATCTAGAGTGTAGCCCTTAGGTTTCAATCAATCTGGTGTTTAACCCTTAGGTTTCGATCAATCTGCCATTTAGCCTTTAGGTCTCAATCAATTTGGTGTTTAGCCCTTAGTTTCGATCAATCTGGCATCTAGCCCTTAGGTTCCAATCAATCTGATTTCTATATAGCTCTTGCATCTAAAGCTATGACATTAATCCAGAATACAATCTAGCGAGAGGCCATAGTTTTAATCAATCTTCCAATTTCAATCAATCTGGCTGTATACATACAACCCTTAGTTTCCCCTTTAGGGAGGCGTCGACTAACTGCAACGCGGCCTCACCTGCACGGTAACACGTGTGGGCGATTACAATTGATCAATTAAGACTAGACGTACACCGTCTTGTATCTGGTTTAAAGGTGTCATACCTTATCTTTTTACTAGGTAAACCTGGCATCTTTAATAGGCTTTCTTAAATCCTCGACTGTTCAATATGCGATCAATCACCTAATCATGGCATCTCTAGCATGCTTTCCTGATTCATAAACATGTCGATATGCAATGCAATAACCTACTCATGGACTAGGTATTAGGCATCTTCTATCTACGCCTCGAAATGTGTCATGCTCCTCTATAGTGTAAAATCAATCATGTCTTCAATCAATAACAATTCATGTGATCAATCATCAATCAATAGGTATATATAGGCAATTCAAACATGCATCTCATGCATAGCAAGTCAAGTAATCAATCATGGAATACATCTCATATGTAGCAATTCAATTCCAATTACATGCAAGTGAGGCATGGGCAACCTCTTAGTTTAGCCGATCAATCAAGTTTATAGTTCACGCATACTATATATAGTTCAATTAAACCTTTACAAAATATCGAGTAAATCCCTCACCTTTCTTAAGGCATGAGCGGTCAACGGTTGATGGGCTCTCTTCTCGATCAACGGTCAACTCCTGCATTATGAGTGTTTTATTATAAGTCAACTACATTTTGACCTTAAGGTTTGACTTTATGTTTTACTCTTGTTTTGACTTTACTGTCAACTAGGGTTGACTTTAACTTTTAGTCAATTGGGTCAACGGTCAATGGACAATGTTCAAAGGTCAAAGGTCCACTTTGGAAAATAAGGTCAAATTTTATGAGTCTAGTATTATTAGATACTTTTGGGGTCAATTTAGAATTAAGGTAGACTTTAGGGTGAAAGAGCAATTTTAGAAATAAGGCAAAATTCAGGTTCTAGAATACGTCCAAGTTTCTGGTCGACTCGCATGGAAACTCGCACAAGGGTTTTCAGGTCTTCAAATTTTCAGGTTCTAAAAGGTTCAGAAAATTGTCTACAGAGGGTTGTACGAGTTACTGTCCAACTCGGATGACAACTCGTACAGAGGCTTTCATGTTCTTCAGGTTTCAGATTTTGAAAGTTCAGAAAGATCTTTTTCAAAGGCTTGTCTGAGTTTCTGTCCACTCAGACACTAACTCGCACGACTGGTTAAATTTTCCAAAAACTTCTGGTTCTAGATACTACTTTCGGGCCACGTTTTAACACTATTCCAGATCGTTTTTAACCAAACAAAGGCATAGATTTAAGTATACAGACAATATGTATAAGCTTTTACTTTGCATAATGGATTACTCTTAACGTATTTAAATTTGGCTCTAGGCTCGAACCACTATTTCTGAACATGCATATTTTCCGGTTTCGACTTTTCAACTTAATTACTACGGATCATTTAAACGCTATAGGCATCAATCTCAAACATGTTTAACATTCAATAAAGCTAATAACATTCTAAGAACATGCTTTCTACGAATTTATTACATACAAAGTGAATTACTTGTTCTTCAAGTTTCATAAAGATTTAAGCCTTCTTAATTCCAAACTCAATCTAAACCACAAATTAAGACTCACCGTGAGGTCCTAAGATGACCACAAACTCACAGAACTTTAATGGAGAGGGTAGAAGTGGCTACAGCGGTTGCTCACGGCTGCAGTTATCCAAACTCCTCTCACGAAACTCTCTATTTTCTTTGGCTTTTGCTCTAAGAATTTTCAAGCTTTTAATTCATGATTTAAGGTTGTATTTATAGGCAACCATTAGGTTTAGGGTAATTCAAAATCTTAGATAATTAAGGTACGATCAAATTTGGTAGTTTCCTTCTATCAGATTGATCTCAATTTCCCATTCCTTATTCACAGATTATGTTTCCGTTTTGTGCTGTCCAAGTTTTTGTCCGACTCGGATGGAAACTCGTACGACGCGATTTCTAGATTCTTTTCCTTTTCATTTTTCCTACTTTTCTTATGTTATTTTAGGAGATCTTTTATACCCACTTTAACTCTCAATCAATTGATTTATGCAATCAATCAATTATTCAATTGAGCAATTCAATCGCACAATTCAATCAATCAGTTCTTCAGTTGAGCAATTCAATCAATCAATTAAGCATATGATCAACATGTAATTTTCTCTAATTATGTTACACAATTAAAAAGCAAGTAAAGGTCTATTTTACCCTTTATTTGTTTTAAAATCCTAGTCCGAAATTTTGGGTTCTCACATATCGTGTCAAGCTAAAAGAGGTACGCAATTTTTACTAATCTTAAGCACTCTTTTCCTACTTCAATTCACTCGTCTTCTCCTTTTATCAATTATTTTTTACTGAGTTGAGCGTTGGAGTGGCACTAGGGGGATAGCCCCACTTTAATGGTTCTGTTCTAGAATTTGGTAGTTGTTCATCTGGTTTTGGAAAGGTTCAACAACTGTTCATCTGGCTTTGGGAGATTCATGAAGTATTCAGGGTTCCTAGAAGCATATTGTGTTTTATCATCTGGCGCCATATGTGAGAACGTTAGATTAGCAGTTGTTCATTAAATTTCCCTCACACTAAAGAAATTTGTTGAAGAAATGACGCAATATGTGGTCGACATGAATCTCCCAAATCTTCTAAGGAGCTAATGCAGGCAGAAAGTTCCTTTTGAATGGAGTAAGGGAAACATGATAGATGAGTTTTACAAAACTCATTTTGAAGAAATTCAGCAATTGATCATAGCGCAAAAACAGGTAAGGGAGCATACAGAGATGGGGCACGTTCGGCAGGAAGAAATTCAATGTTCGCAGTAGGAGGGTGTGAATGCTCAAAACAAGGAAAAGGGTTCTACAGTTACAGAGGTTGAATGGGAAATTATCAATACAAATGATCATGTGACCAATCCCTTGTAATCGGTTCAACGTACTATGCAATTTCAACTTATGGGGCACAAGGGAATTCGCAGGTTACTGTCATGCTTCCTCCCATATCTTTGGCTAGTCAACCAATACCCACTTATTTACCCCTCCATTGGGTGCAAATCATCAAGAACAAGTACACGCACAAAATCCTAGAGTGGGTGTTGTGAGTAACATAAATGAGGCTTATCAAAGTTTGAGTCTCGGTTCTGTCATCCACCAGGGAGTGCAGTACGTTTGGGTGTTGGAGGTCCAGATGTAAGTTTGTAGGACAAGGAAGTCAGCAATTTTTTGAAGGGCCAATTCCAACAAGTGCTCTGTCTGTTTGTTACCAAGGGTTGCCTTATGGGGGAGCCCTTCTACAGGGTCGTTTTTGGTACAATGAGGGTCCTTTGGAAATTCATTTTAGCACTACGAGATTGGAATGACACGATTACATCAACCACTTGCATGGTATCCAATGATCAATCAACCCAGCTATTATACTTGGGCATGGGCCTACTAGGTTATCTAAGTTACAGGAATGGTAGTCATTAAACAGGGCACTTAGGATATCCACAGTATATGGGTCTCACATATCCTGGATCTGGATATGCGTATTAGGGAAGGATTGGAGCTACATACTGTGTAGTGCATCCCTTTAGTTTGGAGATTCATATGGAACCATTTCCCATTGGGGATTTGGGGAAGATGGATAAGTACGATGTCACTACTGACCATACGGCTCATTGGATGTAATGTATGAGTGTGATGGGTGCTGCTAATTTATCGGATGCTAACATGTGCATGACGCTTCATCTTTCTTTAAAAATAGCATGCGAATAACTGGTATTGTTCTCTACCTTGTAACTTCATTTATTCACTATATTAGTTTGGGAACATGTTCCTAGCTAATTTTATAGGAAATAAAATCTTTTCAAATCTATGTCCTGCAACAGTTTGGGGAGGTTTTATAAGCTTTTATAGATCAATTTAATGTAGAGGCTAGACATTGTCATGATGAAAATTCATTTTTAATGTATGCAGCCTAAAAAGGGGAGGGGGTGAATTAGGTTATAGGAACTTTTAAAAAATTTCTTCTAAAATGAACAACTTTGAAAAACCATTCAAAGAACAATTTAAAACCAAAACCAAGTGTGATTGTGTGAAGTGCATTTTTCCAAGACAATTTTTAAAGCAAATTAAAGAAAACAAAACACAAGGAATTATCATGGTTCGGATCCCCCTTGAATCCCAGTCGACTCCCCAAGTTCTACAACTTGAAATTTTCTAATCCACTCTAGGGAACACTTATGTCCCAAAACCTTTACACCTGCTTAATATCAAACCCTTAATCTTAAGGCTTTTTACAAGACAATCTCATCTTAACTCTAAGCTAGGATTTCCCTAATTCCTTAAGACTAGGAAATAGATCTTTTGTCCTATTATTCCTCAAGAACTTTAGGTCTTACTCAAACTACACCTATCTTAAGAAATGAATCCTTAGCCTAACTTTCTTAAAGAATTAGGACGTACTCAAGACACCCATTTCTTCTAACTTTCTCTTTCACCTTGCCTATCTCTTCAAGAAGAGATTTGGACTTTTACAAGATGCCTCAGTCACTCTTTTAGTTAGGACTTATACAAAGATGAGAAGAAATTATTTTTGCGAAAAAACAAATGTGAGCTTTAAATGAAAAACAATGAAATGCTATGGAATTTGAAAAGTCACTTACAAGAATGCATGGCTTAAATCTTTCTCTTGAAATGAGTTGAAATGATGTAGATAATAGCTCTCTTCAATTTGGCATTCTTATCTTTCAATTTGGACAGTTTAGGGATTTTATAGAAGTAAGAAAATGGTTTCAAACGAACACATAATGTCTAGTAGGAACTCCGCCCGTTGGAGCTTCGACAGCGACCTTTGACGTCAACCTTCGGTGTCAAGGCTGCATGGAATTTGAATTTTGGCTTCAACGGCTATATTCTTTGGCACCGAGTGTCTTTAATGCTTTTGATGCATTCTGATATGGATCAGAGTTGACGATGCGGAATAGTTGCCAAGGAAAATCTGAAAATTGCGAGACGCAGCTCTTAAACCTCTAAAATCCCTACCTTTTGGAAGACTACTAAAATTAACCTAACCTAATTTTAAACATGCAAATCAAACCAAGTCTAAGAATAGGAGAGTCAAAACAAAAACATGCAATCTAGGCAAAGCAATTACCTAAAAAGCTATAGTTCTAAATCTATAGTAATTCACAAAGCATGCAAACTACGAAAGCTCAAAATAAGAGGATGATTCAAAAAGTATAAACTATACTATTCTATTATTTGAATCAAAATTGTGTGTTCAATAATGTAGAATAGGACCCCTATTTATAGTTGTAGGTGTTCGAATTCTGCAGTACAAAGAAGTAGAAAACAATTAAAATTGGAACTCAATCAAGAGATTGATTCCTTACAAACTGAAACCTAAATGAACTAGGTTTAGTTGAAGATAAAATTCAGCTATAACAAACTATGAACCTAGCCAAATTCATGAACTGATTAAGAAGTAGAAATGAATTAAAACTAAGAAGTAGAAATCAATCGAGAGATTGATCTTTTTAAAGATAATAGTTCTAATTCGTAACCAAATTGCCGAAGGCTTTATCAAATTATCAAATTGGAAAAAGAATCAAATTCTTCATCATCATGACTCGTTGGCATGTAAATTGATTAGAAATCGGTGAGGTCCACAAACCATTTCTTCAATTCGGTTCAAGTAAATACAATTGGGAATGGATCACATTACCTACGGGCCATGCATGCACTAAATCCGTGACAAGCATTAATCTAATGGTGCATGAGTTTGGACTAAAGGGCCTAAAATTCATGGATTGTCAGTTGTGGCCTTCACGATTTACATCCCTTAGCCCATTTAATCTAGCTTGGCAAGATCAACTTTGATTCTTCATTTGAAAATCCCTTTTCCGAAACTTGGTGTAAAATGATGATTTTACCCTTCTGACTCTTCTGAGCTTTATCTTCTAGGTTTTGTGGGTCAGATACCATCTGGGCTTGCCGGGGGCATTCTTGGACTAGGTTCTCAAGGGTGCCTTAAGTTTCCTTGTCCTTCTGCGTGTCATTGGCCCAACAATATCCACTAATGGATCTCTTTGGTACAGGCTCGGGTCTTGTAGCATTGATGGACCTCTATGTAGCACATGAACATGCTCTGCTTCCTTTCTCGAGTCCTATCATCTTGTGGATCCTCTCTGCTTGGACTTGTCGATGGGCTGGGGATGCCCTCATCACAATATTTGTTTTCTTCTGGATTCGATGTCGACCAGGTGTTATGCTTTACAGTCTAACATTCTAGGCAAATACTTCAAAATTAACTAGGTTACGAGGGTGGTGTCAAGGCTTCGCTGAATTTATTTTTCTTTCGAGCTCCGGTGTTTAGGATTTTCCTTCACATTTTTTTACACCTTTTCTCAACACTAAAATGTGAAGCCATTAACCATAAACCATTTATTTTTTGATTAATCATTAAAACTATGATTGAGACCATAGATCTAACAATCTCCCCCTTTTTCATAATGACAAAACAAATATGTGATTTTATAGAAAAAGATATAAATTAAAGCATTCAAGTACATATTTATTTCATGTAAGAACTTCTAAAAGCATGATGAGAAGGTAAAGTAAATAAATCACATATTCTCTTCCTTTTTGTCATCATTTTATCGTTTAAACTATAAGTGGTGTGTTCTTTACTCCAAGCAAAGCCATTATTAATTTAAGCACAATTATGCCGAACCATTTTTCTATTTTCTCCTCCTTTGTAAATACACTCAAAAGTCTATTCTATTTCTTAAGCCTATGGGATCACTATGATAATCTTAAAACCTAACGTTAGGTTAGTTCTAATTTTTCTCCCCCTAAATTCTAGCATACACATTTCAAAGAGTTTAACTAGTCAAGTAAGAAGCATACAAGCTTCACTTAATAAAGGAGGAAGTTAATCTAGGAAATCAAATGAGTTCATTCTTCCTAGAGAATGAACCTTTCTAACATCATAAGTTTTCACAATTTATGCAATATAACATCAAATCACACTTAAAAACGAGTCAAAAGTGTGCAAGAAAAATCAAATGACCCTAATGATCAATATGTATGCTTTAAAAAAATCATAAAGGATGCATCATGTCAAAGTCAACTCCTTGGTCAAACTTTCAAACTTTTCACTAACATGAAATTTTCTTTTCTTAAGTTTAGAAATTTCATTTCTTTATGGAAGCAAATTCCACTTGACATATCGATCATTTCAAGAATGTAAATTTTTTGTTGAAGAGGTAAGCAAGGTGGAATAGGGAGTTTGAAGTAAGGGGGATAAGTCCTAAGTTATTGAAAAGGATTAGGCACACGACCAAATTTCTAAGATAGGTGGAATCTTGAGTAAGACCTAAAATCCTTGAGCAATGATAGGGCAAAAGATTCATTTCCTAGTATTAGGTAATTAGAGAAGAATCCTAACTTAGAGTGAAGATATGATTGCTTTGTAAAAAGACATAAAATTAATGGGTTGATCTTAAACAAATGTATTGGTTGAAACACATCTTTAAGTGTTTCTTATATTTGATTAAGAAATCTGAAGCTGTAGAATTTGGGAAGTAGACTAAGATTGAAGGGGAATCAGAACTACGTTAATTTCTTGTGTTTTGCCTTATTTAATTTCCCTTGCTAATTGTTTTGACAAATCACTTCACACAGTACACTTGATTTGATAACATGATTTGAAAAGAAGTCTTCAAATATCTTCAAAAGAATTTTAATTGACCTACACAATAATTCACCCCCTCCCCTCTTAGGTTGCTGATCGAGACTTCAATTGGTATCAAAGCCTAGGGAGCCTAGGCTCTAATTTGAGGTTTATAACCATAGAGTTAAGATCTTTAGCAACTTTGGTTCATTATATATATTTGAAATTTCATACATTTATTCATATTTCATATTCTACCTCACTAAAAATGGCTAAATGTAAGATTGCCAAGAGAGTTGTGAGAAAGGAGGAAACTTGGGATGGTTCTCCAGTAAAGAAGAAGTAAGGTCATTGACAAAATACTTGCTAGGACAAGAAAACAATGAGGCAAGTGCTCATTTCCCCTCTCACGCTTGTTTTAATGATAGTGATAATGAAAATAAAATTGATGGAAATGAATTTCTTAAGACTGTGCATGTTAATTTAGTTCAATTCATGAAAGTAAATATGAAATTAGAAAAGAGTCCATTTTTAAATTGTGAAATTGATGAGCTGAGAAGCAAAGTAAAATGATTTCAGTACTTTGCTTAAAATGCTTTGCTTAATTGTGAAAAATGAAGAGATTGGGAGCAAGGTTATTTAATTGAATTCTTTAGTTGAAGAAAAGAATTTTGAACTTAAGAAGGCAAAAATGACCAACCTAGAGTTTTTAAATGAAAAGTCAAAATTGCTTGAAATGGTTAAATCATATGACTTGTTAAAATTAGATTATGATTTAATGAAAAGAAAATGGATGATTTGAGTGTTAGCCTTGAGAAGCTAACATAAGGCAAAAATAATTTTGAAAAATTATTGGGAAAGAAAAAGGTTAGGAATGATAAGTTTGGCTTGGGCTATGAAAAGTGCCAAGTAAATGATGTGCCATCTTCCTTATCCACTTTTGTCTTATTCCATTAGGAAGAAATTTACTTATCCTACCATTGAAAAGAAATTTACAAATCATGCTTGGAAGTACAATCATCTTGAAAATAAAAATGCATTTCAAGAAGATAGATTTTCTCTTATGGCTAAAACCAAAATAATGATTTTTATAAGGCTAAAAGAATGAAACAACCTTTAACTAAAAAGGATTTTGAAAATCATGTGTATCATTATGATTATCCTCACTTTCATGGTTTTCATTATTCTAGTATAGGCAATGATTTTAGCTATACTAGAATATCCTTTAGCATTGGCAAAAAAAAAGAGAGAAAGTTCATGACTATCCTTTAAAATGTCACTATTGTGGAAAATGGGGAGATAACTTAAAGAGGGCATCCCCATCCCTTCGACAAGTTAACACTCAGAGGATTTAGTAGATGTTGAAGAGGACTCAGGGAATGATACAGAACCTGTTCGTGTATTACATCAAAGGCCAACAATACTGCAGGACCCGAGCCTATACCAAAGGGATCCATTTGTGGATACAGTTGGGCCTACGACCCGCAAAAGGATAAAGAAGCTCAAGGTAGATCTTGAAAACCTAGTCAAGTCTAGTGCTAGGCAAGCCCAACTTATATCCGACTCCAATGCCCTTGAAGAAAATGTCGGGAAGGCTAAAAGCATCATCTTATTCACAATCACTGAAGAAATTATGCCTAGCAACCTTTCCCACTGAAGAAAGAGTCGTTCATTGAACTTCTTGAAGATACCAGAAGGTTCTAGAACTTTAAAAAGACATTTTTGGAAGTTCTTGATTTTCTTGGAAATCTTGAATTTCATAGTTTGCAGAATCTTTAAAAACTTGGATTTCTTGGTTTTTGACTTTCCGAAATGATTCCGAGAGATCCCAGAAGATCCCCATATCATACACATAATGCGCAACTTGGGCCGAAATGCCTACAACTCGCCCACTTCAATTTTGGACAGGCCCAATTCCCACAACCCTAGGTTGTTAGGGTTTGGATTAGGGTTAGGGCTCGAGATAGGTAGTAGGATTTGTGCATGTTTCCTATTCTTACTCTCATTTAAATTGGTAGTTAGTTTAAGATTGTTACACTTAAACTAGCACTTAGTAGTTTCCAAAAATGGTTCCTTGTTTGAACTCCATTTTGTAGTTGGTTTTTAATTCTTAATTTGTTCCAGATTTTGGTTAGGTATATACCTATTCCAGCCAAAATTAGGAGATTAACCTAAACCTAGTTCCTTTGGGTTTTGGTTAAGAGATTGATTTCCCACTGCTTTTCTTTTCCTAGTTAAATTAGGTAGCAAATTCAGCCATCCAACCCTATAAATAGGGGCAGCCAAATTCAACATTCCTTAGTGGATTTATTAATAAAGTTACTGTAGTTTATAATCTATTAAATCACTCTCTATTATTAAACTAGAGTAATTTGCATGTTTGCAAATTTACAATAGGTTTAGAAACTATAGCTTTTAGGTAATTGCTCTGCCTAATTGAAGGCTTTCATTTCGATTGTTAAATTCTTGATCTTGGTTTGAATTGCATGTTTCAAATTGTTTTAGGTTAAGTTAGTAGTGTTTCGAATCCAAGGTAAGGGTTCTTGAGGTTAAGAGTTGCGTCTTGCAAATCAGACTTTCCTTGATAATTTTTCACATCGTGTACTCTAGTCCACATCATAAGTCCTATAAATGCTTTGCAAAATGTGAAGTAGAGTTAGGTTACAAAATTGGGAAAATTAATACTTTGCCTAACTCAATTGGACACAAAAAGACATGGGGGGCACAAAAAGACATAGGTGAGATGCACAATTGAAGGAAAATGACCGACAATGGAAAATTGAAAATACAAAATAGCTTGGAAAGTGGTAAAACCACATGCTAAGAGGTAACATATATCTCTCTTGCTTACTTTAAGTAAAATTGTGTGATAATTTAGCGCTTAAATACTAATGTGAAATTTGTATAAGAAAATTGATAAATGAACATGTTTTGTGAAAGTTGTGTTTGATATGCTTGATTTAATGTCTGAGAATGTGAAAATTAAGTAACCCGATTTTAGAAAGAAATTAGCTAAAAAAGAAATTAAGTCAGCATTTAGATTGTAATAGGAATTGGATTTCTTGATATATGTAATAAATAATTGGCTGTTAAGTTGAATATATTATTGCATTTTATCAAGTTTATACATTTAGATTTAGTTCAAGGATTTTTTAAAATCAAACTTTTGCATGCTATATTCCTTTTCGTAATATATTGTTATTTTTTTTGATCAATTGTTAGAAATTTTATTGTTTTACAAAATTTCTGAATATAACAACGGTTACATTAATAACTGGTTGAATATCCATCACATTTAAAATCGGATCCAAGATAACCAGTGTAAATGATCCGAGATCATTAAAACAACATATCATTCACATTGGAGCAGAAAAATGAAAAACTGGTATTATATGGGTCAAATAACTGCTGTTAAAGGCCCAATTTTTGGTAGTGACAATTGTAAGATTTTTGTCCAACAAGACTAGTGCTTGGAGAAACAACAATGAACTCCCAAGCTGACAAGGTTATCAGGAGAACTTAGGACAACAATGGTGATTACTGTGTCATTTCCTATATGGTTATCACTGGTGTCAAGGCCAATGGACAAGAAGACAAAATATTGGCTCAAAACTAGAACTGCCATTGTAAAGTTTTTACACCGCCAGATTCAAATGTTTCAAGATTGTGTTCTTTGGATCCAACACTTCTGTGCAATTCTCGAGAATGGTTGCATCAGTCAACATTAAAAAGAATCATAGTTGTTTATTTAAAAAAAAAAACTCTTTAAATTTAGTTATATACACCATTAAGTTTATTTAATATTAACAAATTTATTTTCTGTGAGATGATATTAGTATTTTGTATTAGTATTTTTTTAAAAATTTTCACAGTAAATATTAGGATACTAGGTGCAAGTGTAAGTATTTAAATTCAAAGGACCTTTAACATTTCGTGTTAAATATGGAACAAATTATATCACAAAGTAAAGAGTATTCATGAGGGGGTGGGTTGGTGGAGTGGTAACCCCTTACAACCATGATATCTTGGGTTTGAAAATTGGTAAATTGTAAGGATTAAAAAAATTGTATCAAATTAAAAATTTTGTATCAAAATGTAAACATGTACTATACTATGACAAAATATAAATAAATGATACTAATTTATATATTATTCAATCATGCTAGGTTATAACCTTAGTAATTCAGATAACGTACTCTAAGAACAACATAAAATTTAAATAGGCCACTAGCAATCGTAATAACAAACACAAGGCCCATGTCCATTAACACTAGATACTGTTGGCTCACAACTAACAGAGCCATTGTAACATTTTTTGCATACAGGTTCATATTTTTCAAGATCACAATCATTTGGATCCAGCACAACTATGCAGTTCATGACAATCCTTGCATGTGTCAACATTGTTGCTGATGAAAATAATCCTAGTTAGTGCAATAAAAACATAATTATTAGCGTCAAATAATATTAGTAAATAAATAGTAATATTGTATAGAAGGATTTTAAATGTACCTGATGTGTAAACAAAGAGAAGAAAACTTAAGCATAAGTAGGCTGATTTTGCCATCTCTATCAACAAAGAGTATGTCAACAACTTTTCTATGAAACTTTTGTGAATTTCTCACAATGAAAGTTTGAGTCAAGAATAAACAAAAATATTAGGCTATTTATAAAAGAGAGATGCTCCAATAATAAATGATAGTAATGGTCATACATTGAGCCAAACTATTCCTTATTTAATATTTGGTTATTTATACAGAAGAGAAACGCTCCAACAATAAATGGTAGTAATTGTCACATATTTTATATTTTACTGTTTAAAGAGAAGAGAAACAATAAATGGTAGTAATTGTCACACATTTTATATTTTACTGTTTATAGAGAAGAGAAACCGTACTCCAATAGTAAATGATAATAATGGTCATACATTGAACCAAACAAATACCTTTCAAACATGAGGTATCCTTACATATAATGCACTTTGTAGAATGGAGGAACTAGAGTCATTTTTTCAAAAATCATCTATTTTTTCTGATAAGATAAATGAGATAAAGATTGCAAATTTCATTACTCTTTTATTATTATGATAGTGGAGCTGTACTAATTTAATTCATATCTATACATTCACTGTATATGCCTCACTAACAGTTAGAGATTCGGTGAAGATTAAATACAATATTTGGCTATTTACTGAGAAGAAAAAGATTAAATCATAAATGGTAATAATGGTCATGCTACGAATATTTATATTTATAAATGTCCTTCAAACTTCTATAAACTCCCATGACATACTATCATAAGTCTCCTACCTTTCCCACTACCCATGTAATTAGTCAAATATATGACCTTTTGTATGGTCTTGTAATTTAATTCTATGTAATGTACTTAAACCTATAAATAGAGGTTTGAGTGGGAAAAAAGATGAGGAATGAAATGATGAAAAATTCTCACTACTATTTCTCTATAATCTCTTGTTCTTGTATTTTATTCTATTGTCTACTACATGCTTTTATAATTACATATTATAGTATTAATTTTATAACACGTTATCAACACGAAACTCTAGGCATTGAGATCAGTTGGTTGACAAGGAGAAGTGGTTGCGGTATGGAATCAAAGAAGACTCAGCTTATAGATGATTCGGTATGTGATGTCGCTAACAATTGCTATGCAATTTTGAGGTATGTATGTATTTGAGTATATAAGATATATATATATATATATATTGACATGATTCACACAAATATGAGCCATGAAATATTATACTTTTGTGTGATATTCTTTATTTGGCTTTTTGATGATTTAAATTATTTTGAGAGAATTTTGAGAACATACTCATATATTAGTTAGAATGATTTTTCTTTTGAAAGTCAATCATAATTGATCTTTTATATGCTTGTTTCATTATTCTATGAATTATTTTATAATACATATTTTGATGTTTTACATCTATATGTATTTTCTCACATAGTTGAAAGATACACTTGAAATAATAGTGCTGAAATTCGGGCACTTTAATGCAAAATATTAATTTGTCACGTTGACAAATTTGAAAGTGATACATGATTACTTAAGTGGAAAAGATATATTTGACCCGTTGACAAATTTGAAACAGATATATGATTGCCAAACAACGATTGTTTTGAATTATTATATACTTGATTTACTCTATTTCTGTCAATGAACAAAATAATGAGTTTTGTTGTAAACTCATGAGGCCCGTTCAATCAAGTTGCTTCATCTCCTGAAGTAAATGTAACAGCTATGCACTCCCTATTATGTGTGAAAATTTCATTTCCTGAAGTAAATGTGAGACTCATGAGTTCTTATAATACATAAATGTTCCATTTCCTGAAGTAAATGTTATAATTATGCATTCATATAATGCACAAAATCGCAGTCATTGGCACGGGCTTTATATTAACTATTGTACTCATAATTATACAAATATATATGTTGAATTCACCACCAGAAGTGGAAGAATAATTATACACTAGAAGTGCAAAATCATAACACCACCGGAAGTGGAAGAATTGTGACAAGAAAGATGAAAGTGAAAGAAAATTTAGATAACAAATGTTATTATTGTGGCATGAAAGATCATTGGTCATGGATGTATATGTCGTACACAAAAATATATAGCTACTGTCTATCAAGAATCATAGAAAAAAAAAAAGATAAAAGATAAAGTCTACTTTTATCTTCAATGATATTGTTGAATTAATTTTTAATTATGCACCCTGAAGGTGATACTATTAAAAATGTCTAATGAGAAATTATTCCTTAATTGATTTGATGTAGTTGATTTTAATTTTATGTTTACAAATATAATATTTGTTTTTAATTTATGGCTTTAATATTTTTATGATTTATTAATGTTGTACTGAAATATAGACATCATTTAAAATTTTAATGTGATGAAAATAAATATTTTAATAATCAATCACAAAGCATTGTGTCCACAAGACAGTACTTCAACATATTGCAGATATAGAGATAAGAAATAATGTTCTTATCTAATAATGACATAAACTATTTTTAGTACTATATTTGGCAGTACAAATTTTTGAAAGCTCCAAAAGAGTAACTATCATTTTACCTAGAGGAACAAATATTGCACCTGATGATGCATTATTTTTCTCAAAGTTCCAAAGAAATCTATTGAGATTTCAAATATATTCACCGAAATGAATATCAGATTGCTAATAAAAATGGTGATAATACAGATTTGTACATTACAAGTACTATTTATGAAAAGAAACTTTTATTGAAAAAGATACCTTCTTTTCCTCCTGGTTGTATTGCACATATATTACTGCAGTTGAAATTTATGAAACGGTAAACTAGACGTTTACTAATGAGTTTATTATGACACAACCGGTTAAGCCATCTCTGTTCTATAATGATGCGAATAAAATAGCGAATTCTTATAGTTATCCATTGAAGGGTTGGAAGATTTTTCAATCCAATAAATTTTAATGCAATGCTTGTTCTCAAGGAAAATTGATTATAAGGTCATCACTAGCGAAAAATCGTGCCAAATCTCCTGCACTAATAGAACACGTGCATGGTGATATATTTGTGGGCCTATTCACCCACTATGTAGACCATTTAGTATTTTTATAATTTTCTTTGATGCATCATCCAATGGTCACATGTATGTTTATTATTAAAAATTGCAACGTGGGTTGCAAAATTACTTGCGAAGATAATTCTGGTATGAGTTTTCTTACTATTTAAATAATTATTGCGTGTCTTTGGGATAAGTGTCGAATATCTTATTGTTTATATTCACACAAGAAATGGTTTAGTATAATTGTTTCATTTTATGCATTAACTTATTTACATAACCATTATTTTTGAGAACGAAAATCCCAATATATATTTGGGGTCATGCTATATTGCATGTAGCCACATTTTTCCTCATCAGGCTAATAATTTTAATGAATTCTCTTTCTAACAAATGGTTTTTGGTCAGACACAAAAAATATTTTTCATCTTATAATTTTTGAATGTGCGGTTTATATTATGATTGTTTTACCACAACGCACAAAGATGAGATCTCAAAAGAGGTTAGAAATAGATGTTGGGCATAAATCTCCACTATAAAATATCTTGAGACTAAAAGTTGGAGATTTGTACGCTACTCTTTTTACTGGTTATCATTTTGATGAATCAGGTTTCCAAACATCAGGGGGAGAAAAAAGAAGTAGACAATTAAAATAAATTACTTAGAGTGAATTATCAATAATCCTCGTATCAAGCTATATGAACCTGAAATTCAAAAGAAAATTTATTTACAATTTGCAATTGCCAGATGTTTTTTTTCTGACCTTAAAATGTGTGACTGAATCACACACATTGGCTACTAGGGCTCCGATTAAAATTGATGTCCCTGAATGATCTTTTACGACTAATAAATAATTAAAGGCAACATCAAAATGTGGTAGACTAATCGGTTCCAAAATAAAAATTCCTCAAAAAAATGAGAAAGTGATAAAGATGGCAAATCGAGGTGTAGATATTCTAGAAGAATTTTTAAGATTAAAAAACTCTTGAAGAGTTTTCTCAGCATAACAGATAATAAGCTTTTGGAAGAAGTTCAGGTACCTGAAAGTTTTGATAATAATGAGATCTCAACTATGTCATGTCTGACTGTTAATATGGAACCTAGTTATGAACAATCTACATCGATGATAAAATTGTTTATGCTGCAGCAATTGCCATTATGGAAAAAAAAAAAAAAAATGAGGATCATCAATCTGGGCCATGAATAAATGTCGACATAGAAAGTATTGCCCAAGAAAATGAAAGAAATTAAAAGATGCAATTCTAGTAGAATTGAATCCAATGCTTAAAAGAGAAGTCATTGGGAGAATAATTTACACACCTGAAGATGTGTAACTTCAAGCCAAGCCGTACAATATTTTTTCAAACACCAAGAATTAATTATAAGGAAACGTATTCTCCTGTGGTGGATGCAACAATTTTTATTACTTGTTTAATCTAGCAGCAAGTGAACAATTTAAATGGATTTTATGAATGTCTTGACGAGCCTATTAGAATGGCTAATGAAAATCTCTAAAAGATTTTAATTGCCCTGAAGACACGATACGATTTATCACAATATTTATTATATTAAATTTTGTAGAGCTGTATGTGTATATTTTATTGATAGATATGGATCTTGATTTATATTGATGTTTTTATTTAGAACTCCTGAAGAGTATCAAAGCATTATTGATTATTTAAAGTATAATTTTGAATTGGAACTCCTGAAGAGATTCAAAATGTTGTTGTATTGAAACACAAGTTTGAAATGAAACATTATGAAAAGAAAACATTTGTCTTGGTTTCAAAATTCAGCACTTAGAGAATGACATATCTTTGCAACAATCTTCTTATACTGCTAAAGGGTTGAAACACTTCTACATGAATAAAGTACATACTTTGAGCAAAATTATGATTGTTAAATCACTTGATGTGCATAAAGACCTATTTCGTCATCATGAGGATGATGAAAATTTATTTGGTTCAGAAGTACCATATTTTAAGGCTATCGAAATAATAAATATTTTATCTTGCAAGTCGTTCACAAGTTTTAAAATATTCTTGCAAGTCATGAACCATTTATGTTTTCTTTAGCTTGAAGGAACGATAAATATGAGCCTTTATTTAAAAAATACACATGTTTGATTTTACAGGTTATTCAGATGTTGATTACTTTACTGATCCTTATAATGCTCGATCAAGCCAATTATGTGCTTCCAAGCAGTAGTACAGCTATTTCTGGGTGTTAAATTCATAAAATAAATCATAGCTGCTACTTCTTATAATGTACTTCTAGAGTATGTTTGGCTAAGATCAGTAATCCATTAAATTAGGAAATCAAATGGTTTGCTCTCAGGGTTTTAGAGTTTCCACAACTTTGTTTGAAGATGATGTTAAATGGATTGCTCAGTTATAGGATACTTCAAATATTTAGTCACTGTCAACTTCAACATTTTGAAAAGTTGAGATAGAAGATAGAAATGCGACAATTTAACAATGTCAAATGATGTGCTCAAGAGGGGGAGTTACACATTGAACTCTTTTTCCTTAACCAAGTTTTTTTTCCACTGGGTTTTTACTGGTAAGGTTTTTTAACGAGTCAGTGTTCTACTAAGAAAATATACTCTTTTTCCTTCACTAGGTTTTTTTCCACTGGGTTTTCCTAGTAAGGTTTTAACGAGGAATTTATCTTAATGATGGACAGTCAAGGGGGAGTGTTATGAATATTTAGATTTATGAATGTCCTTCAAACTTCTATAAACTCCCATGACATACTATCATAAGTCTCCTACCTTTCCCACTACCCGTGTAATTACTCCAATATATGACCTTTTGTATGGTCTTTAATTCAGTTATATGTAATATACTTAAATCTATAAATACAAGTTTGAGTGGGAAAAAAGATGAGGAATGAAATGATGAAAAAGTCTCACTACTATTTCTCTATAATCTCTTGTTCTTGTATTTTATTCTATTGTCTTTATGCTTTTATAGTTACATATTATAGTATTAATTTTATAACCGGTCATACATTATACTAAAAAACTATGTACTTCAAAAGGAGGTATATTCCTAAACTTTATTTCACCGCATAAAATAATTTTAAAGAAATTAATATATAGTTTTTTCTTAAGAGTATTTGTGTCTACATAAGTATATTTTTATTTTAGGGAAAATGACATTACTGATCACCCAACTATCGACAATGTGTAGTTTTGACCACTAAACTTTTTTTTTGGTGTCATTTTGGTCACTCAACTTTCAAAAACGTGTCGTTTCACCCATTCTGTTAAATTTTAAGGTTAACTTTAATAGAAATTGATTATTTTTTGTCACTTTAGCCCCTAAACTCTCTAGAACGTAATATTTTACCTATTTTGTTAAATTTTATGGTTAACTTTAACATAAAAAATGCACGAATTGTACATGAAATTTTTTTAAAATTGCATATTTTATGTGCTATACATTAAAAGTCGTAAAAATTTATATATTGTTTAAACTAAAATCTTTAAATAAGACAAAATTTATAATAAGTAGAAATAACGATGAAATATTTTATTGAAAAAAAAAATTATCCCACCACAAAACTATAAAATCGATAAGTGGAAAAAATAAGAAACAAGTGTATGAATTAATTTATTGAGTTATTTTTTAAAGAATATAATAATACATGTGCTAGATTTTTACAAGTTACATACGGCTTTGGACAAAAAAAAAGAAGAAAGAAACAAAATATATGAAATATGTCCCAATATATGAAAATTAATAATCAAAATCAAACCCAATAACTAACGAAGTATGTAAAGTATTACGTTTTAAAGAGTTTAGGGCCCAAAGTTACAAAAAACCAATCAATTTCCGTAAAAATCAACCTTAAAATTTAATGGAATGGGTGAAACGATATGTTCCTGAAAATTGAGTGACCAAAATAACACCAAAAAAAAAAGGTTCAACGGCCAAAACTATACATTACCGATAGTTAAGTTGTCAGTAGTGTCATTTGCCATTTATTTTATGTTCGTAGGTAATAATTTTCTGCCTTCATTTAAAATTATACTAAAATTACACCACTCTTATAAATTATGAAATTTTCACTTCCCTTTATAAAAAAATTCTAAAAAATTAGCCGAAAAGCAAATTATTTCGTAAATTCAATGAATATTCACATTAATTGGTTGAATAATAAATTAAAGTCAATTAATTTGATAAAATTTAATTTCAGGATGATAGTTACAAATGCTTAAAAAGTGATAAGATGAAAATTTTGAATTCAACAGAACAGGTCGGGTTGATTTAGGTCTGTCACTTTTGCACTATCCTACTCCTACCAAGAACAGTAATAGAGTAATAGGATTTTGAACCAAAATAAAGATTAGAAATTTTTAGGAGAATACCCCTAAAAGAAAGAAAAATAAATAAATAAAAACTCGAGCAACATATATGAAGAGGAAGCGGTCTTTTCCCAGGACAATCTTTAATTTTACAAAGTATCCATCTTGGTGAAATGCACAAGGACCTTCAAAGCCTTATGGTGTACATAAAATTGAACTTCCATTGGGCCTGGCCCAATAGACTAAAGCAAAGGTAAACAGTTAAGATAAAAAGATGCCTGAGGAGTCCAGAATCCTGCTTAGGTTGGATAGATCTTTAAAACCGAGCTAGACAGTACATCAGCTAAAGGTTTAGGTCGGACCAGGACTCCGGTATGCCTTATCAGTTTCCCTCATCTCTATCATGACAATCGGCCTAACCGAGCTAAGACAGTTAGGTCGGATTAAGTTACTTCACTGACATAGTACGTAAAGATCATCATAAGGTTAGGTATGTATTTTGAAATTTATGCAGAGATCTCCCAGATTTTCAAAGAGGAAGAAGTCCATGAAATCCGGTCAAGACAGTACAAAACGTACACACCACGCTAAACAGAGGGGAGCAGGTGAGCATGTCAATCATGAAGGTTCAACGGACATATCTCAGTCTGGAGGTATATATACTAAGTCTTCAGACTTAGTGAGGTACGCAACATTTACCATTTTGAGCTCTTTGTCAATACTATTCATCTTCTTCTACCTCTCTAACTTGACCGTCAGAGCCTATATAGGGGGGAAAGCCCCGCTCTTCTCTTGGTTTTATTACAGTTGTTGCCGGAACAGCCTTCAATCACAATTCTCTTCATCATTCTTGCTGATCCGAGCTACCCAGCTCGGTCCCCAGTCCGGTTATCTCCCTTCGCCGTGAAGTCTTGCATCAATTTTGGCCGTGCTATTCGAAGGAATTCCTTGGGCTGCAAGAAGCACCACTAGACGAACATTTTTGCGTCACATCAACTGGCGCCGACTGTGGGGAACGTTTGATCAAATTATTTCATCAAATTTTCTCCACTTTTAAAGAAATTTGTTGAAACCATGACGCAAGCTCAAGATTGTTCGGGAGTGGGTGCTTCTTCTTCTAAAACCATCTCTGATCCTATCGTTACAACCGCGGTAGTTCCAACCGTCACCGTAGTTTCTACCGCCACCAACGCTCCAGCGACTACCGCCACCGTTGTTAAGCCTCTCATCCCCCAGGAAGAACAAGCGGAAAGAGAAAAGTTTTACCATTTGTTTATGCAATTATTTCATCTAATGAACCATAGCATTCCGGTCACCTCTACTCCCAATTTAGAACTCCCCGTCTCAGGTATTGCAACCACTACCCCAGATGTATTTAACATAGAACATCCCTTTAGTTCGCAAGTTGTCCCCACTGTTCCCCTACCAGGAGCTCTGTTCAATCCCATGGCCGATCCCTCCGTTGTTTTGATTCCTAGTCTCCCCCCAGTCTATCACTGTTTCGGGATGCCCTCCCCACTCTGGGGGAGCTCATCTTTTCTCAGGATCTAACTACGTAACTGGTCTCCCTACCCTTTCTACTGTACCTCCTGTTTACACCACCTTAGCCCATACCCAGGTCACCCCTACCTTTCTAGCTCCTTTCATGGTTCCTACCGCTCAGCTCAATAATTACCCTTTCATGTCGGGTCTGCCTTTTCCTATGTTAGGACAGCAGGTAAGTCAGTTAGGTCAGCCTGGTTTGGGCCCACAGACGAGTCAAATAGGTCAGCCCGGCCTAGGTCAACCATTAAACCAATTTAGCCACCTTGGTCCCGAAGTTAACCAATCAGGATATCTCGGATACCTAGCTCTGTCAAATCTAGCTCAGTTTCAACATTACGATATAGGCACCAGCCGAGTCATGCAGCCCCCCACAGGGTACTCTCCCTTACTTAACCCGAGCTATTACCCCGGGCCCAACGCAGGGAACTTCGCAACTGGAGGACCACTACCTGCTTATCCCAGAATGGGTGAATACCCCTTAGGTCAAACAGGATACCCCCAGCCCGGTCAAGCAGTCCTCCCCAGATCCAGATATGCTCAGTTGGGATGAGCCAGGCCCACTTCTTGGGTATCTCATCCATTTGGTTGGGAAATCCAAATAGCACCATTCCCCCCGGGCTACAAAGGTTTAGGTAAGGTTGGTAAGTATGACGGAACTACCGACCCCACGGCTCATTGGATGCAATGCATGAGTGTCATGGACGCGGCCAATTTGTCTGATGCCAACTGCTGCATGACATTCCATCTATCCCTTAAAGGTTAGGCTATAAATTGGTATTGTACTCTGCTTTGAAACTCCATTCATTCATTAGATCAATTCAGTGATTTGTTTTTAGCTAATTTTATGGGTAACAAAATACTATCCAAACCTATTTCCCACTTAATGAATATAACTCAAAGGGTAGGAGAGGGGTTGGAGGCCTACATAGATCGATTTAACGTAGAATCTAGACAATACCATAAAAAAGATGATAGGATTATGATGGGATCGTTTATTAACGGGTTACGATCAGGGCCTTTAGCTACTGAACTTGCCATCCGACCCCCACATGCTTATTTTGAAATGATGGTCACTGCTGTTAACTTTGCTGTTATTGAGGATGCTGCAGCCATAAAACAGGAACAAGAAAGAGGTTTTTCCGACTTATACGGTAAGAGAAAAGCTTCTTCCCCGATTCCTCCCCCAGGAGGAGGCAAGAAGCAAAACTTTGTGAGTACTACTAAAACTGGCCCAAAGGCTGGGGTAAGTGTTAATGCTGTGCAGGTGATCGAGCCATTTTCCATGCCACGGGCCGACATATATGCGGCCATCCAGCATCAAGGGTTGCTGCCTCCAGCCCGTCCCATGACGGGTCCCATAGATCGACTCAATCCTAGCAGGTATTGTAACTATCATAAGCACATTGGTCACAATACTAATGATTGTCGAGACTTGGCTGCAGAGATAGCAAAGCTTATTCAAGCTGGGAAACTGCCCCAATACACACAAGTGGCCCCTTTGCCTAAACTCGCGGCTTCAGCAACCTGGGAGCGACCTAACGGATGCTACCGGTGTGGAGAGCCCGTTCATTTTGCCCGAGAATGTTCCCAACCCGACCCCCGAGCCCCAAATGCTGGAGCTGGAACCGACCTGACCATAGCTGGGGTCGTGAATACCATAGCTAGAGGGCCGACCTAGGGCGACTCTAATCGCCAGAGGAAATAGGTATATCGGCAAAGAAACAACGTTTTAGGTAAGCATAAAGCGGAAGCCATGGCACCAGTAATTACTTTTGATGACAGTGATATTTTCTTGCCTTATAATTGTGATGATCCACTAGTGATCGATTGTTATATTTCTAATTATCAAGTACGTAGGACATTGTTAGACACGGGTAGCTCTAGTAATATAATTACTACCAAAGCATTGGCAGGATGTCAGTTACATAAGGCACGTTTAAATTCCGTACGTACACCCTTGATTGGCTTTGGCAACCACCATGTTATTCCTGTGGGACAGTTAAGCATACCGGTCACGTTGATAGCTGGACAGCTAAAACGTGCAGAAACCATAGATTTCATAGTCATTGATGAACACTCACCTTATAATGTATATCTGGGTCGGCCTGGACTAAATCAATTTCAGGCCATTGCTTCTATCATGCATATGCTTTTAAAATTTCCCACCATGGGTGAGGTGGGCACTCTTCGTTGTGATGTCATACAGGCTAAGCAATGTTACACGGCTTCCCTAAGAGAACAGATACCTATGGATCGGAAATCAAAAGTTGCCTCTGCAGCCATTCCGACCCCCGCGCCCCGAGCTTCGCCGCCTACTCTTCCAGGAAGTATTGCTCATCCCGTTAACATCACCGACCTGACAGGTAGCTCAGAGCGATCCATCGAAGCAGGGGCTGAGGTGAAGATCGTCCCCCTGACTGCCGATCCAAACAAGGTAATAAACATAGGGGCCGATTTACCTCCTCAGTTACAACATGATTTACTTAACCTTTTGCGTGAATTTGCGGAAGTCTTTGCTTGGGGGCCGGAAGATATGCCTGGCATTTCTCGAAATATCATTGAACACAGGCTATCCATTGATGCCAGTCATAGGCCGGTTAGTCAACGAAAGCGCAACCTTGGAGGAGAACGCAGCAAATAAGTAGAGATCGAAGTCAACGCTTTATTGGAGGTACGTATCATTCGAGAAGTAGATTATCCTGAATGGCTAGCTAACCCTGTATTGGTTCCCAAGCCCGATGGTTCGTGGCGTATGTGCATCGACTTCACCGACCTAAACAAAGCCTGCCCGAAAGACTGGTTCCCCCTACCTTTGATCGATATTTTGGTCGACGCTATAGCTAGATTTCGCTTCCTCAACTTCTTGGATGCTTACAAGGGCTATCACCAGATCTTCATCGCTAAAGAAAATGAGGAAAAAACATCCTTCATCACGGATAAAGGTACTTATTGCTTTATTACTATGCCTTTCGGTTTGAAAAATGCTGAAGCTACCTTTCAACGCCTAGTAAATAAAATATTTAAAAACCAGTTAGGTCGGAACATGGAAGCATATGTTGATGATTTACTTGTTAAAAGTAGGGATGAGTCTGCCTAATTGCTTGATTTACGAGAAACACTTGAAACTCTTGTCCAATATAAATTAAGGTTAAATCCAAAAAAATGTGTTTTTGGGGCTACTTCGGGGAAGTTCTTAGGTTACATGGTTTCTGAATGGGGTATTTCGGTTAATCCAAAGAAAGTAGAAGCTGTCCTGCAAATGCATCCACCTAGATCAATTTGTGAAGTACAACAATTAACGGGTAGACTAACAGCCTTAAATCGATTTTTAGCTCGATCGGCAGAACGAGCTTTACCATTTTTTAGCATTTTAAAGAAAACAGATAAATTTGTGTGGACATCGGAATGCCAAACTGCTTTCGAACAATTAAAAACATATTTAGCTTCTTTGCCATCTTTAACTATGCCAATTCCTGGAGAACAATTATACATGTATATAGCTACCACTGAATCCGTAATTAGCTCGGTTTTGCTTCGAGAAGATAACCGGGTTCAAAGACCCATCTATTTTGTTAGCAAAGTTTTGCAGGCAACAGAAAAAAACTATTCTAGCTTGGAAAAATTAATCTTGGCTCTAGTTCACTCCACACGACGTCTCCAGCCTTATTTCAATTCCCACGGAGTCACCGTCTATACCGACGCACCTCTCAAAGCCGTCTTGAAAAAGGCAGGGGTTTCTGGACGCCTCCCCAAATGGGCCATCGAATTGGGGGAGTATGATATCACCTTTGCACCTCACACCACAGTCAAAGGGCAAGTATTGGCGGATTTCATAGCTGAAGTAGTATCAGACACCCAAGAAGGCACGCCTGGCCCGTCGCAAGAAACCGACCTTCTTTTAACCGTGGCAAAAGGTGATGATTCATGGACACTCTACGTAGATGGTGCCTCCAGCCAGTCCGGATCGGGTGCAGGGATCATCCTCACCAGCCCTGTTGGGGAAGTCCACACTTATGCTCTACGATTCTGCTTTACGGCCACCAATAATGAAGCAGAGTACGAAGCCATGATAGCCGGTCTAAAATTAGCCCGGAAACTAGGAGTCAGAAATCTAAAAATTTGTTCAGACTCCCAGCTTGTAGTCAAACAAATTTTGGGGGAGTATAAGGCTAAGGATCGGCAAATGGAGGAATATTTAGCACTGGTGCAACAACAGCTGAAATTTTTTCCAAAATGGACTATAAAGCGGGTTCCACGGAGTAAAAACACAAATGCAGATGCCTTGTCCAAATTGGCTTCTTCGGTTTTCTCTCATCTGACTAAAAGCATTCTAGTAGAAGAGGTACAGACTAGGAGCACAGCCGAGCCAGTAATCTTATCCATAAGTGAAGGTCAGGATTGGCGATTTCCTCTATGGCAGTATTTACAAAATGGTACTTTACCGGATTCACGGAAGGAAGCACAAGGAATACGAAGGAAGGCTGAACATTATCAAATAATCGGGGAGGATCTGTATAAAAAGGGTTTCTTGATGCCCTTACTAAAGTTCCTCGGTTCAAGAGAAGCAGAAGCCGTGCTAAAGGAAGTACATCAAGGAGACTGTGGGTCTCACATTGGGGCTCGGAATTTGGCCAAGAAAGTAATTGGGGCTGGGTTTTATTGGCCTCGGTTATTTCAGGAAGCAGTTGAATATGTTCAACGTTGTCCCAGTTGCCAATACAATGCGACAATTCACAGGTTGCCAGAATCCAGCTTTACGGGGATAATTGCTCCATGGCCTTTCGCAGAATGGGGGATAGATCTTATGGGGCCATTTCCTAAGATCGGTTCTTGTCATTATCTTGTTGTGGCTATAGACTATTTTACAAAATGGGTGGAGGCCGAGGCATTGACGAATATTACCGGGCGAACGGTGGCTCGGTTTCTTTGGAGGCAAGTCATCTGTCAGTTCGGCGTGCCCAACTCGGTTATCTCCGACAATGGGACCCAGTTCGAATCCAAGGAATTCATGACCTTGTGTTCAAAGCTTGGTATCACCCAACGTTTCGCATCTGTGGCTGGGCAAGTGGAACTCACAAACCGAACTTTGTTGCACGGGTTGAAAACCAGATTAGAAGATAAGGGTAAGAATTGGGTAGAACAGCTGCCTCACGTACTATGGTGCCACCGGACTACGCCTAAATCGGCTACGGGGAAGACTCCTTTCGAGCTAGCTTTTGGGGTCAATGCTGTCATACCCCCAGAAATACAAAGTGGGGCGCCCCGAGTCATGCACTTGAAAGGGACCAGAATAAGAGAAACTTGGAGCTTAGCTTGGACTTGATGGAAGAAGCTCGGGACACTGCCTATGTACACCAACTAAATTACAAAAATTTAGTTCAGCAACACTATAACGCTCGGGTCAAACATCAGGCCTTTGTACCGGGAGATTTAGTTTAACGAAGCCGGGCTATCAGCAAACCGCAAGATCAAGGCAAGTTAGTATCTAATTGGGAAGGGCCCTACCGGGTGATTGAAGCCCGACCTACTGGCAGTTATATTTTGGAAGATTTGCAAGGACAGTTGATCCCGCGGGCTTGGAACCCAGCACACTTAAGAAAATACTATCTATAAAGCAGTTAGAGTTAAGGTCGGGAAAAGTATCAGATTCAAGATGGTGAAAGAAGAAAAAAGAAGGTATTTATTGAAAGAATGGGCCCAGTACAAAGCTGTTCCAACCAAAGATTGCAAAAATTCTTCAAAAAAGTAAAAAACAGAGAAAAGCTAGGAAGGAGGAGCTTGGGAGGTCGCTTCTTCGTCAACTGCCTCCTTTGGGTCAGCCTCAGGGTCTTCCTCTTCCGTGCCTTCTGGCAAAGGAATACCATTAGCTTGGCACTCCTGCTTGATCTCCTCGACCAGATCAAAGGGATCACGACCCTGAGGGAGCAAAGAAGTATGGGCCATGGAATCTTCAGGAAGGCCCTCCACCGACCTAGGGCCTTTAAGCTCGTCCCAGCACAAGGTATACCCGCACTGAATGAGCTCCAAAAACCGCCGGTTCATCAGATCCAGTAATGGCCCCTCCTTGAAAGATATCAAAGCAGCTTGACGCGCCGCTTCGACTTCTGCAGGGCTGAGTAACTCAGCAGACTTCTTTGCCTCCTCTTCTGCAGCCTTCTCTTCCTTCAGGGCGGCTATTTCAGCCTCTAAGCCCTGGTTCTTTGTCTCAAGCTGGCTGGCCTTGGTGCTGAGCTCCTGGTTTTCTGAATAGAGCTCGGTATTAATGGCCTGGAGCTTCGTAACTTTGCTGGATTCGACCCCCAGCTTCATCTCCAAATCCTCGATCGCCTCTGTCGGCCTCTTCAACCTCTCTTGCTCATAGCTTTGGGCCAGAATATCCAAAGCCACCGTCCTCTTGGCCGTAGCTGCATAATTTATTCCGACCTGCAAAATCCGATTATGGGTCTTATAAAAATATCGCACGAGGTAATCATTCTTTCTCAGGAGCCAACTAGGAGTTCAGGAGTTTACCCTTTTTATATGAGAAGTCAAAAAGGCTTCTTGCTGTGCCAGCTGGTCGATGCTTTTCCGTATCTGGTTGTTCACCTCGACAATCTCTGCAAAAGAGCTGTGGGAGTCAGTCACTAGTTCCGCGTATGGCCGAACATCTTCGGGCAGAGGCTCCGCCGAGTGAGGCTGATATACAGGCCGGGCTAGGGAGCTCGGTCTTTCCCTTTGATCCTTCAAAATTATGACTCTTTCCTTGGACGACGGGTCCAAGGGCCCCAACAACTCGTCCGGGCTCGGCAGCTCGGCTCTCAGGGTAGAGTCCGTCAACAACTGTGGGGCCTTGGCAGCTTTAGCCGCCTGAACTTCCGCAGGGGTCGGCCTGCTCTTCTTAGATGTCTGAAGGGTCAAGGCATTAACAGGAGGGTCAGCAACTTCAACCTCCTCAGTTAGATCAATTTTAGCAGAAGGTCTCTTGGAAGACCCCGAAGCTGCTGCCGGTCTATTTGATTTATTCTTCCGACCGAACCCGCTGAAGCCACCTGAAAACAAAAGACAGATTAAGGTTAGAATCACCGATCTAGGAAGCTGACCCAAGATTGGGAAGACGATAAGTAAAAGTTCAGAGACAAGTATTTACATTCTTCCTCTACATCGGGGGCTTGGCTCAGCCCGGCCCAGACAAGAAGGCCCTCTGAAGGATACTTAACAGAATATTTCTCCGAACTGGTGAAAGTTCTTAACGCCTTATAGTTCGATAACACTATGGGATTGGATTTATCCTGGGTTTGCTCTGTCGGCGCTACAAACCTCGACCAGCGGCAGGGAAGGTTCACTTCATCGTCTTTCACCATAAAAAATCTCTCCCTCCAGTGCTTATTCGTATCTGGGGAGTCGGTTATAAGGATGGGTCCATTTCTACATTTTTGAAAGGTCACCCACCCCGGTCTGTAAGGATATTGGCGGACGGTGTAAAATTGGAAAAACAAATCTACGGAGGGTCGGATTTTAGCCCCGAAACAGACGCACATAAAACCCACTAGGAATCTAAAGGCATTGGGTAATAACTGGCTCAGCCCTATCTCTAAATAATCACATAGCTCGGAGAAAAAATCGGGGGCAGGAAATCTTAGCCCAAACTTTATGTGGTACTCGTATATACCGACCCAACCCCCGAAAATGCTAGTTATTCTCTCTTCAGGCCTGGGCAATCGGGTTCGGATGGCCGGGTCAAGGTAATAGGTCGATCTTAGGGTTTCTAATTCTACCCTAGTCAGTTTGGAAACTATCTCTTCCGGGTGAAACTCATATGATATAGCAGCCGTATCTACAGGAAGCAGTACAAAGGCACCGGAATCATGCTTAAATTCAGATATAACAGATCCTACGGATGCATTCAAACTAGCAGTATATGTTGCTCATGTAAGAAGGGTTCATGCATCAAACTTGCCGAAAATTTATGTCTAAGCCGGCGATTCATTTATAATCATTAAAAGAGAGAAGAAGAACATACTGACCTGAGGATGGGTTTGGACGAGATGCTCCGGTGCCGGAACTCCTTTCTTCAGCCATGAATCTTTGCAAAATAACGGAGTGGAGGCAACAAGGCGAAGCGGCGGCGCGGACTATCACTGCAAACTGGAAAGACGACACCAACAGAACACGGCGAGGAACTATCAATTCGGCGGAAGGAAGAAGAGCAGAAGGTTTCTTTTTCTTTTCAGGAAACGTACAACACAATAGTGCCAATGCCAACTTCTTCGACTTTTAAAGGAAAGCCTCGGGGACTGAACAGACGAGGACAAACCAAGCGTTGAGCCTTTAATACCGCCTCGAGGATAGTAAAAGCGTGGGAAGTCGTACCGACTGCCTCAATCGTGAAAACGTCCCTGTCACATCCCGACGCTTTAAAAGCCCGAATTTGTGTGTCGTGACGCAAAGGTACGCCTTTATTGATGCCTTCATTGATTAATTCAACTTCTTTGGGTCAACACTGCAATTATTACCTATGAATCGGCTGACATGTTATTTTCTGTGGGTCGGATTTCTTAGTTATGTCTCGCACTTTCTCCTCATCACATTCGATAGTCTATAAGTCGGCAGCTTCTTTTTTATTGGTACTATACTTTGGATGAAATTGATTATCACCTTTTATAGACATGGGTTAGATCGGTTCACATTTTATGACTGCTTAGGTCAGAAGAAAAACCTTAAGAATTATCAGAGCATAGGTCGGATGAACACATGATAAATGCCTTAGTCAAATTTTTGGCTCAGTAAAGCGCAAAAAGTATTAATTTTTAACTCGGTAAAACCTAATACTAGGGGGACTTGTTGGTGTACATAAAATTGAACTTCCATTGGGCCTGGCCCAATGGACTAAAGCAAAGGTAAACAGTTAAGATAAAAAGATGCTTGAGGAGTCTAGAATCCTGCTTAGGTCGGATAGATCTTTAAAACCGAGCTAGACAGTACATCAGCCAAAGGTTTAGGTCGGACCAGGACTCCGGTATGCCTTATCAGTTTCCCTCATCTCTATCATGACAATCGGCCTAACCGAGCTAAGACAGTTAGGTCGTATTAAGTTACTTCACTGACATAGTAGGTAAAGATCATAATAAGGTTAGGTATGTATTTTGAAATTTATGCAGAGATCTCCCAGATTTTCAAGGAGGAAGAAGTCCATAAAATCTGGTCAGGACAGTACAAAACGTGCACGCCACGCTAAACAGAGGGGAGCAGGTGAGCATGTCAATCATGAAGGTTCAACGGACATATATCAGTCTGGAGGTATATATACTAAGTCTTCAGACTTAGTGAGGTACGCAACATTTACCATTTTGAGCTCTTTGTCAATACTATTCATCTTTTTCTACCTCTCTAACTTGACCGTCGGAGCCTATATGGGGGGGGAAAGCCTCGCTCTTCTCTTGGTTTTATTACAGTTGTTACAGGAACAGCCTTCAATCACAATTCTCTTCATCATTCTTGCTGATCCGAGTTACCCAGCTCGGTCCCCAGTCCGGTTATCTCCCTTCGCCATGAAGTCTTGCATCAATTTTGGCCGTGCTATTCGAAGGAATTCCTTGGGCTGCAAGAAGCACCACTAGACGAACATTTTTGTGTTACATCACCTTATTTCCTAGCTCTTCCTGATTATCCCTGATTTTCTCCACTAAACGTCCAATAGAATCTGAACAATTTAACACAACCATTTCAAAAGTTATAGAATTCTCCAAACACTCAGGAATCGTTTCCAACTTATTACAGCTTTCCAATACCAATTCATCCAGATTGATCAGAAGCTGGTTATCGTCAGAAGCTGTCCACTAGATAATGTCCAAAGATTCCAACTTCAAGAATCTAAGTTTCAAGAATTCCCCTTCTTCCACGTGCCATGTTTTCCTGAGAAAGTTTCCATGGAGTAACTTGAGTACCTTGAGATTAGGCAGTTCTGCAATTCTTGAATTTTTTGTCCAGGGCAACCCACAGCTATCCAAACTTAACTTTTTGATATTCTTGGGAAAGATGAAATCAAATTCAGTAAATTTTTTGGAGAATGACAGATCAAGTGATTTAAGTCGAGTCAGAAATGAAAATGGCATAACCTTTCTAATAATCAGGCAATCTTTCCCAATCTTAGAGAGCCTGCATTTTAGTTGTCGGATGTTAGGAAACTTTCTAAGTTGCTTTTTCATGATGTGCCAACAGTCACTGAACAAGCCAGATAAATTTTCTATAGTCTCACTTGTGTTATATAAACATTAGCATGCAAATTACACAAGTGCAAAATAAGAATTCTAAAGCTAAGGATTAAACTTCATAAGATATAACAATATGAATTCTATAATCTTTGTTTAATAATTTTGCCCCAACCCCCTTTATATAGGAAGGAGGTTGTGTACCTTTTACAATCAAAAAATAAGAAAGAAAAGGAAACAACAAAAAGTGGAATCCAACTAGAGTTGGTATTCCTAAAAAAGCAATTTCCAAAAGAAGCATGGAAATTGGTTGGTTACTTTTTGGCTGCCCTAGGACCTGGGGAGCACGAAATTCACCTTTAACAATAAGGAATGAAACTACTAAAAACTAATGCAAAAAGGATTTCAAGAAGTGAAACCTTTTTGAAAAAAGTGGATACCAATCAGAATTGGAAATTCCTTACAACTCCAAATCCAAAAGAAGCATGGAATTGGAAAGAGAATTTTGTCACCTTTATGGTAACATAGGGTGAACAAAATTCCCTATTAAAAATAATAAAAGGAACTTTTGAAACTATTACAAAAAGGATTCCAAGAAGTGAAACCTTTTCGGAAACTACTAACTCCTGGATTTTGTCAAGTTGTAACAAACTTGTAACAACCTTTAACTAATCCAAAACTAACAAGGAAAAGAATTAGGAAACATGCACAAATCCTAATACAATTCAAGAACCTCAAAACCTAACCTTAACAGGAACAAGGATTTGGTTATAGGCCTTTTGTGAGCTGGCCAAATTGATGGAGCATGGATGCTAGATGGTTTCGGCCAAATGAATGGTGTAGCATGACTTTGTAGATTTGTAGTAGGAAAACTTCACCAAATAGTTTGGACTGTTCCGGACACAACGAAAAACTTTCTGAACCAGTTAAAAATGTCGAAAATCAAGATTCTTCATATTTCTTCAAGACTCATAAATAGTAACCAACTTAATAAATCAAGAAGTTGAAAACTTCAAGATTTATTAAGAAATGTTTCAAGAAGTTCAAGAAAGCTTTCAAGAACTTCAAGAAATTCCTTGAACTTTGTTGAGATGGATTTGTAGGTCACACGGCTCCAATTATGGTCAAGAGGTGAACCACTTGTCCTTCTTAATACGACTGTCCAGGGTTCGCCTTTGGGTTGAATCAGCAGATATTGACTTAGCTGATTTTAGCTACGAATGACCTCATCAACTGATCTCATGCCTGAAAATGGATTTTTGATAATTTATTTATAATTTTAAATACTTTAATTAATGACTATTTAAGGGTCATTAAAATATAAATGATTTTCTTAAACTATTATTAGATTTTTATTAAAACTTATTTTCCTATAATTAGAAATAATGTTTAAAGTCTTATTATTTAATACTTTAATATTTTGAAAATGATTTGTTATGTAAAATTAATTCCGCAGTTAAGAAAGGCTTAGGTGGGTAACCAAGGGCATTTAGAAGTCTATGATTAAAAGAATAATATTATTTTTAGAATGGAGTCTAAGTCTTGGTACTTGAACTAAATGCAACTAATAATTGAATTTGCACTGAACTTATTACTATGACATGTTTTATACGTTTTCTAAAAATGATTGAAATGTATTTTAATTTGAAATGACTAGTTGTGTTTATGTACTGGCTGGAAAGCATATATACTTGTTATGCTTCAGATGTACTTTCTTTGTACAATTGAACTATTAAATGTGCATAGTTGAGTCTGGATCCATTGTTTGGTCCAGACTGATTCCACGAGCCGGTATGGACCTCGTCGTTTGAATTAGTCGCGTTCCTGATTTTGAAATCAACAATGAATGAAGGGGGCCCGCATTGACTGAATGACTGATAGGGCGTTGGTTAACGAAACAAATGATCGAATGAATGAATAACTAAATGTATATTGAATGAATGATTGTATCTTTGAATGACTGAATGAATACCGAGATGAGTTGGCTAGTTCGTTCATATTTCATATAGAACTTTGACAGCTGCCCATCATTCTTGTTATATGTCACTGAACACTGTATGAGTCATGAATGTTATGTGCTAGGATTGATTGAATTGTATGCATGTGTAGTTGTACAACTCAATAAATATTTACGAAAATGGTGTATATATTCTCATTGGGAAATGGCTTATTTCATTTTCAATTTTGTTTTCTATTTTCAAATTTTTTGTTACAGATCTTTAGTACTTTGATTACTATGCTCACTGTCAAGATTAGGACAACATGAACTACTGAAATTCTGGGTTACTTCCAAAGGCTAGGACAATTTAGATGGGATTATACTCTAATATTCATGTACAATAGGGCTTTATAAATATTACGTGAATAAATGTGAGGTGGATATATTCTGAACAACAATGAACCCTGGTACAAACTAGGCAGGCACTCGGTTAAGCCAGTCCCTTGTATGTGGCATGGTGAGACTGGGGTATGACATATAGTGACCCTAGAGGACTTGTGAGTTGACGAGAAGTTTGAGTACCAAGAGAAACCTACACGTATTCTTGATCACCAAAGTAGAAGGTTGATAACTAAGGCGATTAACCTTGTCAAGGTACAATGAAATCACCATGGGTTTGAGAAAGCAACTTGGGAGACTGAGGAAACCATGAAGGAAAAATACATGTACCTGTTCAAAGCATGAACTAAGAATTCTATGACAGAATTCCGTTAAGTAGGGGAGAATGTGAGACCCTAGATTTTTTAAGCTTGAGAAGGGTAGAATGGTAATTTTATCTAGGATTCTTGTACTATAGTACTTCTTTAAATAGAGTTATGTGAGTTCATGTTATATGAAAAAATATGTGTTTATTGCCTTGTATGTCTACTAGACAAGGACCGAGTGAAAGATCACGTAGAAGGACCTTGATTTTTGAGTAAGATCGTAGGCCTGCGAAAGGCGTACGAGTCATACAGCCCATCGCACAAGGCCCTTAATGCCTTAGAAGAAAGCACACGCTAAAACCATGACCTTTGAATAAACCAGTCACGTGTGAAACTACGTGTGAGTCGTCTGCGACGTCGCACGACTACCCAGAAAACGTGGTTGGCGTTTTTGGTAAGTCTCGATTTCAAGACTTGATTGATTCTTGACCAAATCTTTCCGCGTTTTTTTATTCACTTACCTAAAACTTAGACACCGAATGCTAACCTAATTTTCCCTATAAATACATCCTTACACCTCCTATCAATTCCCTAATTTTCTATTAAGTTTCATTACGAAACTCTTCCAAAATATATCCAGAAAATATAGGTGTTAGACCTATGGTTTTCATCCTGGTTTTGATGATAAGTTAACAAATATATGATTTTGTTTAATACTTTGTAGTTGAAGAGTTTTGCAGAAAAGTGTAGAAGAAAGTGCAGAAAAACATAGTGCAAAGAAGTGTGCGAGTCGCATGGAAAATCGCACAGACGGCAGTAGCGAAATTGAAGAAAAGAAAAATGAAGGAAAGAGAAAGAAGTAGTCGTTGGAAAGTTAACCATTGCGAAGACTATTCGTGTACGAGAGATTATACGAGTTGTATAGAAGCTCCCATGCACTCAAAGACAAACTCATTAATGCAGGTCAACAAAAAAAGCCGCTGAAGCCGGGAGCCATTAGAACATTTGAAAATAGCAAAATTCCTTAAGAGGCATAAGAGAAGGTGTTGGAGTCGTACAACAACTCGCACAACAACTATAAGCCAAACTCCAAGTGAAAAGAGAAGAAAAGAATAAGGAAAAAATGAGGAGGACTTGCGACGATGCGTACGAGTCACACGTCCGATCGTAGGTAGGTTACCATTAGCACAAAACTGAAGATTTTGTGAGAGCTGCGAGGAAGCTTGCGATGATCCCTGTGAGTGATGCATTAGACATTCCTCACAACATTTTCAACTAGTCATTAGGAGCCGTTGGAAGCTTTTTGGGCACTTCTATAAGTACCCCCAAACTGCAAAAAGATGTTTAATAATACCCTCAAAGTTTCTTACTCTCAAGAAACATTCTAAAGCTTCATTTTATACTCTTACATGTCAAATTAGGTTGTTGAGTTAGGATTAGCAAGAGGCTTTCATGCCCATTTGTGTTAGTTCATTGTAAACTTCATTTGTAGACGTTTTTACCTTTGTAAACACATTGAGGGAAGTCCTAAACACTTGAGAAGTATTATAGGCATCTTGTAAGTGAAGAAAAGTCCTAAGCTCATGCTCAGGAGTTAGACAAAAGAAAGGGGGAGCAAGAAGACAAGGAGAGACCCAACTCAAGAGGTTTGAGTATGGATAAATGTACAAGTCCTAGCTTAAGGTAAGTTGGGTAGTGGGAGTAAAGGATAGAGGTCCTAGCTTAGAGTTAAGTTAGGAATTTGTCAATGTCTTCATCTAGAGTTAGATTAAGAAAAAGTCCTAATTGCTAGGCAAGGGGAGTCTTGAGTAATACCCAAAGATCCTTTGGCAAGGATAGGGAAAAACATCCATTGCTAGCCTTAGGCAATGGAGTCTTAGTCTAAAGTTAGATTAAACAAGACAGTCCTAGTCTAGAGTTAGATTAGGCAAGGGGGAAAAGCCTTAAGATAAAGAGCTTAATCTTAAGAAAGTGTAAGGGGTTGAAACAAGTGTTTCCTAGAATTCAAGAGGAATCCAAACCATTATAAATTTAGCGTGTCTTGCTTTGTTGTTTATTTGCTTTCAATTTTGCAAATCACTTCACACCTCCCTTGGCAAACTAGTTTTAAATTGGGTTTAGAACTTGTCTTTGAAAATAGTTTTTCAAAGTTATTCTTTTTAGAAGAAATTTTAAATTTCCAAAGAACCTAATTCACCCCCTCCCTCTCTTAAGTTGCATTCATTGTAAAAGGGATTTTCGACTGGTATCGGAGAGATGACTCAATTTTTAGGTTTAACAACCTTTGAGTTAAAGATCATTTTGGCAACCTTTTTTATTTTTTTAAAATCGTGTTTGCTTGCTTGACTATTTGTGCTTTATTTCTCCACTTTGCACAATGGCTAAGGGTAAGAAAGCCACCAAGAAGGGGACAAAGCTAGCAAGGACTTAGGATAACTCCTCAAGTGAAGAGGAGAAGGAAACCACTATAAGATGCTTTGTTAGGAGTGATCTACAAGAGGTAACAAATTCTTCCCAATCTTCTTTATGTGGTAATGAAAAGCATAATAATGATAGTGATGATGAGTTTGATCACTTTGAATATATCACTAAATTGCCTAAAATATGTGTATATACCATTAAAAAGAATATTGTGCTTGAAAAAGAAAATTACTTCTTTTGAAATTAATGATGCATCTTAAATGAAGACAATTCTACTTTGAAATGTGAAAATGATGAGTTAAGAAATAAAGTAGATGAAATGAGTACATTTCTAGATGATGAAATGCAAAGATATTGATTTCAAAATGTTTTATGAGAATGCCTTAGATGAAAATGAGAAATTGCATTAAAAGGCTAAGTCATATGTGTGACACCCCAGATCCACCACCCCGTATACAAGGGGTTGGCTTCACCGAATGCTTGCCTGGTTCGCACCAGGACTCAGAACATGAAGAACAAAAAAATAATAATAACTTCTCTTATTATTATAACTACCAAACCTTAATGTACATATATAATTTCTTAATATAAAAGTGGAAGCAGGGCTAAACATAACCCTTTTATGTACAATCCTATCCAAATAATATAATAGGTTTGACCCTTATGCAGTTTCATCCTAGTATTGATAGTGAGCGAAGTCATCTTCATACCAAGGATCTGGTACAAAATTTTGAAAATAGAAACAAGAAAAATAGAAAATGGAATGAGCCCCTGCCCAATGAGAGTCCACCGTTTTTGCAAATATTTACCGAGTTGCAAAATTTACCCATGCAGATAATTCAGGCATATCCTAACAGATAGCATTCATGACTCATGCAGGATTCAGAGAACATATAATGAGAATGAAGGGTAGTCGTTGAAAGGTCGATATGAACAATAAACGGACTAGCCAGTTCACATCACAGACGTATCATATCATTTCATATCATTGCATATCATTGCATATCATATCATGTCATATTATAACATATCATATCATATTGATATCGTCAGCCACTCTCAAACGGCCATATATGGGCCTCGTAAATCGGTACTGATTTCAAAATCAGGAACGCAGATGATCCAGAGACCAAGCCCTTAGCTGGCTCGTGGGATCAAATCACTCCAAATAATGGATCTGACACAACTATGCTCATATAACATAATCAGTGCACAAAGAAAGTACAACTAACCACAACAAAGACATATGCGTTCCAGCCGGTTAAACACAACTGGCAGTTAGAGAATCAAAAAGCATTTCAAGCATTTTTAACAAGCATTTCAAAATATGCTGCAAACAAGATTTAGTGCAATTCAATAATTAATTGCATTAAAAATCCATTTTCAGTGATAAACTCACCTCGGTCCTAAGATGCCTGCTCACTAATTTTCCAATTATCTGTAGTTTATAGATATCGAAAGGTTCAGTTTCTAGTCTATTCCAAATAAAGCTGAATTTCTTATAAACCCTAATTTTTATTCTAAACCGAATTTTTACCAAAAACTAACTCCATAATTCTATAATTTTAAAAAGGCTTTTATTCGACTTATTTAAGGAACAAAACTACTATAGAATTTTATACAAAATTTTATGAAAATTTCAAAAATAGGATTTCCTACTCTGATCAGTTTTTCCCGATTGAAAATAGGCAAAACCTGATAGAAATCAATTTTAAAATCGGTTTTCCAAACGGTTTTCAAATTTACCCCTGGGCATGAATCGGTTTTCCCCGATTTCAAATTGGCTAAAACCGATTTGTGCCCAGAAAACTTTGTTTCCAAGTTTTCTTTCTGGGTTCTTGCTGAAATCCTTCAAAATACCATTTTTCTTACTTTCTTTTGTGCAAAATCAATCGGGTAAAATTGATTGAAAAAAAAAATTAAATTTCGAGATAAAAACGACCCCTTGGCTTATTAGACCGTCTTGGCCTATAAATACCCCTCCCCTACCTTTATTCTTCACCAACATCACGGCCAAATGCTGCCAAAACCGAAACCAAACTAGAAAAAAACCTAGAACAAAGAAAGAAGCAAGAAGAAGGGAGAAAGGAAAGAAGGAAAGCTTGGAAACCAAAGCTTGGAAGCCAAGGATTGCATGTACTTTTGAAGTTTTAGGATGTGAGACCCGTATTTTTCACCATAAGTTTAACCCTTAGGTTATATCTTTCTCTATAAAACTATATTCTAAAATTAACATTTGTGTAGTCGTAAAGTTTTTTGACTTTCCTAATAATTTTAATGTAAAATTTTATTATTTAAATTACAATACTTTAACTATTAATTTAAATTTATGTTATTTTCTGAACCAAAATTACTACCCATTAGGATTACGATTTCATGATAATTGAATAAAGTTGAGATATTTTGTTAAGGTCAAACTTTGATCAATTAAGAAGACTAAATCACATATTTTATATACATAATATATATATATATATATATATTATAAGGTGGGGCTTTACTGAAGCTTCTTTTAGAAACTTGTAGAGGCTTAAGGATTAAGAAAAGAAAAAAAGAAAGAAAGAAAACCGAAGTGACAAACAGACATGGTTTTGAAAGGTGGCAATCGCAGGAGCCATTAGCTGGCTAGGTTGGCTACAGTTTCCTTAACTTGTGTCCAAGTAACTGAAAGAAAAAGATTAATTGAGAGAAGTATAAAAATCTGGAGGAAGAAGAAAGAAAGAACTAGAAAACTTTGTTTTCATTCACTGTTCTTATGCGAACCACCTTCACCATGTACCTTGAATATTTTCTTTAATTTTCTTACAGAAACGGATGCACCTCCTTCTTTTTGTAGACTTCGAACCATATAGAATCTTGCACAATCTTTATCCCTTAAACTTCATAGCAGATTCACCGACTATAAGCTCAAACATAGCTTAATCTTAACCCGTCTGCAATTCACAAAACTCAGTCATGGAAAGGAAAATAGGAAAGCACCGGAAAGTTCAAAATCGCTAAGAAATTTGAAGAACTAGCAAAGGAAGGGAAACCAAGAAAAGAAAGGGAGAAACTATTGAGCAGGAGCTGGGAAAAGAAAACAGAGAAGGAAGAGAAGTAGGAGGAAATCAGTGGTGGGAATTTTTCATGTTGCTATGAAGGTTAGCTGAACTGAAAATTGATATTACTTACATAAGTTTTCTTTTAGAAATCTAGGTAATGTGTACATATGCATCTCACTCGAACTTGCTCTGTTTTACCTTTGAATGACTAGTTAGAGTATGTAAATAGTGAAAAATTAATATAGTGCACAGACTGCTGCAGTAAGCATTGAGAAATATTACTAATGAGACCAGAACCAGTACGAAAAAAGTGAGCATAGCTGCAGTAGTTTATGAACAAATTACTAATGAAAAATATACAAAAATTTGAGAGGATACATCTTGGCTGCAACATTTGGCAAACTGAAACCTTTTACCACGGTGATGTAATCTTGGTGGATATATTGTATAGTTAAGTGTATTTTGGGCCTCGTAAGTTTGGTATGTTAGCTGTATATAAACTCTTTGTACAAGTTCATAATGAATACAGAAAAATATTTCTCATCATGGTATCAGAGCCACGAAATAAAAAACCCTAGCCTCCACCTTTGTTTTTTCTAGCCCCCCACCCCCACCCCCACCCCCCCGGATCTCCTTCACCATGGCTGATGAAGGATCGAAGACCACGACCCCCGGCATCGACCAGCAGACGCCGGCTCCGGCGAATCCCCCGAACCCAAAGATCGGGACTGATGACCCTGATGCAGAGATTATTTATCAGCGAATTGACCCCTCTTCTCCGTATTATCTTAGCTCCAATGATAATCCGGGGAACATGATTAGTACGGTGAAACTTAATGGTGCGAATTACGAACAATGTGCTCGTTCTATGCACTTATCGTTGCGAGGAAGGGGAAAGTATGGTTTTGTGGATGGTAGTATTCGCAAACCTGTGAATCCGATGTATCTGAATGATTGGGATGCGGTGCAATCTACACTCGTGCAATGGATCATGAACACCATTGAAGAGTCGCAGAAGAATACGATTCCTTATTTTGAAGAGGCGAAACCGTTGTGGGATTTATTGCAGAGACGGTTTACTGTTAGTAGTGGGCAACTATAATAGGAGTTGAAATTTAGCTGGCCAATTGAAAACAGACTGCCACCATGTCTGTTGCTACATACTTTGGGAGATTAGAAAAAGTATGGGATGAACTCGACAAATACAACCCGGTGCTTGCTTGTATTTGTGGAATGAGTGAACAGTTTCAGAAGAAAAAGGATGAGGCGAAGTTTCATGATTTTTTGTTTGGCATCAATCAGGAGCGATTTGGGAGCCTTCGTTCTCAACTTTTGGCGCAAAATCCACTACCCACCTTGGATTGGGCGTTTAAGGCATTGAATCAAGAGGAGCAACTGCAGACCCGGAACAGTTCTATCAAATTTGACCAGGCGGATGTGATGACTTTTGCTGTGAAAGCCCCGCATAAAGGTACTTCTGAGTATAAATCGAGATTTCTTCCTAATGTCACTTGCACTTACTGTAGTAGAATTGGGCATGAGGAATCTACCTGCTTTGGGAAGAATGGATATCCGGAATGGTGGGGAGAACGATTCAGTGGGAAGGCCAACCCTGATCGCGGAGCTGGCCGTGCGAAAGGAGGCGGACCGGCAGCAGGTGCAGCGGCGCGACCTCGCGCTGCTGAGGCCCGGGCAGTGGTCTGTCCGGCGACCAGTGGAGGTGCCGCGGTGGGCAGTGGTGATTGGGCGCCTGTTTCGAGTATTCCGGGTGTGAGTTCTGAGCAATTACAATAGCTGCTTTCTCTTTTGGGTAATAAGAGCACCGATGATCGATTGAGTGGTGAGTTTTTGCTAGTTTATGGCTTATAGATACGGGTGCTTCGAATCATGTCACGGGTAACTTGTCTTTGTTGTCCAATTTACATGATATGTCTTCTTGCACTGTTGGACTTCCTGATGGTAGTTAGGTTGTTTCTATGAAAAGTGGAACGGTTAGATTGTCTAGTCACTTGACCTTGAACAATGTTTATTATGTACCTCATTTATTGTGCAACTTCATTTCTGTTTCGCATCTGGCTGATGATACTGAATGTGTGGTACACTGTGTTAAATCTGGCTGTGTTATTCAGGATCGACGTTCGAGGATGCTGATTGGAATCAGTGAACGGCGGGGGGACTCTACTACTTCAGGGGTGGCTTTGGTGTTCAGGCAAATCGAGCAGGATCCGGTTGTTTGGCATCAAAGATTGGGGCATCCCTCAGCTAAGATCGTGAAAAACCTATCATTTGAGTTTATTTCTAGTGATGATTTGAATAAGTCCTGTGATGTGTGTTGCCAGGCTAAACAAAGTCTTGAATTATTTTTATTGAGTGACAATAAAGCATGTTTTCCTTTTGAATTGATACATTGTGATTTGTGGGGTCCCTATCATACTTTATCTTTGTGTGGTGCTCATTTCTTTATCACTATAGTTGATGATTTTACTCGAGGAGTTTGGATTTACTTGATGCGTGATAAAACTGAGGTGTTTGAATTGTTTACCCATTTTTTAGCTTTAGTAGAACGTCAATTTAATGCTAAAGTTAAAAAGATGCAGGCTGGCGTGAGGCTATGCAGACTTAAATCTAAGCTCTGGAAAAGAATGGGACTTGGACATTGGAGAAATTACCAGCTGGCAAGAAAGCATTGGGGAGTAGGTGGATCTATAAGATCAAGTATCGTTCAGATGGGCAGGTTGAGAGGCTCAAGGCACGGTTGGTTGTGTTTGGCAATCACCAAGTGGAAGGCATTGATTACTCTGATACGTTTGCACCAGTGGCGAAGATGGTGACTGTCAGGACTTTTCTAGCAGTTGCAGCAGCAAAGGATTGGGAACTACACCAGATGGATGTTCACAATGCCTTTCTGCATGGAGATATGATGGAGGAGGTGTACATGCGGGTTCCTCCTGGTTTCGGCAAAGGGAGAGATGGCTAAGTGTGTAGGCTTCGCAAATCGTTGTATGGGTTGAAGCAGGCCCCTAGATGTTGGTTTGCAAAGTTGACAGCAGCATTGCGGAGGTATGGGTTTGTTCAGTCTTACTCGGATTACTCACTGTTTACTTTTTCGAAGCAGGGGATTAGGATGAATGTTTTGGTGTATGTGGATGATTTGATTATTTCGGGGAACAATTCCAAGGAACTTGCAAAGTTCAAGAAATATTTGAGTGCCTGTTTTCACATGAAGGATCTGGGGAAGCTTAAATATTTTTTGGGCATAGAGGTGGCGAGGAGTGCAGAGGGTATTTTCTTGTGTCAGCGGAAATACACTCTGGACATTATATCTGAGACAAGACTGTTGGGAGCGAAGCCCGTGTCATTTCCGATGGAGCAGAATCAGAAACTTGCAGCTTCCACGAGTCCGGACCTGGCCGATGGGGAGAAGTATCAGTGGCTCGTGGGTAGGCTTATCTATCTGGCTTTCACTAGGCCAGACTTGTGTTTTTCCTTGCACATTTTGTCTCAGTTTTTGCAGGCACCAAAGGAGGATCATTGGGCAGCAGCCTTAAGAGTAGTACGTTACTTGAAGGGGAGCCCGGGACATGGTGTTCTACTTCAGAGAGACTGTAATCTGAAGCTGACAGGGTGGTGTGATTCAGATTGGGCTGCTTGCTCCAAAACACGGAGATCAGTTACTAGATGGATGGTATTTCTTGGTGCTTCACTTGTCTGTTGGAAGACCAAGAAATAGGCTACAGTTTCACTTTCCTCTGCAGAGGCAGAATATCGGGCTATGGCGAAAGTGACTTGTGAGTTGAAGTGGCTTAAGGGACTTCTCCAGAGTCTTGGGATTTGCACGGAGAGGCCAATGCAGGTATTTTGCGATAGTCAGTCAACACTGCATTTGGCTCAGAACCCTGTTTTTCATTAACGGTCGAAACATATTGAAGTGGATTGTCACTTCTTGAGGGATGCCATAGTGGAGGGGACCATTGCTACATCACACGTTCTCACAAATTCTCAGTTGGCAGACATCTTTACCAAACCGTTAGGGCGAAAGCAGTTTGAGTTTTGCTAGCCAAGTTGGGCATACACAATTTGCATGCGCCAACTTGAGGGGTGGTGTTGGATATATTGTATAGCTAAGTGTATTTTGGGCCTCGTAGGTTTGGTATGTTAGTTGTATATAAACTCTTTGTACAAGTTCATAATGAATACAGAAAAATATTTCTTATCAAATCTTCTTCTCCATTTTATACCGAGACTATACCATTGCTGAACTAAAATCAGTAGAATAGTATATGAAATAGTTTTAGATAAGACTTAAAACTCCTAATACAAATCAAAGAATAGTTAGTACAGGGTTACAACAAGGTTTGCTGAAATCCGGAATGATACGGAACAAGATCCTGAAGTAAAAACAGCTAGGAACCTACCCAAAAACTAAAACACTTTCCTGCACTTGAAGCTTCTTGTTGGTTCATAAATTTAATGGAATGTCAGTTGTTGGCTGGGTCTTAGCCAATGCTTGGATAAATATATTAGTGTTAAAGAATTGGAGTAAAAGGAAAATCTAGTGGGTGGAAATTTGGCAAAAAGAATGCTTTGGGTTAGTGAACCTTAGTAGAGAAAAGCTAACACTGCTGCATGCATGTACTCGTCGGGAAGAAGAGAATAAAAAATAAATAATATAATAATAAGAAGAAAATAAAATAAAAGGGAGCTGGTTGCATAGGAAATGGGAAGAAGTCTGGTAACTTGGAGGAAAGAAAAGAAGGATTAAGATAAAAGAGGGACAATCAATTTGGAATAATAAAAGTGGCCATTTATATTTCTTAATGGAAAACTAATTGTTTAGGTAAAGGCCGTAGGAATATAAGTGATGGTTACCTTACAATTTAAACTTTGATACACTGTTGTTCCAACTCGCACAAGTGACCTATAAAATCATAAAACAAACATAGAAGATAAAACAGATAATTCATTAGCGAAGCTAATGTGGAAGGGCTGAGGCGCGTAGTCGCTATCTTTAGGTGATTGAAGCCCTTCTGCAAAGAATTATCTTTGGTGCAACAGAACTGTCGAAACTTGTCACCCCCAGGATACAACAGCCCAGCACACTCGCTGTGTTTTCCTAACAATCTGCACAATTGCTAGGAAACTAAACCAACTCTTCTAACACCTTTCTCTCCTTGCCAAAGCTATATTTTGTTTGAGGAATTTGTATGAAACACAAAAAGATTGCACACTTAATTCTTTGCTCATACGACTCATATATATACACAAAGAATTAAATTGGCTTTTAATTCAAATTAGCAAAACCGTATGCTCCATTTAATAATTGAGAAATCCGGTTGTTCTCTCACAAATGTGAACGCATATGATCAATGCATTGATACTCATGAAACTGATGCAAATTATGATAAAATATTGATGTAATATTAATTCATAAAATTGATTAGTAAAACTGAAGAATCAATTCATAATAATGTTTCAACGTTCGAAAACGTATTCTCAATGAAATAATTATTTCAATTGCATTTTCAAAGCTTTGGTTACCAAAAATTAAGCATTCTCACAAATGCTAAATATTATTACTCAAATCACTTTTGTAACCTATCAAACTTGTAACTGAATTTTTAACACAAAAATTAAAGCTACAATTTGATCAATAAAAATACATTTTATTAAAATGTTCCAACATACACATAGTAATTTAATAACAATAAATTAATTATAAAATTCTAGTTAGCCCAAGATGATCAATACGAGGCCTGAAATGAGAATGAGCATGTCATTAATTAATGAATCAGAAATAAGTCACAAAGAAACAAGAAAACAAAAGATAAATTTTCGGTCGATTGGAGAGAGTTGGAACCCACCAGCTTTGGAAGTAAAAGAGTTACTAATAATTCATTTTTCGTAGTTCCCAATTATTTTCTGTGACTAATTTTTCTTAGCCAAAGAATATAAATAGCTAGCTAATTATCAAAAGACATCCTTCATTAAATTACAGTGAATAAACAAATCTGATCGAAATGAGAACCATCTCTTAGTGTTTGTCAATAAATACATAGAGATACTAATTAAGAGAGAAATTAATAATGTTAGAACAATGATAACAAACACAACCTTAAATTGTATTAAATTAGTATTATGAAGTAATGATATTTAAATGTGTATAGAATTGTATTGCAGATGACGAAGAATAGAAATACGTAGAATGTCCTCAGTAAGATGAGTGTTCTCACTTTTCTAAAATTATGTACTTTGAAACTGCCATGCTTATATCTATATAACTTATTCATTAGCTTTGAAAAATTTACACAATCTATACTGAAAACATGCATTGAACTAATTGTATCGAGCGGGTGACTACTTTTCACTTGACGCGATTTAATTGAGATTGTGAATAATATGTCATTATGTGATACGTGATGCTCGTATTTGTACTATTTGATTGGAATTTGTGATTCGAAAATCCTATTATGTCTTGGCTTGTTACTGAATTACACGACATGTTTTAAATACTTGTTCAAGTAGGCGAGGGTGTACTTTACCACCTCATCACTGGTGTTCTTACATGATTTGACTGTGCTTATCCTGCTGGGATCCCACAACTTCCACGACTTATCGAATCCATCGGGCTAGCATAGGGCTTTGGACGGTTGGATAGATGAGGGGGAAGACAGGTGTACTCGAGCATCTGTAAGCCCTAACACTGGTTATATTAGGCGTTGTTGTCTAAGGCACCGAATCGGGTGTAACAATCTTGAGACATTCTGATGAGGACATCAAGGGCGAAAACAACACACATTAGGAGTAAGAATCCACGAAACAAAGAGAACGGCCAAAAATAAGACACGCCTTGGAGCAAAATGGAGGAAATGTTCAAATTGCAACTCTTCTAACAATCCTTGAAGAAGTGGCGCAATTCAGCACTTCATAATGAAGAAGAAGGCTGTTTCTTGAAGTCTTGAAGATGGCGGAAGGTTCTTGGGCTCTAAAGAAACAATTCATGAAATTCCCTACACATTGGGCCGACCCAAACTCATGGAGTCCACTCCACAAATTCGGCCAGCCCAAGGAAGCCAAGGAAGCCCACACGGCCAAGTGAAGAAGCTAGGGTTACAAATTAAGTCCTTAGGGTTCTTTTAAGTAACTAGGGTTACAAGTTAAGGGTAGGGTTCCTTTAAGTCGCTAGGGTTAAAAGTTAAGTGTTAGGGTTCTTTTTACTCTTTTAGTTAGTTTCCAAAAAGGGTTCCTTATTCTTTTTGGAAGTAGGAATTTTATTCTTTTCCTTATTTTTCAGATTGTAAATTCGGCTACCCTAAGATAAAGGGAAAACCGAAATTGCCTTTTTCTTTTCTTACCAATCCTACTTCTTTCCGGGTTTGGTAAAGGAAATTAACCTCTTGGTTAATTTCCAATTCTAATTTCTTTCACTTTTTCGGCTGCCTTAAGCCTATAAATAGGCAGCCACCCCTTCAATAATATTCAGAGTATTTCAGATCATAAACTTAGTGTTTGAAGTACCTCTTTTTATTGCTTTATGTATTTGCATGTCGTAATTTACATATTTTCATGAAACTTAGCTAATTAGGTTCTTGCTCTACCTAATTATTCGCATGTTTCACACCTCTTTCTTGCACTTGGTTCGAATTTATAAACAAGTTGGTCAGGATAGTTTTTCCTTTGTTTTATCAAATCCGAACGTGAGTTAAAGGTTTTGTAAGAGCTTGTCACTTAATCACAAGGTCCTTGGCAACATTATCCGCATGTGTACAACCATCCACATCACATTCGTTTGAGTGTCAGCTCTCATGCAGGGACGCTTTGTAGGTCAGCCCTCATTTAGGGATGCCTCAACGAATCTGCTCGGATCCCGGAGTATCCTACCTATTGTGTTTACTGCTTTCTATTATTTGAAATGTTGAGACGATGTTTACTATACTCCATGATTTACCATTTTTCATAACTGTCATTAAATCTATATTTAACGGAGAACATCACTGGGCGTAAAGCTCATTCAGTCTTTATATGTGGCATGACAGATCAACAATATGCATAGTCAACTACCAGTAAGCTGAGTTAGATGAGATAGCTGCTGAACTTTATCGACATTCTTCTTTAGTATTTGCTTTTGAATTAATAATTGGCCTGCGCGCCATTGAGATATTAGACTTTTAAGCTACGAAATTGGGACCTATAAATTGTAATTTTACAATTTAATATAAAAGCTTCCAGGTTATTTGTAATTTAGTTATTATTGTTCTGATTGCACTACTGAGTCCTGGTGCAAACCAGGCAGGCATCCGATTGGGTTCCTGTATTGGATAAGGGGCCGAGTTGGGGTGTCATAGAGGGGTATCAGAGTTATAGGTTCGAGCTATCGAACTAGAATAAGGATAGTTAATGCTATACGTTAGTTCCAAATACTTTTACCCTTATAAATTATGCCATTGATTACCCTTTATCTTTAAGGGAAATGACTTACAGTGAATATAATCTCAAAGCTATAAGTTCAAATTATCAAACTGTGTTGAGGATAGTTAGTACCCACCTTAGTTTTGGATACTTCTCACCTTCTTATAAAACTTTTGACGTTATTTTAGTTGCTTGTTCTTTAAGAAACTGTTTTGGGGAAAACATAAATTGATGAGTGAAAACAATATTTTGGTTTCAATCAAAGAATTTGTAAAAGATTCATTCAATAGTTCATCGATTGAAATTGAGGTTGATTCACTTTGGGGAAGGCTAAGCTAAAGTGGAATGCCTATAATTTCTTTCATTTGAGCTAAACAAAAGGAATATTCTCTCATAACTATTTATGAAAGAAAATCTCCTTAACTTGATTGAGTTTACTTGGAAATTTCGTTTGGCCGATAGGTTGACTTTACACATATGCATGATTTGAATTATTTGATTTGTTTGATATGCTGCATATGTTGATTAAAACTTGCTCATGTGCTTAGTTGAGATTTACAAGATAAAATTGACAAGTTTTAAGAAAATAGGCATTGCTTTAGAAAAAAGTTTGACTTTTAGTTGACTTTCAAGAATATACATGAAAAGTGAATCTTTACATTGTTGAAATGATTTATATGCCTAATGGAATTTGCTTGCATGAAGAAATGGAATTTTGTAAACTCAAGAAAAGAAAATTTCATGAAAAGTTGAAAAGTTTGCAAATTTTACCAATGAGTTGACTTTAACACGATGCATCTTCCTTGATTGTTTATGCGTGCATATTGATCATTTGAAGTTTCTTGCATATTTTTTACTTATTTTTAAACATGAGTGGATGTTATATAGCATAAATCTTGAAAACTCATGTGTTTAAGAAAGGTAATTATTTAGGAAGAATGAACTCTTAGGATTTTCATAGCTTAACTTGCTCATTGATTGAATGAAGATTGTATGCTTCTTATTAGATTGGTTAAGCTCTTTGAAATTTGTATGCTAGAATTTAGGGGGAGATAAATTAGAACTAGCACAGATATTAGGTGCTAAGATTAGCATAGAGACCCATAGGTTTAGAACTAGAATGGACATTTAGAGTGCATTTTACTCAGGGGGAGAAACTGCTAACTTGACTTGGCTTAAGTGTGCTTAATTGATAAATGGCCTGACTTATGATAAGAACACTCCATTATATGCTTAAATGATAAAATGTTCACCAAAGGGGAAAAGATGTGATTTATTACCTTTTCATCCTGAGTTTTGGAGTTTATTAAGTTAGATACAGAACAAGAAGAGCAACAAAGGTTGCCTTCGAGCTTGCGGTTTCCTAGTGGCAAATACGACTAGATGTACGAGTCACATGGCCTGTCGCACGGCTGACCAGAAACTCCAGTTTGCTAGATTTTTATAAGTGTTAAAGATCCATGATCTGCGAAATGATTAGGACCTACGACACCCTATAAGAATCGTACAAAGCTTCGTACGACATCTAGTAGCGTCTCGAAGTGGGCTTTCCAAGTAGCTGAATTCTAAGTGATGTGATCCCCAATTCCAATTGATGTGGAATGATGACTCGATGCGGAATACTTGCCAAGGAAAGTCTGAAAATTGCGAGACGCAGCTCTTAATCTCTAGAATCCCTACCTTGGATTTGGCAGACTACTAAAATTAACCTAAGCTAATTTTAAACACACAAATCGAACCAAGTATATGAATTAAAGTGTCGAAACAAAAGCATGCAATCTAAGCAGAGCAATTACCTAGAAAGCTATAGTTTATAAACCTATAGTCATTCATAAAAATATGCAAACTACGAAAGCTCAATAAATGAGAGTGATTTAAGAATATAAACTAATACTTTCTTCAACTTAAATCAACTGCAAATAATGGAGAATTCGGCCCCAATTTATAGGTGTGTCACCCCAGATTTTTCATGAATTCCTAGAATTTTATGGTGAATTTAACGATTAAATAATTTCGTTACGAGAAGTTATTGTCTATAGGATTAAGTGTGTAGTTTTGTCTGTAAATTAGTAGCAAGGGTAAAATAGTAATTTTTCCACACATGCGCTTAACGTTAAAAGAATCGAGTTAGTATAAACTTAAACATAATTAATTTATTAGTTACGTTAGAATTCCGTTTACGAATTGTAATGGGAAACCGACACTAACCATTAATTAATTATTTATAATTAAGAGGTAAATATCTTATACTAATTTTAAATTTGACAAGGATTCCTATGCAAAGTAAGGGTGTCGGAATCCAAATCCAATCAGCCAACACCCACCCGTATAAGCAATAGAGTTCCTTGAGATTGAGTTATCTCTCCTATGTGTTTGATTACTAATTACTGTTAGTTGAGGGTAAAGAAAAAAAAATTAATAAAATTGATAACCTACAAATTAAACCCTATCTGAATCTTGGCTGCTGCTTGTCCATAGAAAAAGAAAAATTTTAACCCTAATGATCATTCAGTACACTTACGTGAAAAATAAAGTTCAGCAAACAAAGAAAAATCATAGAACTCTTCTCTCGCTTGTTCTTGCTTCCCTTCTCGCCGCCGTCATCTTCTTCCTCCTCTCTTCTTCTCCAAAATTAACTGCAAGCCTCCATTGTTATTGAATCCCTGTGCTAGACAAAGATGAAGGAAGACATCCCAGCACTGCTATTGAGGAACAGCAAGAGCGTAATTTTCAGTTTTTGCACAACGACATTCTTTCTTCGTTCCTTTCCGTTTTTTGCTGTTCCTTACAGGTTAATGCTTGCAAAACCATTGAAGTTTAACCCATGTATGTATATCAATTATTCCTAGGTACTCAAATCTGGATCGGTTAAAAAGGAGAAGGATTTAGTTGACAGCAAATCACATCGTCTTATCAAATTCATTCCGATCGGTATACCAGATCTGATCTTTTCATTGTTTATCCTAATTTAAGAATAATTTAAAAAAACTGCACTTACCATATCATTATATATATGTTAGGAGTATGTTTATCAAATTTCATAATTTTTGGACGGACTGTTATTGAAATATAGATTTTACAAAATCCCCTGTCTGCTGGAATAGGATTGAGCAGAACAGAAAACTTCCAAAAATTACTATAAATCGAATATAGAGATTTGGAACCTGGAAATTTTACCACTTGTTTATGGTATAAGTTTCTATGACTTTTCAAAATTTCATAGCAAACTGATCTGTGAATTAGGAGATATAAGCGTGTAAAGTGGACTGTTTGGGCACCGAGTCTTCTTGCTTGCTTGCTTGACTTGACGAGTAGCCGCTCGCCCTTAGTAAGGGCCTTCCAATGAAAGACCGTGTCGCAGACAGCCGATACTTCTTTGTTACAAGAGGAACCCTTGATGGCCTGAAATGTGAAAGGGCCAGGATCCAAAACCCTTGCCGTCGAGCATACATTCATTGTACGCTTGCCGCAGGGGCGATGTGCTTTGCAATCCATCAAGTACTTGAACAACTCAAACACGTGAATAGATTCCAACCTAGCTTTAGTAGAGAAGGCTTGTTTGTGAAATCTACTTGCTAGGAGTCTAGTGGCTCAAATATGTGCATATGAATGTTGTATCTATGCTACCATGCTATTTCAGTATCTGCTATAGGAAATAGAGATGCATGGCTTGCTTGCCTTGATTATTATGGTCTGATGTAGGAAATAGAGATGCATGACTCACTTGACTTGCTTGCCTTGATTATTATGCTTTGCTATAAGAACTAGAGATGCATGATTTGCTTGAAGTGCCTAAACTGCTAGATATGCTTCCACAATTATAATATGAAGTCTGTGTGGATGATTTACATTTGACTTGATTATATTTTGTTGTGATTCCCTGGTTATACTTCTTGCCTTGTCTTTACACCTGCTATTTGAAATATCTACATGGCTTTGACAAGAAAGATGTTTTTGAAAACCTGGCTCAAACTTGACGCTTGACTATAAAATAGCTATTTGGAGTTGGAAAACGAAAAAGTGTTATTTTGGTATCTATCGATTAAGTAAATGATTTTGACTTGATCTCACTAGAGCAGTTATAAAAGTATCCCCGATTTGGCTACTGCTGTATATTTTATTGAAATGTATTCTCTTCAACAACGCTTCTGGAAAGATGATTTTTTTTTATTAGCCATGCCTTTTTGAAAATGGATTTTGAACTCGGCACCTCCATATAGTTTTGGTTACATATGTACCTACAAACGAAAATTGTTATGGCCTCGTTTTTGAGACGCAACGGTGGGTAATTTTCTAAGATAGAAAACCCGAGGTCTCTCACTGAGCTTATTGAAGCTCACCCCTTTCATATTATATCTTTTTCAGGTGATTGAGAATGAATGACTACTTGGCTTGACGCTATTAGTTGAGGCCGATAGAAGAGATTCGACTATCTAGACTTGTATTAGACCTCAACAAGAGTGATGTAATGAGAAGATTGGTTTTGTACTTACACACCTTGATTTTTGTTATGTAATAATAATTATTAGAGAATTATTAATTACTATCCTGTATCGACTTGTTGGGCAGGAGCCCTGAATCTCGGTCCTCGAACCGTCCAGCTCCTCCTCGTCGAGAACGTTTATCCGAGGCATGAGGTCGGGTCGGGGCATCACAATAGGTGTAGGTAGTCAAATTTCCAAGTACAAATAAGTAGAAAACAATTAAGCTTGGAACTCAATCAAGAGATTGATTCCTTACAAACAGAAACCTAAAAGAATAAGGTTTATTGTGAATAATGAATTTGGCTATCTCAAGGATGAACCTAGCCAAAATCTAGCCTAGATTAAGATTTTGAAATGAACTAAACTAGATAAGTAGAAATCAATCAAGAGATTGATCTCTTGAAAACAAACAAACCTAAAGGAACTAGGAATGTTTAAGAGATAGAATTTTGGATGCTAGGAGATTAAATTCAGCCTAAATAAATCACAAATAAGAAGTATAATTAAACTACAAGAGTTCAACAAAGAACTCTCATTGAAAACTACTACTAGAATTAATTAGAGTTGTAAACTCAAACTAACTCTTTAATTAAAACCCCTAACTCATTTTTGGATTTGGACTTCTTCATTGAGCCTCCAATTTTGGGAATCCTCCTCCTCTTTTTGGTTTGGGCTGGCCAAATTTATGATGATAGGTTGCAAGGGAATTCGGCAAAAAACTCAATGGCGTGTAAATGGAAAGTGTAAGAAGCTTCTAGAAGATTCCGAAATCATTATTGAAACTCCAAATTCAAGAATTATTTATTTCTTCATTATTCTGTGATTCAAACTTTTTTTCGGAGATGTCGATTAAAATGACAATTTTACCCTTCTGACTCTTCTGAGCATTATCTTCAAGGCTTTGATTTCTGTTGTTAGTTGGCACAAGTCTGGACTAGGTCTTCGAAATCTTCTTGTAGCTTATTGGTTCTTCTTTGAGTCATAAGTCCAACTATATCAACTAGAGGGTCCCTTTTGTACGAACTCGAATCATGAACAGGTTCTGCCTCAGTCATCGAGTTCTCCACTACGTTCTCTGGATCCTTTTTGCGGGAAATTTTCTATAGGTTGGGCTTGACCTTATCATTCCCTCCCAGTTGGAAGAATTTGACCTCGAATCAAGATCCTGGTCAAAATTAAACAGAGACAAGTCAGCAACATTAAAAGATGTACTATTATACTCACCTGGTAAATCATTGAGTTTCTAATAGTGGCTATAAAGTAACAGAAAATTTCCTGCTAAGAACAAGTAAAAGTGAGTAGAATAACTTTACCCCTTTGTCCACCAAGTAATGCCCTCCTAACAAGCTACACACAAACCAGTGTTTTCACTCGTAGGGTTGGCGGCCCTTGTATGCTGTATCGCTCAGCCTTTTACCGCAATCCTTTATACTACTCAAAGTTCTCAAATATTGAGCAAAGGTAATAAGCAATAAGTAATTCACACAAACATGAAACTGTATAGGAATGTAGCAAAAGAAAATTTTGAAAACAGAACTTGGTTCTATTTTGTTTGTAAAAACCTTTCAAAAAGAAGTTTTGTAGTATAACTTGAATAAGATGTGCCCACAAAGGAACTTTCAGGGTGAAGGCCTCAAAGTTCAAGAAATTAATATAATGCACATGATGACAAATTCAAATTATAGTTCAGAGTGCGTATAAAGTAGCACAAAAAGTATTCAGTTTGAGTAGAAAACATGGCAATTCAAGTGAAAGAAGCAAGAAATAATTAGCAAATTTGAACGAATCGGGAATATTACTACCCTATATATTATCACCTACCCAAAGGTAATCAAGAAACCAATTCTCACTAATGAAGACCTTCCAGAGAAACAAAATTTACCCCAAAGTAGCCAAAATAGTAACCACCCTGCAGAAATGCGAAATTCCAAAATTTTTAATCCCCCAAAAAAGTGATTTTAACTCTTTTTTTTATATTATATATATATATATATATATATATATTTTGCAAACCACTAATTTTAGAAGTAAGGGGTAAGAATGCAATTCAATGTGAGCTACTTAACTTCAACTGTAAAACTCACGATAGAACTTGCACAAAGGGAGTAACAAATTAAATCGCAAGTTAGCCTTGTTTTTGTCGCTAAAAGAAGGTCAAATTGACCCTAGGATTTGTAGCAATCAAACCCTAGTGTCGCTAGGTGGTGACCTTTTGTTGTGTTGCAAAGCCGAACCACTAGATTGACTCTAGGATCTAACTGAAAGAAACACTTTTTTAGCAGTGTTGAAAAATGAAAAAATTCTCAATTTTCCTTTTCTTTTCCAACACAAAAATTTTATATTTTACGTATAAAAATAGTAGGGTAGTACTAAAATTTAATTTTCTTAAAAAAAATTTCTTAAGAAGAAGCGTTCTAATTTCAAAAATTTCAAGAATAGATCAAGACTAACAAGGATTAGAAAACACCTGATGATTTGGGCTGGTTACTTCAGCCTCCTCTTGTCACGCAACCAGCCTTGGATCTGATACCAATTGATGTGAGCCCCAATTCCAATTGATGTGGAACGGAGTACTCGATGCGGAATACTTGCCAAGGAAAGTCTGGAAATGGTGAGACGTAGCTCTTAAGCTCTAGAATCCCTACCTTGGATTCGGCAGACTACTAAAATTAACCTAGGCTAATTTTAAACACGCAAATCGAACCAAGTCTATGAATTAAAGAGTTGAAACAAAAGCATGCAATCTAAGCATAGCAATTAACTAGAAAGCTATAGTTTCTAAACCTATAGTAATTCACAAAACATGAAAACTACAAAAGCTCAATAAAGGAGAGTGATTTAAATCAACTGTCGAATAATGGAGAATTTGACCTTATTTATAGGTGTAGGAAGCCGAATTCCCATGTACACAGAAGTAGAAAATAATTAAACTAGGAACTCAATCAACAGATTGATTCATTACAAACTGAAACCTAAAAGAACTAGGTTTATTGTTAATAATGAGTTTGGCTATCTCAAGGTTGAACCTAGCCGAGATTAAGAATTAGAAATAAACTAAACTAGAGAATTAGAAATCAATCAAGAGATTGATCTCTTGAAAAGAAACAAACCTAAAGAACTAGGAATGTCTAAGAGATAGAATTCAGCCGAAATTAATCACAAATAAGAACTATAATTAAACTAAAACAAGAGTTCAAGAAGGAACTCTCATTGAAAACTACTACTAGAATTAATTACAGTTGTAAACTCAAATTAACTCTTTAATTAAAAACCCTGACTCATTTTTGGATTTGGGCTTCTTCATTGGGCCTGCAATTTCAGAAATCCTCCTCCTCCTTTTGGTCTAGGTTGGCTGAATTTATGAAGATATGCTGCTAGGGAATTCGGCCCAAAACTCAGTGGTGTGTAGGTGGAAAGTGTAAGAAGCTTCTGGAAGCTTCTGGAATCATTTCTGAAACTCCAAATTCAAGAATTATTGATTTCTTCATGATTCTGTGATTCAAACTCTTTTTCAGAGATGTCGGGTAAAATGACAATTTTACCCTTCTGACTCTTCTAAAGATTATCTTCAAGGCTTTGCTTTCTGTTGTTAGTTGGCTTGTCTGGCACAAGTCTAGACTAGGTCTTCGAGATCTACTCGTATCTTCTTGGTTCTTCTTTTAGTCATAGGTCCAACTATATCAACTAGAGGGTCCCTATGATATGGACTCGGATCATGAATAGGTTCTACCTCAGTCATCGAGTTCTCTACTGCATTCTCTGGATCCTCTTTATATGGACTTGTCTATAGGTTGGGAATGACCTCATCATTAAGTCTCGTGCAATACCTGGTACGAATAGTACGGCCTACACATTATGACCATTACTTTTTATTAAAAAACTAATTTTTTGAAACCAAAGTTGCATCCATGCATGTATAGATCTGCATTGAAAAACTAATTAATTATGTGGATCTTGTTTGCTTTGCTTTAACCTTGCACTTTAAGCTAAGGGATTTATCGCTACTTCGATAGTTTCACTAGACTATACGTATTATATGCCTATGTAATGGAAAATTGTTTTGCCATGAGAATATTAAAGGCTTGCTCAGCCTCATGTCTGAATATGCTATTATGTACCATGCTTTCTTGATATGACTTGTTGAACTTGTTTGCGATAATACCTGCGTACTGCTGGAAAATACTTTTGAGTAAAGAACAAAGGTTTTACTTTTTGTTTATGTGGAGAAGATGGAAATTCTTTTCACAGAAAGATACTGTTTTAAAGTAAAGCCTTTTAAATGAATTTTAACATACTGGAAATTATTTGCAAAATGAGTTTGCCACTGGAGTTGAGATTAGAGTGCCATGTTTAAAGAAGGTACTTGATTACCAACCTGGTAGCTCAATGGAGCCAAAACTTGTACTATTCTTATCATGTTCCTTATCCGTGTACAGTTCTGTCACATATACTTGGTTTATCATTGTAGCTCAGTTAAAGAAGGTAACTGATAACCAACCGGGTATCAGTGGAGCCAAAACTTCATCTTTCACTTGATATGCTTAATGATGTGAGTTGTTCCTCATGGATGCGGAAAGTGCTAAGGAAGGTTGAATGTTGTTTGTTACAGACTTACTCTCTTGATGATAATTGGAAAATTACTCCCTAAACTTAGTAAGACAAGCTGCTTTAGCTAAACCTAGCAAGAATTATTGAATTGAAACAAACAAAAATTTAGGCAGAGCAAGTAACCTAAATTCTAGTCCAAGTTTCGCTTATGTAATTTAAACAAACATGCAAAATACAGAAGTGCAAAGAAAGAATTCTTAAACTAAGGAATAAATCTTACACGAGATATAACTAATCTAAATTCTCCTTTTTAATTAATGGTTGGGCATCCCTTATATAGGAAAGAACATGGTTGATTTTAGTAGTAGAAAATAGAAAGGAATAGAAAATAAAATAAAGGTGGAATTCAACTAGAGTTGGGATTCCTTACAATGCAAGTTTCTAAAAAAGAATATAGAAACTGTGTTGGTGAATTTCGCCTATTACAAAAATGTGATATAGCCAAAATTTCCAAGAAAATAAATAAAAATGAAATACTGAAATGATCACAAAAACAATTTTAGGAAGTGAAACTTTTTTGGAAACTACTATAGGATTTAGCCAAGTTGTAACAAACTTGTAACAACCTTAAATAATTCAAAACAAATAAGGGAAAGAAAATTAGGAAACATGCACAAATCCTAATTACAATCCAAACCCTAAACCTAATGCCAATTGGACTTGAAAATTTGGTTATGGGGCTTCCTGTGCAGTGGTCGAACTATGTGAAGCCTGTGTGCTATGGATTCGATGCAAAATGTTGCAGCATGATTTTGTAGATGTCCTGAAAAATTTCACCAAATAGTTTGGAATGTTCCGAACAAAATGAGAAGTTTTTCCAACCCTTCGAAAATGCTGAAAACAACGATTTGGCACCTTCTCTTCATGATTCAAAATTAATAACCAACTTAATAAATTGAAAAGTGTAAATCTTCAAGATTTATCAAGAATTGTTTCAAGAAATTCAAGAATGCTTTCAAGAATTTCAAGAAGCGCCTCGAACTTTATGCGAAATGATTTGTAGTTTGGATTGTGTCTGCTATCTCGGAGATAGTCATTGCACTCTTTCTCTAACGTGTACTCCTCGAGCGGGATGAGTAGCTTGGATAGGTATTTCCTATCCCAAGTTAATAAAACCAAGGATAACCTCATCATACCCTCTCGGTTGAGAAGGATTCATACTCGAATGCAATCTATGCAAAGGAAAGACAAGCAGTTAGTTAGATATAGATTAATACATTTTTTGACCTTACCTCGCCAAGTATTCAAGTCGAATGCATCACCCTGAGGTGATATCCAAACTGTTTCCAGTGCTAACAAAAAGTTAGTTGAAAAAATTTCCCAAGTAATTCATGGCTCATCCTTTTGGCGATTAGCAAAGAGGCTAGTCTTTTTATGGCCTGACTGATATTGTCCCTTTTTTGGGCTGTAGGTAGTTCAAGTTTGTTTCCCCTTTTGGTCCACCGCCCATTTGTCAAAAGAAATCTGCATCTGTCTATATTCAAAACTGACTTCTGCTGGCGGCATTGATTTCAGTATATATGACTTGGTTTGTTATTTAACCATGAATGTGTTGGCGACACAGTCATGTGGCCTTGTAATGACACTGCCATAAACGTCCGAGCAGTATGTGGCTGGCTTGCATTGGGACCACATCACACAATGCATTAGAGTTAAAACATCAAATTTCATTGGCACTCTCACATGTTTCACACTCTAATTCCTTTGGAGTTGTCTAACCTGTGCAATGTATATGGATGGGGGTGATCAACTAGCAGCAAAGTGAGTTTCTCGACCAGAAAGGTACTAGTGACATTGGTGCAGTTGCCGAAGTCAATAATAATAATTGCTACCTTCCTATTCATTTTAACTCGTGAATGAAAGATGTTGGCTTACTAGCTCTGGTTATCCACAAGTCGAGCGTTTTAAGAACCGAGTGACACAAGCTATCTTTATGGTGGTCTGCTCTGATGTAGGTATCCTTATCATTGGATGGCTCATCATCGGCGATGTCTTCCTCCAGTGTCAACTTCCGTCGTCATCTTGACTAATATAGCCCCCCGCCCCCTTTGTTCATTAAACCTTTCCAGTGTTGAGGCATTGTGACATGATATGTCCTTTGCCGGAACACCTGAAATAAGTGAGGGAGCTGGAGCTAGCTGGCATTCTCTGTGTGGAAGGTGACTTGCAAAACTAGAAGGCACATGCATGATGACCATATTTTAAAATCCTTCTGTTTGAGAGGTGCGGGAATCTGAACGGGTAGGCCAGGTAAGTTTCTTGTAGCTGGGCAGTGCTAAACTAGAGCTACGAGTCATTTTGTTATAGAATTACATAACCCCAACGTGATGTAACATGTCCACCAAGCTAGTGCAGTTTTGCATCGATGCCAGTGTCTATTTTGAGACCACTTATAAATCAAGTCATACTGGCTTCTTTGTTCTCTTGGACGCCTACCCTAGTTTTGGCTTTCTCTATCTCCTTGTAGTAGTCATCTACTATTCTATTTCCTTGCCTACAGACTTGAAGTTTTTATAAAGTTCTTGATAATAATGGGTCGGAACAAACCTCTGCCTCAATAAAATAGTAAAATCATACCAACATAACGTCAGTACACATTCCCTCAGAGGCCGGCATGCCTAGCGTTGTTGATCAAGCTCTTGATCCGACCAGATTAGGGCGTAATCCCGGAAGTTGGCGACACGAGCTTGACATTTTTGTCATCAGCGACCACAGGGAGTTCAAATATTTGTTCCATCTTTATCTCTAATCCAAGTATTCCTCTAGGTCTAAACTCCTCGTAAAGGTAGGAATATTAGTCTTAAAGTTGTTGAGGCTGTCGTTGTAATGGTTATTTGCTATAACCTCTTCTTGAAGCTCTACATCAGGGCCCTCTTCTCTGGTGTGAGAAAATTCTTCCACTAAATGGGCAACCTGGTCTTTGAGCTCGTTGAATTGCGTACTGAATTTGTCATTATTGTAAACCGATTCATATATGCAGTAGTACATAAGAAGGAAATTCGGCAATAAGTCTTCAATTTCAAGAAATTAATGTACTGTGCATGAGTACAAAATCCAAAATTGATATATGTGATCGAATGTTCAGGTACCATAAAAAGAATGTAACAGCTTAGGCAATTTGGAGGGCAATTCAAGAATTAATAGAAGCAAAGAACAATTAGCAGGGTTGAACAAATTAGGAAACTACCCTAGATGTGATCACCTTTCCAATAGGTAATCCACACAACCAAGTCCCACTAAAAAATATAGACCCCTAATTGCAATTAGCACAAGAGTTCATGAAATTTTGCTGTCAAAAAGTCAAAAAGTCAAAACCACTTAATCCGAGCAACAAGGGTATTATTATAATTTCATACCATATAAATCCCAGTAATTGTAATTTTCAAAACACCACTGATTCAGTAGTTTAATATATATTTCAAAAATTAAAGAACACATCATTCCAGATACCAAAATTGATGTCAAAGTACAATAAAGCTGTCAAAAGCTGTCAACCCTAACCCTAACCTTAGTGACCATTTTTCTATTGCTAAAGCTGCTGGTGCAAACCCAATTCCAGAACCCTAAACTCCCTAATTATTGATGGCCAAAGGAAACTATCGCTAAAGGCCTAATTACAGTCACTAAAACCAACACTAAAAGGAACCCGAAAAATTCGATTCCAAGGCCCTTCTTTTTGCGATAGATTTTAGCTTTCTTTTCCAATTTCGCTACTTCTTTTTTCCTTCAATTTTACCCCAGCAAGAATAATAGTGTGAATTTAAAGATCAGAAACGTACACAATTTGAATTAATCCGGCAAAATCTAAGTGTTACGTCCTTAAAAACTTTGGAAGCAAGTTCCGTCTAAATTCCTAGCTCTGTTTGAACACAAAAACAAAGATCGAAGGAAATATGAAAAAACCTGATTTGAGTAGGCCATGTTATTTTGACAAATCTCCTACAAACAACAATTCACCTCGACTTTGATACCAAAATTGTTGTAAGTTGTTCCTTGCGAATGTGGGAAAGTGCCAAGGAAGGTTGAACGTTGTTAGTCACAAACTTACTTTCTTGATGATAATTTCAAAAATTACTCCATAAACTTAGTAAGACAAGCTACTTCAAAAAACCAAGCAAGAATTTAGGTGGAGCAAGTAACCTAAATTCTAGTCCAAGTTTCGCTTACGTAATTTAAATACCTTACAAAATATATAACTATCCTAAATTCTATAATTTTATTAATGATTGGGTATCTCTTTGATGTGGACGGTTGTACACATGCGGATTAAGTTTCCAAGGACCTTGTGATTAAGTAGCGAGCTCGTATAATACTCCTTCTTACCCGAAAATTCAGAGAAACAAAAAGAACTTAACCTAAGCTAATTTGTTTTAGAATTTTGAACCAAGTGTAAGAATAGAGTTTGAAACATGCGAATTAATTAGGTAAAGCAAGTAACCTAATTAGCTAAGTTTCATGCAATTATGTAGACTACAACATGCAAATACATAAAGCAATAAATGGATGGTACTCAAAACACTAAGTTTTATGATCTGAATACTCTGAATTTTATTGATGGATTTGGCCCCTATTTATAGGTGAGGTAGCCGAAAAAGTGATGGAAAATAATAAGGAAAAGAAGTAGAATTGGAAATTAAGCAAGAGGTTAATTTCTTTTACAATACCAAACCCGGAAAGAAGTGGGTAATGGTAAGAAGAAGGAAAGAAGAATTCAGTCACCTCTTTATTGGGTGATTGCCGAATTTACACAAAGAATTAATAAGGAAAAGAATAAAATTCCTACTCCCAAAAAGGAGATCAAGAAGGAACCCTTTTTAGAAACTAACTAAAAGAGTAAAAGAACTTTAACTAACTAAGTTGTAAATTAATTAAAAGAACCCTAACTAATTAAGTAGCCGTGTGGGCTTTCCTTGTGGGCTGGCCATGCGGCTTCTTGGGCTGGCCGAAACTTGTGGGCTGGTCTCCATGAGTTTGGGTCGGCCCAATGTAGGGAACTTTCAAGAAATGTTTCTTTAAAGTCCAAGAACCTTCCGGCATCTTCAAGAACTTCAAGAAACAACCTTCTTCTTCATTGTGGATTGGAGAATTGCGCCTATTCTTCAAGAATGGTTAGAAGAGTTGCAATTTGACCCTTTCTTTCTTTCTGCTCCAAGGCGTTTGCTTCTACGATCAACTGAGCGTCCTGATGGCAAGCTTGGACAAGGTTGTTGAGTGCATCTCGAACCTTCTTCGCTCTGCTTCTGGTCATTGGCCCAGTGATGTCTACAAGTGGATCCCTCTGATATGGACTTGGATCCTGAAGCATTGTTGGACCTCGATGTAGAACTCGAACCTCCTCAACTTCTCCGGAATCACTTGCATCTTGACTTGTTGTTTGACTTTGGATGCCCTCATCATCCCCTCCCGGTTGAAAAGCATTTGACCTCAAATCAGCACCCTGGTCATGAGTAAAAGGAGACAAGTCAGCAATATTAAAGGAAGTACTAACACCATACTCACCTGGTAAATTAAGTTTGTAAGCATTAGGCCCTATTTTGGAAACGATTTGAAAAGGTCCATCGCCCCTTAGATGGAGTTTGGTCCTTCTCGCAGCAGGGAATCGTTCCTTCCTCATGTGAACCCAAACCCAGTCGCCTGGTTCAAAGTTCACAGCTTTGCGCCGTTGGTTTGCATTGGCGGCGGTTTTGGCGTAAGTTTTCTCCAGATTAGCTCGAACTTTGGCATGTATGCACTGCACAGTTTCAGCTTTCTTTGCACCATCGAGATTAACCTGTTCCTTTAGCGGCAACGGGATGAGATCCATCACCGTCAAAGAAGTAAAGCCATAGGCAACTTCAAATGAACAGAACCCTATTGAGGAGTGCTTGGTTCGGTTGTAAGCAAACTCTGCAACCGGTAAGATTTCTTCCCAACGTTGGAGATTCTTCTGAATAAGCGCCCTAAGGAGATTGCCAACGGTGCGGTTGGTGACTTCCGTCTGACCATCTGTCTGTGGATGACTTGTAGTCGAAAACAACAGTTTTGTGCCGAGGCCGGACCACAAAGTCTTCCAAAAGTAACTCAGAAATTTGACGTCGCGATCCGACACAATTGTGCGCGGGATTCCATGCAACCGAACTATTCCCTGAAAGAACAACTCAGCTACATGTCTGGCATCATCTGATTTCCTGCAAGGAATAAAATGCGCCATTTTAGAAAACCGATCAACAACGACAAATAAAGAATCATTACCTCTTTGTGTCCTCGAAAGACCTAGAATAAAATCCATGGAAATGTCAGTCCAAGGCAAAGAAGGTATAGGCAAAGGCGTGTAAAGTCTATGGGGTTTAGATGTTGACTTAGCTTTCAAACAATTAATGCAACGAGTGCAAACATGCTATACATCCTTTCTCATATGCGGCCAATAAAAATGCTCATGTAACACCTCAAGTGTTTTATGCACACCAAAATGACCCATAAGACCCCAACTATGAGCTTCACGAACCAGTAATTCTCTAGTAGAACTACGAGGGATGCATAACCTATTTTCCTTAAACAGAAAACCATCCTGTCTATAGTACTTATGGAATGCACCAGATTCACATGCTTTATACAAATCCGAAAAATCAACATCAGAAGCATAAAAATCCTTTAGATATGCAAATCCTAGCAAAGAATGATCTAAAACAGCCAGAATTTCATACCTGCGAGATAGAGCGTCAGCAACTAAATTATCTTTACCTTTCTTATACTTAATAATGTAAGGAAAAGATTCAATAAAGTTAACCCATTTAGCATGACGTCTATTTAATGTATTCTGTCCCTTTAAATGTTTAAGAGACTCGTGATCACTATGCACAACAAATTCTTTGGCCATCAAGTAATGCGACCAAGTTTCAAATGCGCGGACCACAGCATAGAGTTCCTTATCATAAGTTGGATAATTCAAGGCAGCCCCTTTAAGCTTCTCACTGAAAAAGGCGATTGGCTTTCTTTCCTGCATTAAGACTGCGCCAATTCTAATACCTGATGCATCACACATTAGTTCAAACACTTTATCAAAATCAGGTAATGCTAAAACAGGTGCAGGAGTGAGATCATGCTTAAGAACAGTAAAGGCGTTTTCCTGCGCCTGCCCCCACACAAATGGAACATTCTTCTTGCACAAATCATTGAGAGGCGTGGCTTTAGTGGAAAAGTCCTTCACAAACCGTCTGTAGAATCCAGCCAATCCGTGGAAAGACCGGACCTATGCGGCCGAAGTTGGTTGCGGCCACTCCCTAATGGCTTTCACCTTGGCATCATCAACTTTGACACCATCTTTAGAAACTACAAAACCGAGAAAAACAACTTCCGAAACACAAAAAGTACATTTTTGCATCTTGGCATACAATTGATTAGCACGTAATTCAATCAAAACCAAACGGAGATGTTCAACATGCGATTTGAAGTCCTTAGAATAGATCAGAATATCATCAAAATACACCACAAAAAATTTACCTATAAACTTTCGAAGCACATGATTCATTAATCTCATAAAAGTACTAGGTGCATTTGTTAGGCCAAAGGGCATGACTAACCACTCATACAAACCAAATTTAGTTTTAAAAGCAGTTTTCCATTCATCCCCTTCCCTCATGCGAATTTGATGATAGCCCTGTGTAAGATCTATTTTAGTGTAAATTGTGGAACCATGCAAATCTTCTAACATGTCATCAAGCCTAAGGATAGGATGCCTATACTTGATTGTTATCTTATTTACAGCTCTACAATCAACACACATTCTCCATGTACCATCTTTCTTAGGGACTAGAATTACAGGTACAGCACAAGGACTTAGAGATTCCCTTACCTGACCATGCGCTAGCAGCTTGTCGATCTGTCTTTGCAACTTTTTTGTTTCCTCCAGATTTGCTTTGTAGGCAGGTCAATTTGGAATAGGTGCGCCAGGTATGAAGTCAATCTGATGTTCAATTCCGCGTAGAGGCGGCAGACCCTGTGGCAGCTCTTCTGGAAAGACATCGTTGAATTCCTGCAACAAAGATTCGACTTCTATAGGGATATCCCGAGGGATATCGTCAGGGTTAGCACAATTATCTTTACATACTAAAACTAGTACATCAGTATTGCTATCTAACACTTGACCTATCTCTCCCTTTGTAGCGAAACAACTACCCTTTACTTCTTCCTGCTTAGGCTTATCAGAGTTCGCCTTACTACCCTTTACAAGTTCTTTCCCCTTACCCCTTTCTATGCGCCTTTCAGTTTCCCAGTTGGCGATTGCTTCCTTCATGCGCATGGCTTCGGATCTCACTTCATTGGGCGGCATTGGGAGGAACGTGTAGATCTTGCCCGCCTGGCAGACCGAGTAAGTGTTGGCGACTCCATCATGTGTTGCCTTCAGGTCAAAGAGCCATGGTCGTCCGAGTAGAATGTGACAAGCCTCCATTGGCAGAACATCACATAAAACAGTGGATTCGAACTTACCGATAGCGTATGGTACGCTTACCTGCTTGGTGACTCTGTAGCCGTCTGAGCTGTCGAGCCATTGTAGCCGATAAGGACGTGGATGATTGATAACAGGAAGCTTCAGCTTGTCAACCATGTATTCGCTAGCGATATTCAAGCAGCTTCCTCCATCAATTATCAGAACACACAACTTTCCATTTACCTTAGTTCTGGCGTAGAAGATGTTTGTCCGTTGGGATGTGTCTTGGACAGCAGCTGTAGTTAGAGTGCGAGTAACCAAGTTCTAATTGGGATCTTCCTCTATGAACTCGAATTTCTCCACTGGTGCAGACGGAGTGCTATCAGTTAACTCCTTCAAGGGGTCAACGGTTGGATCTTCTTCATCTTCCTCTGAAATGTACTCACCATCTTGCCCCAATAAGACCTTCCGGATATTAGGACAATCACGCATGTAGTGGCCACGGCCTGAGCATTTGTGGCAGGTAACATTGCTGATGGATTCCCGAAGTGTTGATGGTGTCCTGGATTGTGATGAAGAAGAGGTGGTGACAGGGACGATAGCCTTCTTCTCTGACATGATCGGCATCTTTGCTGGTGGAGAATATACCGAATTCTTTCTCCAAGCCGGTGGGGCGCTTGTAGGCGTCCGGATCGGTGGACTGTCTTCAGGTACTCCTCCATGACCCGAGCTTTGTGCAGCATGTCCGTCAGAGTTGTGGCATTCTGCAATTCAACAGCTAAAGCTATACCCCTGTTCAAACCATTAAGAAAACGAGCCATTGATGTGGCTTCATCTTCCTGTACATTAGCCCTAATTTTTGCCATCTCTAACTTTCTATAATATTCATCTACAGACATAGAACCTTGTACAAGAGTATGTAATTTCCTATACAATTCTCTAAAATAGTAATCAGGCACAAAAGTTCTACGCATAGATGTAGTCAAATCAAACCAAGTTAGAGGCGGAGCACGGGCCCGCATGGGACGCGTATTCCTGCGCTGGTCCTGCTGTTGATTCCACCAGATTAGGGCATAGTCTGTGAAATGTACCACCGCGAGCTGGACCTTCTTGTGCTCTGGGATCTCATGAAGTTCAAAGATGCGCTCCATCTTCATCTCCCAGTCTAGATAATCCTCTGGATTCGTGCCGCTGGCAAAGGGTGGAACAGTCGTTTTGCATTGACTGAGACCTGCGAAGGGCTGGTCAGCAGCGTTGGTGCCAGGTGCGGCCATGTCGTCATCTGACTCTGTGCGCCGTTGTTCCCGTTCAGTCCTGAGTTCGGCGACTTCCTCCGTGAGGGTAGCAAATCGCGCGGAGAGTTGCGCTATTGCAGCCAGTATTTGCTCGCTCCCCAAAGGGTTAGGAGCACCTCCACCTGACATCGGTAAATAAGTGAAAACTTGTCTGTTAAGAACAAGGAAAAATGAGTAGTAACCTTACCCCCTTGTTCCCCCAAGTGTATCCCACCTAACAGCTACACACAAACCCCGTGTTTCACTCTTAGGGTGGTGCCCTTTATAGTATGTTCATGCAAGCCTTTTTCCACTCTACCTCCCGGTATTGATAAATGTATAAGGCAAGCAGCAATTCACACAAAAGCAATGACACTTAAGAAAGAAGCAAATTTTCGCAAAAATAGACACTTGGTTCTATTTTGAAAAATATTTGTGCAAACGATAGTAATAATATAGTTCAGATATGAAGTACACAACAGGAAATTTCGGGGTTAAGCCCTCAAATTTCAGAAAAGATGAGTGTGCACGATGACAAAATCCGAACTATAATTCAAGAGCAAATGTTCAGGTCGCACGAAAAGATAACTAGGCAGTTGAAAGCAGGGCAATTCAAAATTGAATAGAATCAAAGAAAATAAGCAGAGTTGAAACGACTTTAGGAAAGTCCTAAAACTACCCAAAGAAGAGATCACCCACCCAATAGGTAATCAAGAAACCAATCCCTGCAATTTATGAATTCTTTCAAGATACAAAACAGCACCAAATTGCGATTTCTTAAACAAAACCCCTAAGTGGCAGAAACTTAGCAATATACGATTTGAAGAAACGAAAACCCTAGGGCCAGCAAGTTCAATTTGTTGACTCACTAACCTTATTCCCAGGGATAATCTGAGCAGCACAAGAATACCAAATCAAGAATTCAATATATTTTCAAGAATTCAAAGCAAGGTATCCCAAACTAGAGCATGCAATTTATAATGCGCAAATAAAGTGAGCTGCTTAACATCAACCGCAAAAACTCACGAATTTCAACAAAATCAGCACAAGAGGGGTAGAATTAAGTCGCAAAAACCCAGCAATTACAACTGAAAACTGAACCCTAGCTTTAGGTAAAACTGAAACCCTAGCTTTTAGGCAAAACCGAAACCCTAACTTTTGTTTCTAGAATCCGAGTTTTAAATCCGAAATTTAGGGTTTAGGGATTAGGGTTTAGGGTTGAAAACCGAAACCCTAGGTTTAGCAAAAACCGAACCCTAGTGTGAATTCTAAAACCCGATTTTAATTTCTGAATTACAGCAAGGGATCTTCGATTTTCTCAAGAATTTTCGATTTTTAAAGATAGGAAAACAGCACCAAAAACCGAAAATTCAAAGCTTGAAAGAAAAAAAAAATTTCCCCCAAGAAGATGCGTTCTAATCCAAGAATTTGAAGATAAACAAGACTAGCAAGGAAAAGAAAACACCTGAGAAAGATTTGGTCGGGTTACTTCGACCTCCTCCAGCCACGAAACCACTCCTTAGCTCTGATACCAATTGATGTGGACGGTTGTACACATGCGGATTAAGTTGCCAAGGACCTTGTGATTAAGTAGCGAGCTCGTATAATACTCCTTCTTACCCGAAAATTCAGAGAAACAAAAAGAACTTAACCTAAGCTAATTTGTTTTAGAATTTCGAAGCAAGTGTAAGAAAAGAGTTTGAAACATGCGAATTAATTAGGTAGAGCAAGTAACCTAATTAGCTAAGTTTCATGCAATTATGTAGACTACAACATGCAAATACATAAAGCAATAAAGGGATGGTACGAAAAACACTAAGTTTTATGATCTGAATACTCTGAATTTTATTAATGGATTCAGCCCCTATTTATAGGTGAGGTAGCCGAAAAAGTGATGGAAAATAATAAGGAAAAGAAGTAGAATTGGAAATTAAGCAAGAGGTTAATTTCTTTTACAATACCAAACCCGGAAAGAAGTGGGTAGGAAAGAAGAATTCGGTCACCTCTTTATTGGGTGATTGCCGAATTTACACAAAGAATTAATAAGGAAAAGAATAAAATTACTACTCACAAAAAGGAGATCAAGAAGGAACCCTTTTTGGAAACTAACTAAAAGAGTAAAAGAACTTTAACTAACTAAGTTGTAAATTAATTAAAAGAACCCTAACTAATTAATTAAGTAGCCGTGTGGGCTTTCCTTGTGGGCTGGCCGTGCGGCTTCTTGTGCTGGCCGAAACTTGTGGGCTGGTCTCCATGAGTTTGGGTCGGCCCAATGTAGGGAACTTTCAAGAAATGTTTCTTTAAAGTCCAAGAACCTTCCGACATCTTCAAGAACTTCAAGAAACAGCCTTCTTCTTCATTGTGGATTGGAGAATTGCGCCTCTTCTTCAAGAATGGTTAGAAGAGTTGCAATTTGACCCTTTCTTTCTTTCTGCTCCAAGGCGTTTGCTTCTACGATCAACTGAGCGTCCTGATGGCAAGCTTGGACAAGGTTGTTGAGTGCATCTCGAACCTTCTTCGCCCTGCTTCTGGTCATTGGCCCAGTGATGTCTACAAGTGGATCCCTCTGATATGGACTTGGATCCTGAAGCATTGTTGGACCTCGATGTAGAACTCGAACCTCCTCAGCTTCTCCGGAATCACTTGCATCTTAACTTGTTGTTTGACTTTGGATGCCCTCATCACTCTTTATATAGGAAGGGGGGATGGCCAATTTTAGTATTAGAAAATATAAATGTCGAATCCAACTAGAGTTTGCATTTCTTACAATTAATGCTAGTTTCCAAAAAGAATATAGAAACTGGATTGGCGAATTTTGCGTATCACAAAAAGGTGATATGGCCAAAATTTTCAAGAAAAGAAAGAAAAATAATATAGTAAAACTATCACATAAAGAATTTCAAGAAGTGAAACTTTTTTGGAAACTACTAAAGGATTTAGCCAAGTTGTAACAAATTGAACAACCTTAACCAATCCAAAACAAATACGGGAAACAAATAAGGGATGATGAGGGCATCCCTAGTCCACTAACAATTCTGTGAGCAAGTGAATCTAGAGAAGCTGAGGAGGTCCGAGTTCTACACAGAGGCCCAACAATTCTTCAGGATCTGAGTCCGTGTCAAAGGGATCCACTTGTGAATATCACTGGGCCAATGACATGAAGCAGAGCCAGGAAGTTGAGAGGAGATCTTAACAACTTAGTTCAGACTTGCGCAAGGGAAGCTCAAGTGATAACTGACAGAAAAACCCTGGAAGACAAAGCCAGGAAGTTTACAATTGTAACTCTTCTTACAATTTTTGATGAAGAGGCACCTACAACCATTTCACAATAAAGAAAAGGATGTTTCTTAAAGTTCTTGAAGACATCGAAAGGTTCTTTGACTTTAAAGAGACGTTTATTTTCTTCAAAATCTTGAACTTCATAGTTTGTAGAATCTTGAAGAATCTTGAAATTCTTGATTCCAAAATAATTCCAGGAGATTTCAGAAGATTTTGGAACCTCCCTACAACAATTCCACCATGTGCCATTCACTTTGGGCTGAACCATCCATGGAGTCCATTCCACTTCAATAATTCTGCTAGCCCAATAAAAAAGCCCACACGCAAACCATACACACAACTAGGGTTCGAATAGGGTTAGGGTTTGGGGAAGAATAAGGATTTGTACATGTTTCCTATTCTATTCTTAGTTTGTTACAAGTTGGTTTTGCATGTTACAAGTTTGTTATAACTATACTAGTTTGGTAGTTTCCAAAAAGGATCCCTTCTTGATCTCTTTTTTGGAATAGGATTTATAATTTCTTTCCTATTTGTTTTCTACTTGTAAATTCGGCTGCACCCTTCCTTAAAGGTGACCGAATTCTTGATTTCACCATTACCTAGTTCTTTTGGGTTTTGGTTTGTAATGGGAATCAATCTCTTCATTGGTTTCCAATTCTAGTTCTTTTTGCTAGTAGAATTAGGTATTAAATTTGGGTACCCCTACTCTATAAATAGGGACATCCGACTTTAGTAAAACCGTATTCACAACTCTTCTTGCTTACTTGGTTCAAATTCTTGCTTAATTAAATTAGCTTAAGTTAGTTTATTTTTGTTCTCTGGGATTTCGGGTAAGTAGAAGAGCCTTACGAGCAACGCCGCTTAATCAGACTTTCCTTGGAAACTTTCCGCAGAGTATACTATGGTCCACATCAATTGGTATCAGAGCCAAGGATGGTTTCATTGCTGGTGGAGGTTGGATTAACACAACCGAATCAATCAGGTGTTTTCTTTTGCTATGTTTCTTGTTCTTTTGAACTTTTTGGATTCTTGGGGGGGGGGGGGGGGGGGGGGGGAATTTTTTTTTGTCCAATATTTATAATTTTGATTAATTGGTGCTGTTTTGGAACAATTTATATCAAAATTGCATGAAAAACTGAACCAAATTTTAAAGTACTGAAAAATAGAAATTTAGGGTTTTCAATTTGGTCTTCTTTTGTGAAAAAAGTGTACTATTTTGGGACTGTTTTTCTTAATTCAAATCTGAACACAATTTTTTGGAAAGGCCGAAATTAAATTTTGGCCTTTAATCGCAATTACGGTTTGGGTTTTTGGTCTAAAAATTGTTTTTGGTTTAGGGTTGAAATTGGTCGCTTGTTTTGCGACACAAGGGTTTTGAGAGGCTCTTTGTGTTGCTTTTCTTGCAACTCTTTGCTCGGCTGGTTGCGACTTATTATATACTCCCTTTGTGTAATTTTTGTTAATTGTGTGAGTTTTGCGGCTGAAGTTAAGCAGCTGACCTTATTTGCAACTTGTGATTTGCATGCACTAGTTCTGAATACTATTCTATGGGATTCTTGAAAATATATTGAATTCTTAAAATTGTGTATTTGTGCTGCTGAATTTATCCCTGGGAATAGGCTAGGAAATCAACTTTCGAACTTTTTGACCCTAGGGTTGTTCTTTAAAAATCGCATATATCTATTTAGTTGAGAGGTGATATTTTCGTAAATTGGAATATTTTACATATTGGAGGAATTGGTAATTAGCTAGAATTGGTTTATTTGATTACCTATTGGGAATGTGATATTTTCTTTGGTTAGTTAGGTACTTTCCTAAATTGTTCAACTGTTAATTTCCATTATTCTATTCAATTTTGGAATTGCCCTGCTTTCAACTGCTAGTTATATCTTTTCAAAAGCTACCTGGACATCTACTATTTAATTGTAGTTTGGATTTTGTCATTATGCACACGCCATATTTTATGAAATTTTAGGGCTTCACCCCAAAAACATGGCTGCACAAACACAGGTGAAATACTAACATTTTATGCTTGACTCTTATTTATAAGTACACAATAAATTTTAACAGATATATCGCATTCCCAATACATAGAGCATGCATTTCATTAATAGATATATCACTTCTACACGTAACTTGGCATTTAAGAACAATTAAATAGATCATGCATTTCATTAAACATTGTACTTTTTCATATAAAGGTCATAATCATATATCGCATGCATTTCATTAAACATACTTTTAATATCATAGTCATCATAAACAATAATATCATAGAGCATGTTAACTCATTTCTTACTATTTAAAACATTTAACCCCTTTGGTGAGAACAGTCACTGCATTTCGCATATTTTAGCTTACAAATATCCAAATAATTATTGAATTTCTGAGATTGCTACGGTCCTATCCACCGGATTACAATCAGAATTCAAGATCGAAGTCCCACTTTTCTAAATTTTTTCCTAATTTTCCTTTCCTTCTTCTCCTTCCTTGCTCCTCCTTGCAATCTTTCCCTTTTCCCTTCTTCTCTTTCCCTCGGTTCAGCTCCCATTCCAGTTCATATTCGTTCTTTCCAGCTCCAAAATCCAATTCCAAGTTTCAGTTCCCTACTTCTATTTCCCTTCCCGTTTCTCTCCTTCTCAATTTCTCTATTCCATTTCTTTGCTTTCGGTTCCCTCTTTCTGTTTTCTTTTCTTTATGACTTTGTTGTTTGTTGTTTTTCTTTCTTTTAACTTTTAAGGATATATATATATATAGAGAGAGAGAGAAGAGAGAGAGAAGGTGGCTGAGTGGTTGACTTGATCACCAAGTCCCACCGCCCTTCTCTTTTGTTTTTTATTTTTTATTTTATTATATATATATTTTTTGTTTGCTTAGCTGCTACTTCTTTTCCTTCTTCTTAACTCTTTCATTTTTGTCTTGTTATTCTCCTCATTTAATCTTTCATAGACAAATCTATATGGGATAGGTATGTGTTAGACTTGAACACCAAGTCTCACAGCCTCCTATTTTAGTTTTTATCTATTTGTTTTATTTTACTTTCTTATTCAAGTTTTCTTGCTCCCCAAGCTTTTTCCAAGCTTATCACTTCAGCTTGAATCATCGCCTATTATGAGATATTTATATATAAAATATAATTTAATAATAATTGCATTTATTTAAATTTCTATCATTTTGTCCTACCGAATCTTATACGTTCTTGTTGTATTATTTTCTCTAAGATACGTTTAAACTAGTTTTCTACACTTATAAATATTAGAATCCCTAAAATATTCCTAATAGTTCAAAACTTAAAATATCTCAACTCTATTCGATTATCGAAAAAATAGAAATTCTGTTTAATGATAATTTCGGGTAAGAAAATATCATAACTTTAAATTAATCATTAAGGAATTATAATTTGAATAATAAAATCTTACGTTAACATTCTTAAGGAAATCATACGACTTTATAGATTTTTAAGATTTTAAATCTATGGTTAAAAGTACGGGTCTTACAACCCTAGAGTGAAACACTGGTTTGTGTGTAGCTATTAGGTGGGATACACTTGGGGGACAATGGGGTAAGGTTACTCTACTAATTTTTCCTCATTCTTAGCAGACAAATTTTTGTTTTAGAGCAATGTCAGGTGCTAGTTTCGTTCCAGTTGGGAATGAACAATTACTGGCCACTATTGCGCAGCTCTCAGCGCAATTTGCTAACCTCGCAGAGGAGGTTGCTGATCTACAGGCCGAAAGGGAGCATAGGTGTGAAGAGTCAGAGGAGGACTTTAACAAGACATTTGAAGGTCTAAGTCAATGCAAAATGACCGTGCCGCCCTTCACAGGAGATACGAGTCTAGAGGATTACTTAAACTGAGAGAGAAAGTTAGAGCGTGTCTTCGAGCTCTATTTAATCCCTGAACACAAGAAGGTCTTTCTCATAATGGTGAATTTCACAGACTATGCCCTGGTATGGTGAAATCAAGAGATGGACAACTGCAGGAATACGCATCCCATATGGGCACGTGCTCCACCTCTAACTTGGTTTAATTTGACAACTACTATGCGTAAGACATTTGTTCCTGATTACTATTTTACGGAATTGTATACGAAATTACATACTCTTGTACAAGGACCTTTATCCGTAGACGTATAATATAGAAAGTAAGAGATGGCCAAAATTGTGATGCCCTGACCCGACCCCCCTGCCTTGGATAATCATTCTCCACAAGGAGGAGCAGATCCGGTCCAGGGAAGGTCATACAGGGCTCTCGCCAAACAATCAATACAGAATCTAACAAGAGAACCATACATTCTTATTACTATTCTAGCAGTTCAAGAAAACTTATTACAGTAAAAATATCATAAAATGTTTCAGGACGGCCATGGACGCTCCTCAGCGTGCTCCGTCGGGTTTTTGCTCCCTTCAACTTTTCCCTTAAGTACCTTCTGGTAACACTTTGTTCCACTTTTACTTCGAGCACATACTTCTCTAGATTACCCGAGGAGTATTACACACATCCTAGACATGTAACAATTCACAGAATAGTTCAATCAAGCAAATCATGTTTCACGTCAAGCATGAATATAAAATCAAAATTTTTTATGTTTACCATTTTTTTTATACCTAGGGCAAATGTAATAAAAGACAAAGTTGTTTCAATGGCTCGGTTTCTTAGTGGGCTTAATTGGGGAATAGCCTTAGCAGTAGAGCTCCATAATGCGACTACTCTTACTGATATACAACACAATGCTAGGGTTATGGAGGAATACCTTAAGACAGTTCCACCCATCTGGACGCCATCCAGTACCACACCGGTGTGGGGAAAGAATCTGGTTTACTTTCCACCAGCAAAGAAGTCGTTCAACTTAGAACGGAAGGCTATTGTTCTCGCCACCACCCCGTCTTCTTCAACCCTAAGACACCCGCCACACCTCGACAGTCAATTCAAGATGTTACATGCCACAAGTGCTCAGGTCGTGGCCACTACATGCGAGATTGCACTAACATCCACAGGTTTCTGTTAGGCCAAGAGGGTGAGTATATATTCGAGGAGGAGGAAGACAAAGAAAACATTAACATCTTTTTAGAGTTAACTAAAGACAGTGAGTCTATGAAATAGGTCGAGCACTATGAGTTCATCGAAGAAGATCTAGCACAGAACCTAGTTACTCAATCCTTGACTACAGCTGATGTCCAAGATACATCCCAACGAACAAACATCTTTGATGCCAGAACTAAAGTTAATAGGAAGTTGTGTGTTTTGATCATTAATGGAAGGAGTTGCACTAACGTAGTCAGTGAATATATGGTCAAAAAGCTAAAACTCCCTATACTCAACCATCCACGTCCTTACTGGCTACAATGGCTCGACAGCTCAGAAGGCAACAGGGTTACCAAGTGGGTAAGCATACCATACACTATTAGGAAGTTTGAATCCATAATTTTATGCAATGTGCTTTCAATGGAGGTGTGTCAATTCTGATCATGAATTTTCTACTATTTATGAAGCATGTGAATATAGTGCATTCCATAAGTACTATTGACATGATGGTTTTCTATTTGAGGAAAATAGGTTATGCATCTATTGTAGTTTTGCTAGGGAATTACTGGTTCGTGAAGCTCACAATGGGGGACTTATAGGTCATTTAGGTGTACATAAAACACTTGACATGTTAAAAGAACACTTTTATTGGCCTCATATGTGAAAAGATGTACAGAATATTTGCTCACGTTGCATAAACTTTACATGCCTTTACCCATACCTACTGTGACTTGGACTGACATCTCAATGGAATTTATTCCAGGGTTGCCAAGGATGCAACGAGGTAATGACTCTCATTTTGTCGTAGTCGGTCACTTTTCAAAGATGGCTCACTTTATTCATTGCAGGAAATCAGGTAATGCCAAACATGTCGCAAACCTGTTATTTCAGGGAATAGTTCGACTTTGTGATCCCGCGAACTATTGTTTTCGATTGAGACGCCAAGTTCTTGAGTTACTTTTTGGAAGACTGTGTGGTCACGGCTTGGCACAAAACTCTTATTTTTGACTACAAGTCATCCACAAACGGATGGTCAGACGGAAGTCACCAACCACACCGTTGGCAATCTACTTTGGGCTTGATAAAAAAGAATCTGAAAAGTTGGGAAAAAGTCTTACCGATTGCATTGCCTACAATAGATCCAAGCACTCCTCAACAGAGTTCTGTCCTTTTGAAGTTACCTACGGCTTCCTCCTTTGACTGTGATGGATTTAATACCTTTACTGGTAAAGGATCAGTTAATCTAGACGGAGATAGAAAGGTTGATACCATCAAACGCCTGCATCACAAGGTTTGGGTGAACCTGAGGAAACCTACGCCAGAGCTGCCAACAGTGCAAACCAGCGGCACAAGGCTTTGAACTTCGAACTAAGAAACTAGATTTGGGTGTACATAAGAAAGGAACGATTCCTAGCTATGAGTATGGGTCTTTTCAAATCATGTCCAAGATGGGGCCTAATGCTTACAACCTTAATTTACCAGTCGAGTATGGTGTTAGTACTTCATTTAATATTCTTGACTTATCTCCTTTTAGTTATGAACAGGAAGAAGATTCAAGGTTGAATCCTTTTCAACCAGGAGGGGATGATGAGGGCATCCCTAATCCACCAACAAGTCCACAAGCAAGTGAATCCAAAGAAGCTGAGGAGGTCCGAATTCTACACAAAGGCCCAATAATGCTTTAGGATCCGAGTCCATATCAAAAGGATCCACTTGTGAACAGCACTGGGCCAATGATGCGGAGTAGAGCTAGGAACTTAAGAGAAGATCTTGACAACTTAGTTCAGACTTGCGCAAGGGAACCTCAAGTGATAACTGAAGGGAAAGCCCTGGAAGACAAAGTCGGGAAGGTTACAATATTAACTTTTCTAACAATTCTTGATGAAAAAGCACCTACAACCATTCCACAATAAAGAAAGGGTTGTTTCTCGAAATCTTGAAGATGTCGGGAGATTCATTGACTTTAAAGAGACGTTTCTTGATTTTCTTCAAAATGCTGAATTTCATATTTTGTAGAATCTTGAAAATCTTGAAATTCTTGATCCTGAAATGATTCCAAGAGAATCCAGAAGAATCCGGAAGCTCCCTACATTAATTCCACTATGCGCCATCAACTTTGGGCCGAACCATCCATGGAGTCCATTCCACTTCAATAAATCAGCTAGCCCAATAAAGAAGCCCACACGCAAACCCTACACACACCTAGGGTTCAAATAAGGTTAGGGTTTGGGGAAGATAAGGATTTGTACATGTTTCCTATTCTACCCTTAGTTTTTTAGAAGTTGGTTTAGCTTAATTGTTACAAGTTTGTTACAACTAGACTAGTTTGTTAGTTTCCAAAAAAGATCCCGTCTTAATCTCAATTTTTGAATACGATTTACAATTTCTTTCCTATTTCTTTTCTAACTTTAAATTCAGCTGCACCCTTCCTTAAAAGTGACCAAATTCTTGATTTCACAATTACATAGTTCCAATTCTAGTTCCTTTTGCTAGTAGAATTAGGTCTTATATTCGGCTGCCTCTACTCTATAAATAGAGCCATCTGACTTCAATAAAACACAGTATTCATATCTTCAAAACTTATAGTTTGAGTACTCTTCTTTTATTAGCTTATGCATTTTGCATGCTTGTGATTTATATATAGTTATGAAACTTAGCTTAATTAGGTTATTTGCTCTACCTAATTAAATTCGCATGTTTCAACTCTTCTTGCTTACATGGTTCGAATTCTTGCTTAATTAAATTAGCTTAGGTTAGTTTATTTTTGTTATCTGGATTTCGGGTAAGTAGAAGATCTTGTAGGTGCTACACCGCTTAATCAAAATTTCCTTGGCAACTTTCTGCATAGTGTACTTTTGTCCACATCAAATAGGAAACATGCACAAATTCTAATTACAATCCAAACCGTAAACCTAATGCCAAGTGGACTTGAAAATTTGATTATAGGCTTCATGTGCAGTGGCCGAATTATGTGAAGTATATGTGCTAATGGATTTGGCCCGAAATGTGGGAGCATGATTTTTTAGATGTTGTGGAAAACTTTACCAAATATTTCAGAATGTTTTGGATGAAATGAGAACTTTTTAGAACCCTTCAAAAATGCTGAAAATCAAGAAAATCAAGATTCTGCACATATTCTTCAAGATTCAAAATTAGTAACCAACTTAATAAACTAGCAAGTGTAAAGCTTTAAGATCTATCAAGGAACTATTTCAAGAGTTCAAGAATGCTTCAAAAGCTTGAAGAAATTCCTCAAGCTTAACGCGGAATAATTTGTAGTTTGGGTTGTGTCTGTTATCTCGGAGATAACCACCAAACTCTTCCTCTTAACATGTACTCCTTGAGCGGGGTGAGTACCATGGCTAGGTATTGCCTGTCTTGGTTCAATGAAGCCAAGGATGACCTCATCACTTAACCTGGTTGCTTTGCTAATGTGACTTGTTTGCTTGGTAACTATGCGTAAGTTATTACAACTATATTATCGAATTTAGAGATCTTCCTTCACAACAACTATGGGCATTTTTCTAACAAAAAACTGAGATCTTCACTGAGCTTGTGAAGCTCACCCCTTCCTATAAATGTCTATTTTTCATGTACTTAAAATGTTAATAACTTGCTTCCGCAATGCTAGTAATGAAGTCGCTAGGCGAATAAGTGCAGTGCTCATAAGAATTTATCTTTCGCTGTTACAAGATGTAAAAAGATGATTTAGTCATAGACCGTCCCTCCAGATATTAGTATTTTGTATCCTGGATAATTTAAGTTCAGTGTTTTAGTAAGGAACTTTCATTATTCTTATTCGGTACTAAATCGTCGGGCGAGAGCCCTGAATGACGTTCACCCCTGAATCAACCTGCTTTCTTTTGGAGGAATGGACCTTAAGGAAAGGGGGGTCAGAGCAGGGCCTTAGAATGCTTGCAGTTTCCCAATGGCATATACGCCAGACATGCAATTCGCACGGCTGTCCAAAAACTTCGCTAGCAAGATTTTTCTAAGTGTTTAAAATCCATGATCTGGGAAAATATCAGGACCTATGACACCCTGTACAAATTGTACAGAGCTTCACCCGACGTCCAGTAACTTCTCAAAGTTTGCTTTCCAAGTAATTGAAGTCTAAATCTTAGGCGATACCTAGTACGAATCGTATGCCCCTTCGCACGACTACCAATACCATTCTTAAATCCTGATTCTCTAAAACCAAATTTGCATCCATGCATGCATAGATCTGCATTTCAATATGATACAAAATGTTTGTAATTTATATGCGACTAGTCTAGTTCATGTTTAATTACATGGATCTTGTTAGCTTTAACCTTGTAGTACAAGGTGAGGGATTTATCTCCACTTTCATAATTTAACTGCACTATATGTATTGTATGACTGTGTAATGGAAAATTTTTTTTGCCATGAGAATGTTAAAGGCTTGCCTAGTCTGTGAAGACCCCAACCTGACCCCTCTTCCTCGGCAGCCGTTCCCGACAAGGATGAGCGAGCCGGTTCGGGTGGACGTCATACATGGCTCTTGCCCAACAACCAATACATATTATAATAAAAAAATCATAAATCCTTATTATTAATCTCACAAGTCAAGATAAGCATAACAGCAGAAATTAAATATAAGTGTCTGAGGACGGCTATACGCCAAATTATCCTCCCAAAACATTGTACTCAAGCTAGCTATTACAAAATTTTTTCTTTTACTTATTCTCTGTGCCCATCAGCCTTACTTCTATCATCACTCAAGTCAAGCCCCTGTAACAAATAAATTAAAGGGAAAGGTGTAAGCTTAACTAAGCTCTGTGAGAAACCTCAAGGTTACAAAAATCCCACCAAAAGTCTTTATAAAACGGTAAGGAAAATATGTATAAAGTTCAAGTATCTATATATGTGACACCCCAGATTCACTATCCCGCATACAAGGGACAGGCTTCACCGGATGTCTGCCTGGTTCGCACCAGGACTCAGTATCATTTAGAACAAACCAGCCATTATTCATTTCAAAAATCTTAATTCTATTACACAACCCTATTTTACAAAATTCTCAAAATACAAACCTAATAAAACCTTCTCACTTTTCAACTCCAATCAGCTATTACAGGGGTTCAGGTTTTCCTGATCCCAATAGTGATCACATTCATTCGGGTACAACCTATTGTAACAATTTCATGGAAAACCGAAAACAAAATAGGAAAATGGAATGAACCCATGCCCAGTGAGAGTTCACCGTTTTCTTAAACATTTAATGAGTTACATAAATTACCCATGCATATAATTTAGGCAAATCCTAACATATAGCAATCATGACTTAAGCAGTAATCATAGAAACATAATGAGGATGAAGGGCAGCCGTCAAAGTTCTATATGAACGATGAATGAATCGACAGTTCACCTTGGCAGTCATACGTATATCCCACATTCCTGTAGTTCAGGCATTCATTGATAAAGATTCCTGACACAAGTTCCTATCACAGATTTATGGCAAAGGTTCCTGACAATAGATTCATACATGAACAATCACAAGTTTGAGTAACAAACCAAGCACATAGATTCCTGGCAATAGATTCATAATAGCATATTCATGACTCAGAGATTCCTGTAATAGATTCATAATAGCAGATTCATGACACATAGATTCCTGGCAACACATTCATGATAACAAATTAATTCCTGACAACGATTCATAATCACAGATTGATTCCTGACAACAGATCCATTTCGCCAACCATGCTCTTTTATTCATTTGTTCAGTTTGGATCCCATTCATAAAATAATAATCTCAAAAGGTACACAAAGTTTACATAGTCAAGATTCACACATGTACAATTATAAGTTACAGCACACACACAAAGCCCATCGGGAATATTCACAAATATATATATGCATCCCAACAAATATATAAATGCGAATGAGCTTTTCAAATCTCAAAACATTTCACAAATTATTTTAAAAGCTTTGTAAAATATGCTATCACAATGACTCCAATTTAGATTCAATTATTAACTGCGTTAAAATGATATTCATTTTCAGTGAGAAACTCACATCGGTCCGAAGATATAAGCTCACGTTCTAGCTATCTATCAGATCTGCACATATTTCAAGTTCTAAAAATTCAGTAACTATTTCTAACTAACAGATTTCTAATTTTCTAACGTATTCAGGGAATTAGCTATATAAGTGCGTAAAGGTAATTTATCTATTTTTCTTAAAAAGGACGTAATATAAATACTTCGAAAGTATATATTTAACTTGAAAATAACTAAGAAAACATAATATTTAATTATAACTTTAAAGAAATATAAGTATTATAGCGCAAAACATAATTTACTTTTTTCTTATTTAAAAAGAATTTATAACCTTTAAACATTATTTCTAATTTATTTCGCAAATAGTCCAAAAATTACATAAAACTTATAAAAATTATTATTTAAGAAAATAAAGGTGTAAAATCCCTAAAATACTTGTTAAAATAATTTTAACAAGGATTTATAAAGATATAACTAAAAGAATTCAAAATTAGGAAAAATCAATTTTCCACTTTCCAGATCGATTTTACCCGATTTCAAATCGGTAAAAACCGATTCAAAAATTTGCAGAAAAACCACGGATCGATTTTACCCTATTTCAAATCGACTAAAACCGGTCCAGTATTTGCAGAAAATCCCTTAATTAATTTTTCTATTTTAAAATCGGCAAAACCATTTTACAATCGGTTTTACCCGTTTTGCAAAAGGGTGTAAAAGGTTTTCTTGAGCTTGAATCAGTTTTACCCAATTGTAAATCAGTTACAACCGATTTGTGCCCAAAATTTTGTTTTTCACTTTTGCTTCGGGTTTTTCAAAAAGAGTGCACCAAGCTTCATTTTTCTTTAATTCTTTTTGCCAAAAATCATTTCTCCAATACTTCTATAACATTCCTAACATTTCAAAAAAAATTTCTAATGTTCAAAAATTCAAGAATTAATCAAATCTTAAGAAAACTATAAAAACTCAAAATTTCAAGATTTTTCCATTATGATTCCAATTTCTAACATAAAATCACTTACCCTTTGATTCTTCAAGCTTCCTAGGTTACTTCCTTCGGATTAGAACTTAAGCTTTATGTCAAAATCCCTTGCTTCTCCCTTTTCTTCTTATTTTCCCCTATTTTCTAAAACTTGAGAATTCTCCCAACTTTTGGTTTGATTTCCGAAAATGGAATGTTTAGAAGGGTTCCTAGGATTTTTGTAGGTCTTGAAGACCGTATAAAACAAATTCTAGGGGTTAGAGAGACCCCTAGACTCGCAGTTTGAGCTACAAGTATTTAGTTTTTTCATTTCTGACATGCAATCGGTTTTACCCGATTGCGTGACTAGTCATAACCGATTGGAATCAGTTTTACCCGCTTAAATACAGGGTAAAACCGAATCATTATGTGATACCCCAGATCCACCACCCCGCATACAAGGGGTTGGCTTTACCGAATGCCTTGCTGGTTTCACACCAGGACTCAGAACAGGCAGAACATGATAATAAAATTTTTCATTTATTATAATAAAGTAAAACTTACACAGTTCTATAATACATGAATTATCAGAGTATGAGCCCATATAAACAATCTCGTCTTCTAGCCGTATCCAAAATTTCCAAACTCCGGCTACTCGGACGGCCAGCTTTCACTTTGTTTCGTCATCCTTTTTTCTTTACTCGACTTTTTCCTTCCGAGCACCTTCCAGTGAACCTTTACTCCTATGTTTATGTCCACATTACTTAGACCCCTACTCCTTCCTAGACTACCCGAGACATAATACTTCACGGTAACTCAAACAAGCAAGTCACGTTTCACGTCAAGCATAATTTAAACCAAATTCTTTATTTTTACCATTTTATCCTTATGATTTTGCTTTGAAAAATCTGAGGCTTCACATTCTTCCCCACTTAACGAATTTCGTCCCGAAATTCCCTAACTCACTCGATGAACAGGTGCGGTATTTCTCATGCATCTCTACTTTGGGTTCCCATGTTGCTTCCTCGACGCCATGGCACTTCCACTATACCTTTACCAAGGTAATTTCCTTAGTTCTCAATTTCTTGACGTTTCAATCTAGAATTCATACCGATTTCTCCCCGTACTCCAGTGTCTCCTCGATTTCTAAGTCTTCGAGTTGTACCACATGCCTTGGGTCCACCAGGTATCTCTGTAGCATCGATACGTGGAATACTGGATGCATCCTTCCTATGGACGCAGGTAGAGCTTGGAGGCAACTTCGCCCACACACTTCAGGATCTTGAAGGGTGCCACGAACCGGGGACTCAACTTTCCTCGTCTCCCACGCTTAATGATGTGGGTTTATTGTGTAATCTTCAAAAAGACTTTGTCTCCTTCCTCAAAGCTCAAATCTTTACGGCGTTTGTCTGCATAACTCTTTTGTCTGCTCTGGGTAGTTTGTAATCGCTGACGTATTATCTGTACGTCATGGTAAACCTCTTCCACCAACGGAACCAGGGTGGCCGGCGTGACTTTCCTCTCCCCCACTTTGTCTCAATATAGCAGGGACAGACACATTCTTTCGTACAAGGCTTCATAGGGTGCCATCCCTATCGAAGTTTGGTGGCTGAGCGAACTCAACCAGCGGTAAGTGCGTATCCCATGCTCTTTTAAAATCCAGGGAACAAGCTCGGAGCATGTTCTTGAGGATCTGAATAGTACGCTCAGACTGTCTATCTGTCTGTAGGTGAGCGGCAGTACTAAAGTTCAGCTTCGTACCCAACGCCAGCTATAACTGCTACCATAATCTGGAAGTAAACCTAGGGTTTTGATCTGATGTGATGCTGGCTGGCACTCTATGCAGCCTTACTATCTCCCAAAAGTAGAGCTGTGTCAATTTCTCAATCGAGTATCTGACATCTACTAATATGAAGTGAGCTGTATTTGTGAGTCGGTCCACTATCACCCACACCGCGTCGTGATTGCATTGTGACCTCTGTAGTTCGCTATCAAAATCCATTGGGATAAGTTCCCATTTTCATTTGGGAATCTCTAGTGGTTTTAACAACCCTGATGGTCGTTGGTGCTCCGTCTTCACCTGCTGGCACGTTAAGCAGGTTGATACAAATTGGACAACTTCCCTTTTCTTATTGTCCCAACAGTACTTGTCCTTAGATCCTTGTACATTTTAGTGCTTCCCGGGTGTACCGTGTACCTAGACTTGTAAGCTTCATCCATTATCTCCTACTTCAGTGCATCATCTTTCGGTACTTACAACCTTCCTCGACACCGCAGAACCCCATCAAGTCCTATCTGGTAATCGAGGTGTGTGCCTTGTCGTGCTAGCTCTATTTGGTGACTCAAGGCAGGATCCTCCTCCTGAGCCTTTCTGATTCATTCGGGTAATTTGGGTTTAACGCCCACGTTAGCACACACTTCTATCCATGCTAACTGGGCTTTGCGGCTCAACGCATCGGCTACCACTTTAGCCGTACAGGGGTGGTATTGAATCGTACAGTCGTAGTCCTACAGAAACTCCATCCATCTTCTCTACCTTAGATTAAGATCCTTCTGAGAGAATAGGTACCTCAGGTTCTTATGGTCAGAGAAGACTTCACAGGTCACCCTGTACAGGTAGTGCCTTTACTTGGCCAAAGCGAAGATCACGGCGGCTAGCTCCAAATTGTGGGTCGGGTAATTCTGCTCTTGCACTTTCAACTTTCAGGATGCATAAGCAATCATCTTTTCATTTTGCATCAGGACGCAATCGAGTCCCTCCTTGAAGGCGTCGGTGAATACCACAAAGTCCTCTTTTCCCTTGGGTAGGGTTAATACTGGCACAGACGTGAGCTTTTTCTTCAACTCATAAAACGCGGCCTCTACTTTATCGTTCCTCGCAAACTTCACGCCTTTCTGGGTCACTTGGTCATTGGCCCGGCTATTTTTGAGAAGTCGGGGATAAACCTCCTGTAGTACCCTGCTAACCCAAAGAAGCTCTGTACATCCGTTGGGTTCTCCAGTGTCTTCCATTTCAACAGGTGTCTACCTTGCCCGAGTCCACCACGATTCTTTTCTTGGAAATTACGTGGTCTATGAAGGACACTTAATCTAACCAGAACTCGTATTTGCTGAACTTAGCGTACATCTGGTGTTCCCTCAGCTTCTGCAACACCTTCCTTAGGTGTTCCTCGTGGCTCTCTTTATTTTGGGAGCATACCAGGATATCATCGATGAAGATTACGACAAACTGATCCAGATAAGGCTAAAACCCTCGATGTATCAAATCCACAAATACAGCCAGTGCATTAGTCAATCCAAAGGGTATTGCGATAAACTCATAGTGCCCGTAGTAAGTGTTGAACGGTGTCCGGAAGATGCTCTATTCCCAAATCCGTAACTGGTAATACCCTTGCCACAAGTTGAGCTTAAAGAATACCGTCACCCCTGGTAGCTGGTTGAAAAGCTCATCTATCAAGGGCAACGGATACTTATTCTTGATGGTGAGGTTATTCAAACCTCAATAGTCTATGCACATCCTCATTGTTCCATCTTTCTTCTTAACGAAGAGTATCGAGGCCCCCCAATGGCTAGGTACTGGCTCGTATGTACCATTGTGCCAACAATTCCTCCAGCTGCTTCTTTAGTTCGCTTACTTCTACTGGGGCCATTAGGTATGGGTCCTGGAATAAGGTTCAGCTCTGAAAACTAGGTCTATGGTGAACTCAATCTCTCTAGCAGGGGGTAAGGCAGTTAGCTCTTTTGGAAACACGTCTGGGTACTCCTTAACAACGTGGGTACTTTCTATATTAGCTTTTCCCTTCAGCTTGTTGATCATCAAGACAAAAAATCCCTACGCCCCTTTCCACAATAACATCCAAGCTTTTATCCCAGATATCAGTAGAGTGGTTGCTTTCTTGCTCCTCAAATGCAACAACACTTTTGGCTGCCTCGGCTCTTTGAAAATTACCCTCTTCCCTCGGCAATCCAAAATGGCATGGTTCTGAGCTAGCCAATCCATTCCAAGGATTCTGTCGTAACCTCTCAATTACAGGGTCACTAAGTCCGCAGGGCGGTTTTGCCCTTGGACACTTACAGTACAATTCCAGTATGTCTCATCTATGCAAAACAAAACATCAGAAGTTAGGGTACTTACTTGTAATGTGAAAGGTAATTTTTTGGGTCAACCTAAATCCTTGGGAACAAAATTCAAAGCAGTAAAGGATTGGGTGGAACCATGGTCAATCAATACATTTGCGGGTAATTTCAAAATAGAAAGGGTACCTTCCATCACGTCATTATTTGTGTTAACCTCCCGGTGCTCGATAGCGAAGACACGAGCTGCTACCCTCTTCCCTGGGTCGGCTGCTAGTTGCCCTAGTGGGGTCCATTTGTGACTTCATTTCTGGGTAGTTCTGAATCTGATGGTTGCTGCTCCCACACTTCAAGCATTTGTTGGCCTTACGCCAGCATTCCGTATTCACATTTTGGCAGAAGTGTCAGATACCCTTGGGCTTCTCTTTTCCTTTTTCCCTGTCGTTGCTTGTCCTATTGTGGTTACCTCTCTTATCCTTGGGGATGCTCTTGGTGATACCCCCGCTGGCCTACAGCGCCTTCTTGTCGTTGTGCCTAGAGCAAAATGCAGTGATCTTGTCTTGCACATCCTCCGCACATTGGGCCTTTTCAACTGCGTCAGCATATGTTGGCAAGTCCACGACGGTCAAGGTGGACTAGATCTCGAGCTTATGTCCAGAGATGAACTTCTTCTTCCGGTCATCGTCCGTGGCCACAATTCTCGGTGCGTATTTGGACAACCTAGAGAAGGTGGCTTCGTATTCCAGAACCGTCTTGGATCCCTGCCTGAGGGACAAAAACTCTATCTCTTTATGATCCCGCATCACTTGCAGCAAGTACTTGGTTTGAAAGGCGGTATTGAAGTTGGCCCAGGTCCTTGGTGTCTTGTCGGCGATCCACTTTTGATTGACCAGTCCAAGGTGGCTTTTTCCATCTGGTGGGCAGCAAACTTAATCTTGCATGCCTTGGTGGACCCGATGAGTTCAAAGCTTCTCCCTACACTTTCCATCCATGCTTTGGCCTTATCCGTGTTAGGTTGCCCTATGAATCGGGGTGGCATAAATTTTAAGAATTGGGTCAGTTCCCGATATGTGTCTGGTCGGCGTTTGGGTCGTCGCTGCAAGTCGACTACCAAGGTGGTCAGATGGCCGATAACGGTGTGCGAAGGGTCCTGCCCCTCTCCAGAGCCGGATGCATTGATTCCCTGTGTGCCATTTACCATCTACAAATTTCAAAAGAGTTGTATAACTTAGTATAGCCTGGCTAAAGCCAACCTAACTCTATATTTTTGTCATGATCTAGTTGGAACCTAAGGCATACACCTAAGTTGTTCAAGCTTCAATCAACTTATTCCTGCAAGTGAGGTAATAAGACAATACACTATAACATATACTCAATTTGGAAGTCACCAGCAGTGACTTAAGACTTTATTCCCGTAGACGGTTTAGAGAGATCCCACTTCTCCGACCAAAACAAATAGCGAACCATTATCCAAACAAGCAAATAAAATAAAAGGGCGAAAATACAGGTCCAGCCCCTTTTCAAAAGAATAGCAACAAGCAATAAGTAACAAATTGATATGCTAACTGTCGCGTCTGACACTCTCGTCCTAGAAGACTACTCTTCTGCCTCCTCCTCTTCTTCCTCTTCCTCTTCTATCTCCTCGGCCACCATGGCTCGCGGTTGCAACAACGATTGTTGAGCAGGCTTGTTGTCATAGTTCATAGTACTCTCCTAAGAGAAGTGACTCACGTCTGCATCATTGTTAGCAGTCTCTATAGGGAAGCGCTGTCATTACGGTGTCATTCAATCTATGCTCGGAGAGCTTCATTTTCCTTACGCAGACTTTCCCTTTCCTTGATTACATGCTGCACCACCTGGTTCAGGTAGTGTACTATCACTCCAACTTCCTGGGCTGCCAGCTGCTGGCGAGTCGGGAACCAGTGTTGCAGTGCTTCAGCCGTGCCAGTCTGCATCTGACTCCTTTAGCTTGGTTCACGCGGGTAGATGCTTCCAGAGTTATTGAATGCCGTTTCCTACAAGTCAACAGTAAGTCAGTTACCACAAGCTTTTACACATTATTAAAGTTTTCCAACACCCATACCTAGCCAAGTTTCTAGATCTAGTTTATTTTAAAAATTATCTAAATTGCTAAGTATTTTAAGTTGGCCATCCTGTCCGGTTAATTCTAGCATGTGTGGACACCCATCCCTTTCTTTAGGAACGGTGGATCTGATACCAACTGTGACGCCCCACACCTGACACCCCTACCTCGGAGAATCATTCCCGACGAGGAGAAGAGAGCCGGCGCGGAGGCATCATACAGGGCTCTCGCCCAAAAATCGATATAGAATAAACAGAAGGAAACATACATTTTTATGCTTATTCCAAAAATTCAAGAAGTTAAATGCAGCAAAAAAAATACAATAAAATTGTCGAGGACGGCCATAGGCCAAACTATTCTCCCAAACAGGGTTTATGAACTAAGTTATTACAAAGCCTCCTTAGTATTATCTTGGATGCCTAACAGCCTCACCTCTAGCGCATGCGAATCAAGCACCTGTAATCAAATTGTGAAAGGAGTGGGGTGAGCTTAAGCTCAGTGAGAGATCTGGGGGTTTGAAAAAATTCCACCGTAGGTCTTTATAGAAAAGCCGAGAGTGAAGTATACAGCTCAAACATGCATCCGTACAGGTATGTATATATATAACCATATAACTTCGGAAGTACAGTCAATTAAAGTCCATCAAATTAGCCAAGTCATGCACATCAGGCATATAGTTCAGCACATGACAACTACCAAAAATGAGCATGGCAGCATAGATACAATAGTCATATGCACATACTTGAGCCACTAGACTCTTAGCAAGCAGATTGCACAAACAAGCTAATAAAGCTAGGTTGGAATCTATTCAACTGTTCGAGTTATTCAAGTAGTTGATGGTTTGCAAAGCACGTCACTCCTGCAGCAGCCGTACAGCGGAGGTATGCTCGACGGCAGGGGTTTTGGATCCTTGCCCTTTTCATCTCAGGCCACAAGTGTTCCTCTCATAATGAAGGAGTGTCGACTGTCTGTGACACTGGTCTTCCCTAGCAGGTCCTTCTTAGGGGGCGAGTGGGTTCATGTTAAGTCAAGCAGTCAAGCAAGAAGACTCGGAGCCCCAAGCCTTATTAAGTAGATCTCCGACCTATTTCACGCTAAGGTGATCATGGCAACCCTAGTATGCTTCCTACATATCTAAAGACATTATGCAATCCTAGATGACAAGCAACTTACCTAGAGAAGTCTACGTCCTTTTAGGTTTAGGGTTATGATAGCTCATTGTTGCAGGCACACATAATGTCAGGTATGCAAGTAGACATGCCATGTGAAGCAGAGTATGTAACCAGTAGGGTATGGTATCAAGTAGGCACGTAGCACATCAGCACGCATGTTTCATATAAATAACAATCGAGAAAGTGAGTAACCGATGCGGCGTGGGAAACCTTGTTGGTAATTAGAAACACACAATAGTACATATAGCTACTATGTACTACATAGATATTTTGATTAAATCCTAGGAAACTAGCGAGTAATCCCTCACCTAGAATTCTGGAAGGCATGTATATCGTCTGACTCGGTCAACTAGGGCCAACGATCAGCTCCTGCGGATAATGGAGACACGATTATTAGTTAACGAGGAGTCGCTGACTTTCTAAGCAAGTTTGACTCTTTGGTCATCTGGGGTTGACTTTGACTTTTTGGGTTTCGTTTGATTTTTTGGTTAACTTTGACTTTTTGGTCAACCTTTGACTTTTTGGGTTAATTTTGAATTTTTCGGTCAACTTTGACTTTTTGTCAACCGTTGACTTTGGGGTACGTTTTACCTTTTTCAGGTTTGGTTTGAATTTTACGATTAACTTTGACTTTTTGGTCAACCGTTGGCCTTTAAGAGTAAGTTTGACCTTTCTCGGGTTAGGTTTGATTTTTACGGTCAACTTTGAGTTTTTGGACAACCGTTAACCTTTCGGTGTAAGTTTGACCTTTCTTGGGTCAGGTTTGACTTTTAAGGTCAACTTTGACTTTTCGGTCAACCGTTGACCTTTTGGGTCGCCTAGGACTGACTTTGGACGTTAGGGTGAACTTTAGGTCAAGGGATTAAGTTTTGGTCAAACGGGTCAAGGTTGGGTCAAACCTGTCAAGGTTTAGTCAAAGGGGTCAAGGTTCAAGTGTAGGTTTCAAACCGGTCAAGGTCGAGTCAAGTAGGTCAAAGATCAAGTCTAGGGTCAAACGGTTCGAGGCTACGGTCAATGTCGGTCAAAGATCGAGTCAAGTAGGTCAAAGATCAAGTCTAGGGTCAAATGGTTCAAGGCTAGGATCAAAGGCCAAGGTTGTCTAGGTTCGGTTGGCTGTACGATGACCCTAAACCCTAATATACCGGCTATCACTAACAAACAAAGCATGGCAATTCCAACCCTTCTAATCCCATGAAATTTAGCTACAAACATACTATAAGGCCTTGTTTTCCAATACACCAATTTCTAAGGTTTCTTCATTTCTTAATCATTCGAATCTGTTAACTTTAAACCCATTAACTAGATACATAATCCTACATGTCATACAACTTATTTAGAATGCATTAACACCCTATTACATGTTGTTCTAAGGATTGATCATGAAACCCATTTACTTTTTCATCCAAAACCCTAAGCAATTGTACCTACTTTCAGGCATGACCATGAGGGATTCATACTCACCTAGGTCTTTAGAGTGCCACGAGCGTGTTAAGAGGATGCAGGGGAATGGAAACACAGTCACGGCGGTGACTTCTCCGGCGACGGCGGAGGCGTGGCGTTTCTCCAAAGGGTGGCTGCTACTAGGTTTTCAAGAGTTTGAAAAAGATGGTAAGGGAGCCTCAGGATCTGTTTATACAGCTCCCATAGGTTCTAGGAAGTTCTAGAACCTTCTCCCCATACCCTAGCCGCCCCTCTCCAGAATTGTTTCGGATTTGGATTGGAGAGGAATCCAATCCAAGTTTAAAAGGTGGGACAGAATCCAGGTTGAATTCAAACTCCTGAATTCCCACTTCTGGACTCTGTGCGAGTAGTTGTCCAACTCGTACGGATACTCACTGCCCCTGCTCGTGCGAGTTTGCATCTGACTCGTACGGACTCGGACGGCCAGCTTTCACTTTCATTCGTCATCCTTTTTTCTTTACTCGACTCTTTCCTTCCGAGCACCTTTCGGTGACCCTTTACTCCTATGTTTATGTCCACATTACTTAGACCCCTACTCCTTCCTAGACTACCCGAGACGTAATACTCCATCTAGACACATACATATTCATGATCACTCAAACAAACAAATCATGTTTCACTCAAGCATAATTTAAACCAAAATTTTTTATTTTTACCATTTTTATCCTTATGATTTTGCTCTGAAAAATCTGGGGGGTCACACGCATGGCTGTTTGCACACTTGATCTTCAGCGCACTGTACGCCGCTTAGCATTCCGAGTGAGGGCAGGCATTGTGCTGGCCCTGGGGCTTTTCCTCCCTTCAGCGGTTCCTCCAAGTAATTTCTGGAGTCTCTTTATTCCTACATTTATTTCCATTAACTTACGCTATGCAAGGCACATACTCCTTCCTAGATTACTCAAGGACTATATTACATAAACTGGGCACGTAACAATTTAGCACATGATCAAGCAAGCAAGTAACGCTTTTAGTCACGCACAAATATTTAATGAAAATTTTTTATTTTTACCATTTTTATTCCTAAGGATTTCACTCTAAAAAATCTGGGGCTTCACATAGCCTTCTATCTTAATATGCTATTATGTTTAATATTTTCTTGATATGATATGATGAACCTGCTTTGCGATGAAGTTTACATGGTTGATGGAAAATACATTTTTGGGTAAAATAAAGGTTTTGGAAAAGTTTACTTCCTTTTGTTTGAAGAAGAAATTTGATGAAAATTCCTTTCGTAAAAAGGTACTTCTTAAATCAAAGGTTTTAAATGTTGTTTGAAGTTATCGGAAAAATATCTGTGAAATAATTTTTCCACTTGAGTTTAGAGTAGAGTGCCATGTTTAATAGATTTAAGATGAGAATTCCGAACAAATGTAGCGTTCTAATTCTGGCTCAAAAAGGGGAAAACCAAAGGCGAATCCAAATTATTAAAATAGTGAACATAATCAATCTGAGGGTTGATGTGAAGCCCCAAACCTTCAAAGAAAACCTATGAGAATAAAATTGGTGAGAATCCAAAAAATTTTCTTGTTTAATATGCGTGTTAACATGAAACTCGACTTGCTTGTTTGAATAGCCATAAACCATTATGTGCCTAGAATGCATGATACCCCTCGGGTAAACTAGGAAGGAGTGGGGGCCTAGGTTAGTGTGCATATAAGCATGAGGGGTAAAAGAGTCACTGGAAAGTACTCGAGAGGAAAGGCCGAGCAGAGAAGAAGGCAAACAAAACAAGCCAAAAATGGCTCGTCTGAATTGTCGTCCGAATCTGACGACAACTAGCACGAGCCAGGCCATCCGAATAGCCATGCAAGTCGGAAGACAAATAGCACGGAGCCCAGAAGCAGGAATTCGAATTCAACTTGAATTCTATCTTCCTTCAGTTTTGAAAACGCACGAATCCAAATCCATTTGGATTGCGTTTACCCTATTCCTAGATTAATTGATCCCTATATAAGCATCATTAACTTTGACCTAACACCTTTAGTTACCAAAGGGAACTCAGCAAAACAAAGAAAAAAAGGAAAAAAAAAAAAAAAGTGGAAAGAACGCAGGAGAGCTGCCGCCGTTGCCAAAGAACGCCACCACGCTAAGGTCCATTGAGTCCAGACTTTCCTGGCCTATTCGTGGGAATCGTAAGGTCAGTGTAAGTAATCCCATCCTTGAGTTAAGTGATGATAAAGCATTGTTAATGCGGTAGAGGTTTAAGAATGAAATCTTGATGAATTGCATTATTTGCTTAGGTATTAATACGTTCTAGGGAGGTTACATGTGATATAGGATCAAAGCATCTAGTCTGAATCGGAAGTAAATATGGATTTGAGTGTTTATGAATTATGGGAATCATGGAAATCGCATGTGTTAGAGACAGTGTCCGTAAGCATGTTGGGGCTAAATTAAAAGTGATTAGAAGGATCGAAATTGATGTAGTTTGATTGTTTATGGTAGCCTGCATGTTGGTTTTTGGATTGGTGTTTTAGAATCGTCGAAAACGAACTGGAAACTCCAAAAATGATGGCCTCGAAAAAGCCATCCTGAATCAGAAGTTCTGGGAAACTTTCAGCTCAAAACCCGAATTCTCGTGCTATTCTCACGACAAATCGGACCAGGCCCAGGAAATCGAATTCTCGCCCAACTCGGAAGGGAAATCAGACAATGGGCTAAGGGGGCGATTCAAGATGCGATTCGGACCACAAATCGGACCAGACTTGATCCTTAACCACTTGACTTGACCCTTGACCACCTGACTTGACCCTTGACCACAAGACTTGACCCTTGAGCACATGACTTGACCCTTGACCCTTGACCACCAGACTTGACCCTTGACTACTTGACTTGACCCTTGACTCCAAGACTTGACCCTTACCCACAAGAGTTGACCCTTGACCACAAGAGTTGACCCTTGACCTATTTGACCAAGACCTAGCCCAACTCGACTTGACCTAACCTGACTCAACTTGACCTAACCTAACTTGACTTGACCTAACCCGACTCAACTTGACCTAACCCGACTTGACTTGATCTAACTTGACTCGACTTAACATAACCCGACTTGACTCGAACGAAATCAGACTCGACTAGATCGAACTCGAGAAGACTTGAACCAAACCAACCTAACCAGAACCAAACCTTACTTACTATGAACTGAACCAAACTCAACTCGAACTGAGCCCGACTAGGGTTAACCCGATCTTGAACCGATTAATCAAAACTCGACTTGTGTAACCGAAACGCGACCCCTTTGATTAGGAAGGCAACCCTAAAGCCTAAAGTCAACCCCGACGACCCGAAAGGAGTCAAAGTTGACCCTAGTTGACCAAAAGAATTAAACGTGCCTAGGAAGTCAGAAACTTCTCCTGACTAATTACCGTGTCTCCTTTACCTGTAGGAGCAAATTGTTGACCAGATACAACCGAGTCGAATGAAGCACTCACTTTCCAAACATCCAGGTGAGGGATTACTCACTAGTTTCCTAAAAGATTTAACTGAACTATCTACGTAGTACTTCTATGTACCTATACTTACTATTGTGTGTATTTTCCCAACAAGGTTTCTCACGCCTCATTACTTGGCTGTTTTTGACTTGAACTTATGTGATATGTACTTATGTATATGCAATATGCCTACTTAATGCTATGCCATGCTTGCCATGTATCTCCTTCTTGCTTGTCATCATGAATTTTGATACCAATGAGTTAGCCAAACCTACCAACCTAGAAGGCGATATACTTCACACGGTAAGTTGCATGTCATCTAGGATTGCATATTGCCTCTAGAGATGTATGAAGCATGCTTAGGCTGCCACGATCACCTTAGAATGAAATAGGTCAAGGACCAACTAGATAGGACTTGGGTTCTGAGTCTGCTTTCCTTGTTCCACTCACCCTTAGATGGCCCACTGGTGAAAGCGAGTTTGCTTCCCTTGTTTCGCTTGCCCTTACACGGCCTGCTAGTGAAAGTTGTGTCACAAGCCAACACTCCTTCTTTGTGCGAGGACAATTAATGGCCTGAATGTGAAAGGGCCAGGATCCAAACCCGAGCATACCTCCGTTATACAACTGTCGCATGGGCGACGTGCTTTTCAAGCCATCAAACTCTTGAACAACTCAAACACTTGAATAGATTCTAACCTAGCCATATTAGAGAAGGCTTGTTTGTGCAATCTTCTTGCTAGGAGTCTAGTGGCTCACTTATGTGCATTTGTTTGTTACCGCATTGATGCCATGCTCGTTCCTATACATGCCTGATTCACTTGACTTGCCTACTGGGTGTGTTGTATATCATACGACTATTGTTGACTGGTTGAATAGACTTGCCTGCTATATAGGTTGATGTATGACTAATATACGCATTCCTACCCGACTTTTCTCTCAAAACCTACGGTGGGATTTGCCACAAACCCTAAGGTCTTTCATTGATCTTAAGCTCACTCCACTCTCTTCAAAATTTGATTACAGGTGCTTGATTCATGTGTGCTAGAGGTCAGGCAGTTGAGCGTCCAAAATAACACCGAGAAGGCTTTGTAATATATTAGCTCATAAATCTTGTTTGGGAGGATAATTTGGCCTAGGGCCATCCTCGATAATTCTATTATATTTTTCGCTGCATTGAACTCCTTGAATTTTGGAATAAGTATAATGATGTATGTTTTTCTCTATTTCTTCTGTATTGATTGTTAGGCGAGAGCCCTATATGATGATCCCTGGTTCGTCCCGCCCCTCCTCGTTGGGAGTAATTAGGCAAGGGGGTCGGGTCGGGCGTCACAGTTGGTATCAAAGAAAGGTTCCTAAAAACAGGAATTTAGGTCCTAAACTTAAAAGATTGAATTGTAATAATTCCTGAACTTATGGGATCCAGGGATCATAAAACTTTAGCTGCTAACTCTGATATCACTGTTGTCACAGTTGGTATTAGAAACACTGTTCCTAAAGAAAGGGATGGGTGTCCACACATGCTAGAATTAACTTAGTAGGATTGCCTACTTCAAAGACTTAGCAATTTAGACAATCTTAAAACAAACTGGATCAAGGAACTTGGACTGGGTATGGGTGTTGAAAACTTTCATAATGTCTAAAAGCTTGCAATAAACTGACTTACTCTTGACTTGTAGGAAATGACAACGAGGCAACTTTTTGGAGAGGAGAAGCTTATAGCGCTTCCTTACAAGGATAGTAAGGATGGTTCCTAATGCATTTGGAACCCACTAAGGGAGAGACAAGGGACAACGAAGGGTTTCCCAGCTGCCTAACCTTCGAGGATTGTGAACCTAGTAGCTCAAGAACGAGACCAGTTACTGCAGGAGTTGCAAGAGCTACAAACTCCGCATCGCCTATTGCACGAAGAGCATCAAGCTCTCCAGCAAGAACCAGATGAAGACGAGTAATCTTCTAGGACAAGAGTGTTAGGCACGGTAGTTAGCACGTGTAATTTATTACTAGTTGCTAGTTTCTGTACTTTTGTAAAGGGGCTGGACCCGTATTTTCGCCCTTTTATGCTAGTTGCTTGTTTCGATAATTGTTTGCTATTTTTTTTTTGTTAGAGAAGTGGGATCTCTCCAAACCGCCTATGGGAATAAAGTCTTAAGTCACTGCTGGTGACTTCCAAAGTGATTATGTGCCATAGTGTATTTTCTTGTTGCCTCACTTGCTTGAATGAATTGTGTGAAGCTTGAACAACCTAGATGCATGCCCTAGCTTCCAGATAGATTGGGTCGTGACCTAAAACATGTCACAGTGGCTGAAATAATCAGGCATACTAAAACTAGACCAAGTAAGTATTAGGGACTTAGGTTCTTAAAAAGAGGGATTTAGGTCAACATATGATAGAATTTAGGCAATCCTAGATTGCCTTTATAAAACTTTTAAAAGAATAATTCTTAGAATTTTAGGATCTAGGAATTGAACTAGTCTACTCCGCTACCAGAGTTGGTAGCAGAGCCCTCGTCCCTAAAGGAAGGGATTAATGTCCACAAAAGCTTGCACAATATTAATTTGGTCTAGGGATCATAAACTATACAAGACTTTTAGCTGCCTACTCTACTACCACAGGTGGTACTAGAGCTTTAAGGTCCCCAAAGAAAGGAATTTAGATCCTAAAACATGAAAAAACTTGTACTTTAGAGGCTCGGAGCTAGGATGAGAGTTCGGAGGACTTTATCTAAGACTTAGGATTCAATTATGAAATCGTAAAGAGCTTGTGTGACTTGAAGGATAAATGACTTAAGAGTCATTACTGTTGACTCTAGGTTTGACCAAAACTCTTGACTGCTTTACTTGGAGTACTAAGGTATTGAATTGGACATTACTTTACACTTGATACTATTCTACCTGCAACTGTAGGATAATGAACTGTATGAGGAAACACCTTCGGGCTAATTGCTCTAGATGGAAAGAGTGATTAGAATTGCTTGAGAGAGTTATTGAGCTATAAGAAAGAGAGTAGGGCACAATGTTTGTGCAACGATATTACTTTTTGTTCACTTGTTTTGTTTCTTGAGTGGTTGAAAATGTCACTGATGTGGACGGTTGTACACATGCGGATAATGTTGCCAAGGACCTTGTGATTAAGTGGCAGCTCTGATAAAAACGTCTAACTCACGTTCGGACTTAAGAGAAAACAAAGGAAAGCTAACCTAGCTAACTTGTTTATAAATTTGAACCAAGTGCAAGCAAGAGATGTGAAACATGCGAATAATTAGGTAGAGCAAGAACCTAATTAGCTAAGTTTCATGCAATTATGTAAACTACGACATGCAAATACATAAAGCAATAAAAGGAGGGTACTCAAACACGAAGTTTTAAGATCTGAATACTCTGAATATTATTGAAGGGGTGGCTGCCTATTTATAGGCTTAAGGCAGCCGAAAAAGTGAAAGAAATTAACAAGGAAAAGAATTAGAATTGGAAATTAACCAAGAGGTTAATTTCCTTTACCAAACCCGGAAAGAAGTAGGAATGGTAAGAAAAGAAAAGGCAATTTCGATTTTCCCTTTATCTTAGGGTAGCCGAATTTACAATCTGAAAAATAAAGAAAAGAATAAAATTCCTACTTCCAAAAAGAATAAGGAAACCCTTTTTGAAAACTAACTTAAAAAGATAAAACTTAATTAAAAAGAATTCCCTAATTAATCTAAGTAGCCGTTGGCTTGCTTTGTGGGCTGGCCGTGAGCTTCCCCTTGCTTTCTTAGGCTGGCCGAAGCTTGTGGACTTTGGCTCCATGAGTTTGGGTCGGCCCAATGTGTAGGGAATTTCATGAATTGTTTCTTTAAAGCCCAAGAACCTTCCGACATCTTCAAGACTTCAAGAAACAGCCTTCTTCTTCATTAAGACTTGGTGATTTGCGCCTCTTCTTCAAAGATTGTTAGAAGAGTTGCAAATCGCACATTTCCTTCCTTTTGCTCCAAGGCGTGGGCTTCTACAATTAACTGAGCATCCTGATGGCAAGCTTGAACAAGGTTGTTGAGTGCATCTCTAACCTTCTTTGCTCTGCTTCTGGTCATGGGCCCAGTGATGTCTACAAGTGGATCCCTCTGATATGGGCTTGGATCCTGAAGCATTGTCGGGCCTCGATGTAGAACTCGAACCTCCTCCTCAGCTTCTCCGGAATCACTTGTAGTTTGACTTGTTGCGTGTTGACTTTGGATGCCCTCATCAGTCACCGGGGTTGACCCTGATTCCCTTGATCTTTAAATCATATGAAGGGATTTCCCTCTACTTGCTTAGTTTTGTGTACTTTGATTTCCATTGAAGGCTTTAGCTATTTCATGAGCCTGATTTTGTCTAAGTTTTTATTAGGTCGCTTGTGCATAGACATGACTATAATAGTGGAATAACTTCATACTAGTGTTAGTACGGTATAGGGGTTGGTAGATAGAACCGAACACTCGTATATGACCAAACTCTAGTTCTAATGGAAAGGACCATGAGTTTGACCTTAACGTTGAATTTAAGCTGGACATTGACTCTGGATTTGAGTTAGCCTTTGCGTGGGAATTTGAGCTTGACCGCGATTGTGAATCTAAATAAGGTTTTTGGATGGGACCCAACCTTAGGACCTGAGATAGATGCACATTGGATTCTAGATCAAGATAGGTTTAATGGAGTAAACTGAACGCCTTGAATATCTTTGAACTTTGTATGTAGGCTTAGATAGATTGAACTTCCCTACGGGGTGTAAGAATTGGGAGGAAAATATTGAACCCTCTCCGATGAGTAAAACTATTTAGGTGCAAGCCTGGATTTGTGCTTATTTGTTTAGTATAAAGATAAGTGTGAATTGGGTGGAGTGCTAGAAAGTGGTGCACTTATAACGGATATACCCCTAAGTAGAATACTGGGCACATGAATTGTTCAAGTTCCCACCTGAGGAAACGAGCACCTTGTTATGTGATGCCTGATAGGTCTTATGGACTAGTGAACTAAGGATGTTATTTCTTGAATTGAGGAATGGAAAAATACGGTACATTAACCAATACCCGGCCTGAACTACTTAGCGTTATATGCCTAATGGTTACATGAATACGGATGAATGTTTAAGCGCTAAGTGAACGATACAAGGAGTTTGAATTGTGCTAAGTACTGGAAGCTAGCACCCTCATTGCAGATATACCCCTAAGTAAAGTACTAGGGACCTAGTCGATTTCGTTAACATCTAAGGAAATGATCACCTTGCTAAGTTGATTACCTTGACTTTAAAGGATACGATGCCTGTTATGTGTTGTGGATAGTGAACCAAGATTGTTGTCTTCTTCAACCAAAGAATGGAAGAGTAAGGTATAATGAACCGAAAACCAACATACACCATTTGCAGCTGGAAAAGATGCAAGGAACCCCTATTAAGGAAATATCGGTGCGACCAAAGGCATATAGTGAACTTGGTATGTATAGATAAATGTAAAGTTGGAATATAATAGAATCGCTGAATCATCAGTAAAACCAAACAAAAAATTTGAGGAATAAAGGAAGACATCAAGAGTGTAAGATTGTGAGAACCCCTTGATCTAGAAAAGAATACTTGGGGAATTTAACCATACATTAGAGAGGAAGTATGGGCATTGGAGTAAGAATAAATAGTGAATTTCAGGACAAAATTCTGTTAAGTGGGGAAGAATGTGAAGCCCCAGACCTTCAAAGCAAACCTATGAGGATAAAATTGGTGAGAATCCAAAAAACTTTCTTGGCTAATGTGAGTGTTAACATGAAACTTGACTTGCTTGTTTGAATAGCCATGAACTATTATGTGCCTAGGTTGCGTGATATTCCTTGAGTAAACTAGGAAGGAGTGGGGGCCTTGGTTAGTGTGGGTATAAACATAAGGGGTAAAAGAGTCACCGGAAGGTACTCGAAAGGAAAGGCCGAGCAGAGAAGAAGGCTGACGAAACAAGGCAAAAATTAGCCCGTCTGAATTGTCATCCGAATCAGACGACAACTCGCACGAGCCAGGCCATCCTAATAGTTGTGCGAGTCGGACGACAAGTCGCACGGAGCCCAGAAGCGGGAATTTGAATTCAACTTGAATTTATCTTTTTTCAGTTTTGAAAACGCACGAATCCAAATCCATTTGGATTGAGTTTACCCTATTCCTAGACCTAATTAATACCTATATAAGTATCATTAACTCTGACCTAAAACCTTTAGTTGCCAAAGGGAATTTAGCAAAACAAATGAAAAAAAAATGAAAAAAAAAACAGAGGAAAGAGCGCAGGAGAGCAACCGCCATTGCCAAAGAACGCCGCCGTCGCTAAGGTCCATGAGTCCAGACTTTCCTAGCGTATTCGTGGTAATCTTAAGGTCAGTGTAAGTAATCCCATCTGTGAGTTAAGTGATGATAAAGCATGGTTAATGCGGTAGAGGTTTAAGAAGAAAATATTGATGAATTGCATGATTTGCTTATGGGGATGCATGTTTAGGTATTAATACGTTCTAGGGAGGTTACATGTGATATAGGATCAAAGAATCTAGTCTGAATTGGAAGGAAATATGGATTTGAGTATTTATGAATTATCGGAATCATGGAAATCGCATGTGTTAGAAACAGTGTTCGTAAGCATGTTCGGGGCTAAATTAAAAGGGATTAGGAGGATCGAAACTGTTGTATTTTGATTTTTTATGGTAGCCTGCATGTTGGTCTTTGGATTGTTGTTTTAGAATCGTTGAAAACAGACTGGAAACGCAAAAAACGTTAGCCTCGAAGAAGCCACCCGAACAAGAAGTTCTGGGCAACTTTCTGCCCAGAACCCGAATTCTCGTGCGATTCGCACAACAAATCGGACCAGCCCCAGGAAGCCAAATTCTCATCCGACTCGGATGGGAAATTGGACAATGGGCCAAGGGGGCGATTGCACGTGTGATTCAAACAAATCGGACCAGACTTGATCCCTGACCACTTGACTTGATCCTTGACCACTTAACTTGACCCTTGACCACATGACTTGACCCTTAACCATCAGACTTAACCCTTTACCACTTGACTTGACCCTTAACTCCAAGACTTGACCCTTGACCGCAAGACTTAACCCTTGACCGCAAGACTTAACCCTTGACCACAAAAGTTGACCCTTGACCACAGGAGTTGACCCTTGACCTGTTTGACCAAGACATAACCCAACTCGACTTGACCTAACCCGACTCGACTTGACCTAACCCGATTTGAGTTACAATAGAAGAGAAACTAAAAGGGACCAAAATTGCGATTTTCCCTTATATTCAGTAAGTTACCTTGATTCTGAGATCTCCTTTCAAAATAAATATGGGCATTTTTCTAATGAAAAACCGAGAGCTCTCACTGAGCTTGTGAAGCTCACCCCCTTATGTTACTATTTCTTTTCAGGTGCTTGAAATGCTATTTACTTACTTCTGCAAAGCTAGTGGTTAGGCCGCTAGAAGAATAAGTGCAGTACACACAAGAGTTTATCTTCTGCTATTATAAGATGTAAAGGGATAATTAGGTCATGAACCATCCCTCTAGACATTAGTATTTTGTTTTATGAATAATTTAAGTTAAGTATTATATTAAAGAACTTTCACTATTCCTTATTTTATGCTAACCCGTCGGGCTAGAGCCTTGAATGATGATCTTCCCTGAACTAGCCTACTTTTCTTTGGGGAATGGACCGCAAGGAAGAGAGGGTCGGGGCGAGGCATCACAGTTGATATCAGAATTGACTTGTTTGCAGCATCCTTGTAAAATTCTTGGACTTTGTAGCTTAATACAATTATGCAAGAAGCATATTGATCTGCTTCAACCCTTAGCCCAACTCTACACCCACACAGCTCATTTCTTTCAAGATAGAGATAGTAGGAAACTTTGTTCCCTAACATCTAACAATACTTATTAGGCTTAAAATTTTTATTTCCCCAAAAGTTAAGAGAAAACAGGAAAACCAAAATGCTTAATAAGCAACTCTGCTTTGTGAAGTTTTAACAAAGTTCCCAACTAGAAATGTTGCAACCTTTTTTGATTGTATAACGAATACGAGATTCAACATTTGAGGAGTTCAAAGCTCTAGAAGCTACACCACCAGATATTGATCTTCCATTTAGACAAAATACTACTTCAACTCTTGATTGAATGCAACGACTTAATTTAAAGTCAACCAAGGTAAGGAATTAAGGTGAATATAGTTAAGAAATTAATGCATCTCAAAATAATTTTTAGGAGTTAAATTGGTCCCATCTGTGCAGAGGTAAGCATGCTTAAGGAAAAGAGAACAATTTAGGATGGAGAAAAAGCTGCAAAATTATGGGAAATTTATAACTTGAGCTGCCATGACAAAAGCTATTTCACAGCTTAAAGAATCTCACTAAATAGTATCAACAAACTCTTCTTTAAAAAAAAAAAAAAAAAAAAAAGATGCCAATTAAGTTAACACTACTTTTATCACGCTAAAGAGAATTATATTGTTATAATCCTGCACATGAAAAAACAAGGAAAGGTCAAACAAATATGTAAACAATGTTTGCCACATCATGCAATTAAGTTACAATTTTCTAAAATTTCCATCTGATCAAAGACAAGAAGTTCTTCAACACTAATAATCCATATGAAAACTTACAAACCAGGAAGAAAGTACATAGTTTGAATTCTTTAGTTTAAAGAAAAATTAGTATAGAAAATAGAGGAAAGAAGCGAAGGAACATCTAGCTCTGAATAGTGAAAAGATTGCTTTGCATAAGTAATCTATAAAGTTTCATTCCTTCTCTTTCTTTTGAAGTAACACCAAATGAAGTCCCCAATAAAGGAAGACTATAATTTTAGATGATTCATCAACAACAAAAACAATTGTACCCAGCAAGCACAAAAACCAAATATTGCAAAATTCTTCATTGATGTATCATCTCAAAATTGGAAACAGATCAGAGAAGCTAATCCTCCCTTCAAGAACAATACAACCAGAAGTAAAATCCACAAAACAGGCGAAAGCAAACGAAGGAAAAGGAAGATACTAGATTCAGAAGAGAAGCATGGTCCCAGCCACACGTTATATAGTCCCAGCCACATGTTCCATATTCTTGTTATCACAACTAAACTTCAGGATATGTGGAATATTGTTGTACTCGAAAAAAAAAAGATGTGGGATTATTTTTACTGGCAAATGCTTATTTTCCATGTCTCGAGACAACACAAGCTAAAAACCATTGAATATTTCCATAACCCGGATATTATATTTAGTTCAAATGAAGAAATGTTCCAGGATTCAAAGTTGTGCCATGCTAAATAGTTTTGAATAAAATCGGGAAAGAGAGAGAGAGAGAGCGAAACATGAAGCAGTAGATTGAATAGTCTAAATGAGGAGCAACTCAAAACACATTTCCTTTTAGGTTTTACAACATGTCCAATACCTAGCTGCCAGCCTATATTTTCTTGCCTCAAATGGTAAGGTTGTTGGACCATTGGTCCCAATCCTAGTTTTGAATGATGTGAAAGGTTTTAACTATTTTCACAAGTAAGAAGTGTAGAAATTTGGTCAAAGAAAAAGCCATAAAGTCAACACGCGAAGCTAGGTCAAAGCCCACTCGACAACAGTTTGAATTTTTGCCCAATAAGAGAAGTCTTAACCAAGCCACGAGATCGAGCTTTGAGACCTTGTCGATATCAAAGAGATTACTCAGAAAGCTTCAACTCCATGCCATAAGACCAGGTCGACATCGAAGCTTCCAAAAAATGTCCAAACTTGGTCGATCGACACCATCTCGAAACACACCTGACATCTAGTGGACTTTCTGTCCAAAAAGAAAGGAAAAGAGATCACAAGACAACATCGACCATCCAAGGCGGGTTGAGGTCGAAGCAAGAAGAAAACAAGAAAAGTGCCAAACACATTAATTGCACTGCGCACCAAAGAGAGTAGTGGTTACAATGAAAAATTCAAAAATATCAAAAGCATGACATCGAGGTTCAAAATCGAAGTCCGGGTTCAAAGTAAAAAAAGCTGAAGTAGCCGGTTCAACGGGAAAATAGAGCACACTTTCAAAATGTCTCTTCCCCCTATAAATAAAAGAACTCTAAGAGCTCAAGACCACCTCTTTTCATCTGACTCATTTCTAATTGTCAATTGCAAAAGTGCACCTATTTCAAAGCTCTATTTCTCTTGTTAATCTAGCTTCTTTATTGTCAAATTAGATAGTAGTAAAAGTTCTTATTGTAATAGTTAGCTAGATTTCTAGAATTACTTATTATTGTAAAAGGGTTAGAGCATTACTGCAGATTACCCCTAAAGAATGAGGGGTTTTGAGTCTCGGCACCTGCCTCTAATGCGGCGGCAGCCAATAACCTCAACCGCCTCCAATGGCCCCGGAGCAAAGGAGGTGGGTCTTCTTTCGGAGTATTGGAGGCCGGTCTCATTTTAGAGTATTAGAGGTGGGTGCTGGGAAACCCGCCTCCAATATGCAACTATCACTTATCGATTTCTTACACCTCTATCTTACGTTGGGTACAGAAAAGGATCAAGAATAGGGTGATTCACCAAAGGGTATTGACACCCCAGCACCCGCCTCCAATACTCCTAGTTTTAGAGACGGGTTCTCCCTGTCGCTGAGGACTGGAGGCGGGTTTGGGAAAACCCACCTTCAAATCTCCTTAAATGCCAGTTTCCCTACCCCTCTAGTTTTATTTGGCGGTAATCACTTTAAATCATGGATATGCAAGACTATATGTATATATATTATTAATACCCACTATTTGCCACATTCACAGTTTACAACATAGGAAAAAGTAACCAACATGTATATTATACACCAAGCGTGCACAATAACATTAGAATATCAAATATTTGGGGTCGTTGTCCCACTTACACACATAAATTCATGTCCAAATAATCTTATAAAAATCAATTTGACGCTAAATAGTCTCCTATCTAATGGGATAATACATAAAAGGCTGCAAATTCTCGCACATCATTAAGCTCATCCTTGGTGAAAGCAGACATATCCCATGGGAACCCTTAATAAGAAAGACAATAACCATGATTACCATATGATTAGTGCGAGCCCACATATTCCAAAATATAATGTGAACACCTCAGTAGAGTGTCTGTAGAATAATAGTAATAATTGGTTCCCATCGATCATGCTTGTTTGAACGTTGTGTGGTGTCCTTTGTAGGTCAGCAATCTCCTACATGTAGTACATGATATAGTAGGCACACTCCCAATTATGCGGTTGTCTCTTGTGCTGTAAGCAAGTTTATAGTGTAAACACATTGAAATTTAGTTGAAAACTATATAAATAGTTATTACTTCATATGAACCCAGTGTAGCTTCTCAGGTTTCCCCTCTGACGTGTTTGGTCACGTTGCATTATATCTGAGCAAACCCCTGAACATTTAAATTGGTCAATTCATTAAATCTAACATGTTAGATATGCAATTTGAGAAAAATTTATCAAACCACCTCAACTTTAATCTAAAAGGCATATTGTGTATAGAAATTACCCATTCATCATAGATCTAAGGGTTGCCGATGGGCCCCTATGAACAAAATCTAGCCAATATACTTCATATTTCCCTGGTTTGAAGCAGAGTAATGTCCAATGTCAGCTACAATCATTCAATCTATTAGTTAGTATACAGCTTCACTGTGAGTTCAATAATTAGTGGGAAATATAAAGCTCCTGATTACCTCTCACAATATGGCATAATGCACAATTTTGGTTCCTTAGTACTCAAAATTATATCGAATATGTATTCTATTATCTCCTCTTTTGAGGCCCCCATCATGAAAACCCTATCTAGCATGAAGAAACACAAAAACAATTGCCTTGTATCGGTAGTTTTAACCAAACTCTCATCAATTCCCCTAACAAACACAAATAACAAATTATGATATATACCTTGCATGCCAATTCGACTAATCGCACAAAACATAAGTATATAAGGCTGTACTAAGGTATATACAATTACTTAATAATTTACTTACTTGATGCACAAGTTAATCCATCCACACTAAATTTCCTTGTATGAAAAGAAATCGTCAAATTCGGTCTTGTCCAAGCTTCATTCCAAATCCACCCCTATTAGCTACAATGAAATACTAAACGTGTACATGTGTTGGGGTTTGGGCCACAGTTAGATCATACAGGGTTTTCAAATCTCCACTAACATCCAATTCACATAAAATTGTTTGACTCTTTGATGAACCCTCACTTAAGCTTTTATCCTATGTTATGCCAGAAATTCGGGAAAGTTTTTAAAAGCACTTAGCCAAAAAGATAAGATCAAAGTAAACAATACACTCCAGTCTCTATGATTCCAGACTAAAATCAAATAAACCTTTATGCATAAAAAACGGAAGAATATAATGAATATAAGAGGTTCCACTGTTAAGTACGTACTTATAAAATGAAAGTGATACCGATTTCATTCCTACAGGCATAGGGAGAGTGTACCAATAAGGTCAGTGAGGAATACAAACAACTTAACATTCTGTAAAAATACTGAAGGCGAAGCACGATAATTTAAGTTTTTCCCCATTAAGTGCAACTTTCTTTACAGCAACAGTTTATTAAAGTATACTCTCTTTTGTCAACCGTACTTATTCATACCTCATGCCATGCTTGGACAACAGTACGCCCGTTTACATTCGAACTAATTGTGCCTTTGATAGCACCTATCAATTCCCAGACTGTCTGTCACTCACCTTTCTGGTTACAGATATATTATTTTCCCCTGCATTTGACCACAAATCAATAAATCAGTGAGGGCTCGGTAGTTAATTCGCTGTGCAAGTGACCACTTAAATACCTTATAGCATGGGAGGTCATCTAGGTGTCCATCCACTCTTGCAGTAGTTGCCCCTCCACTGGCATTATATTTAGTAGGACTAAAACCATCACTCAACCTATATGGGATACCCTTGTTTGGGACTTGATGGTGATCAACAATAGAGAATCAGGAAACAAATTTAGAGTCTTGAAGCATACAATATGTAATAACACCAATATAACTTAAACCTGATCAGGTGTCGGATCTATATCTCTCACAATCAACCCCTTTGGCCATTGGATAAACAGTTTCGTATGGCCTCTACTGTTTGGATATCATGGCTTGGAATTGGGAGTGAAGTATCAGGAACCTGAACATTGCTGATTAACATCTACGCAAAGCATAACAACCAATGAATGAAGACCCTGATGTAATTTAATATTCAAATTTCTAATACTACCAAAATTTATGAGGTCATCCTTGTGAGCTTCCTCGATCCACAAGTCTATTAGACTCCCCAAGCGCCCCAACCAGAGCCTGCGTATGACTCCAACTACAAGCAAGCATTGCTAGGCCCATGCCCTGCAATTAGGGCACCCCCAACGTAGGCTAACACTGCGGCCCATCAAAGGCCCTGCCACTCAAGGATTCGCGTGCACAACGAAGGCCCATTCGCAACCCTCTTGTGACTTGAGCAACTTGAATCCAAGAAGGAGAAGGATTTGCTTGTTTCCAATTATAGTTTCAATTAATTCAAGTTACCAAAACTATTTTCAAATTGAATTAATTGATAGTTTCCTATTCCATTACTAGTTTGTTATTTCTTTTACAACTTGAATTTGGATTGACTTAAAAGTTACCAAATTCAAGCTTCCTTTTTATTTTTCCATAGAGAATTCAGGTTAATAGATATTGTTACAACCAAATTCCCCTTCCAATTGAAATCATGCTTCTTTGGATTCGGTTTTGTAAAAGAAAATCAACTCTAGTTGGTTTTCACTTCTTTTAGTAATTTCCTTTTTTATTTCTACTTGTAATTCCCCTTACGAATTTTGACAATCTCCATCTATAAATAAGGGGTTCGAATACATTGTTTGGGAAGAGTTAATGAATTGAGTTTATAGGTTTATACTTGCTTTAATTCTCAATATATTTTGATTATTGAGCTTATTAATATTTTGCATTATTTATTAGGCAAGGTCTGAATTTAAAAGGTTATAGGTTCTTGCTCAGCCTATAATTCTGATGAAGACATCCCAACAGCAGAGGAGATAAGCCAGCAGATCACACCAGAGAAGGGGCCAAAACTATTACATCACGGCCCCATGATGCTAAAGGAAAATGATCCAAGTCCTTATTAGAGAGATCCTTTAATCGACATTATTGGTCCGATGACCAGGCGACGTCAGAAGACAGTGAACAAGGCCCTATAGGCTCTCGTCCATACCATCCTTTCTCAAGCCTAGAAGATTGTAGAAGTCTAGGCCCTAAATCCAAGATTCCAAAAGGACAAGATGGTTACTTTACTCTCCATTTCACAAGAGAAGCAACCATCGACACTCCAACCAGAATGGAGGCCTGTCTCGTGAGGCCCGCTTCACGAGACCCCTACAAATCCATCAACTCATGCTCTATCAACATCGAGCTGACCCATCAATATCTAAGCTTCACAAGTCAACCCCACACTATTTTAGCACACACGGCGAGACTCAAGTGACTGCAACCACAGCCTTCCAGCCCACAAACGCAGCCTACAGGCTTCCTGGATTCCGCACGCATCGCAGGCCCAATCCGTAGGGTTTCCCCCTGTGGATTGCGAATCCCTGAATTAGAGAAGGAATTGGTTTGCATGTTACCTATTTCCTTTTCCAATAATAATTCTAGTTATATTAAGTTATCTAATTGGGTTTCAACTAATTTAATATAGTAGTTTCCCTTTTTTATTCTAGTTTCCTTTTTCTTTTGCAACTTGAATTTGGATTTACTTCTAGTTACAAAATTCAAGCTTTCCTCTTCGATAATAATACAAAAATTTGGGTACCCTTCTAGGTTACAACCAAATTCCCTTTTCCTTGAATTCATGTTCTTTTTTAATTCAAGTTGTAATAAGGAATTAACTGTCGTTAGTTTCCAATTAGTTTTTGATTTCTTTTGTAACTCCTTGAGTTTTAGAATTCTCACCTCTCACCTATAAATAGGGGGTTCAACTTCTGAGTTTTGGGAGAGTTAATGAATTGAGTTATAGGTATATCCTTGCTTTAATCTCCATCTTTTTTTATTGTTGAGCTAGTTAAAATTTTGTACCATTTATTAGGTATGTTCCAAATTTAGAAGTTTTATAGGTTATTGCTCCACCTATAATTCTGTTATTCATCCTCTTAAAATCAATCTAGTTTAGGAATAAAAATAGCTAGTCTTGCCTAAGTTAGGGGTATTTTTCGAGTTTCAAGAGAGTAATTGTGATTTTCATTTTTGATGTTCCTTGGCACTTCAAGTCTTCCGCTTTGCTAGTTCTCACGAATTGCTCACATCAATTTTGGTATCAGAGCCCAAGGCGAATGTGTTGATTGGAGAGCAACCGTAATGACACGGTTAAACTCAAAAAAGCTGTTTTCTTTCTTTTTAATTTTTCTTCTATGAAAATTGTATGCATATCGAGTAAATTGCTTGCATTGGTTCCTTGAAAAATTAGTTGAGAATTAAAGACGGCATCTTGCATGTTAGGTTTTTCTTTAAATCGCATACCCTAAGGTTTTTCGATTTTTGGTTTAAAATTTAATTTAATTTTAAAAACCAAAATTTTTTGCTGGGAAAATTTTACTCTGAAAAATGATTGCTCGTTTTAAAGAAAAATAAATCGCATACTAAGACAGACAAGAACAAAATCGGTTTTAAGAAATTTTTTTCTTTTCGATTTTCTCCTTAAATATTAAGTTGTGATTTCAAGTGCTAATTGTGATAGTAATCCTCCTGTTGGATTACAAATTATGCAATTTTTTTGTTTTGGGGATTAAGGTTTCGGATTTCATTAGGATCCTCGTTCTTGCACAACTTTGTGTCGTTAGGGACTAGTTTTCTTCCGTTACAATTTTCTAATTTTTGAAGTCTATATTGACCTTAAAGATTGGGATTTTCTTTTTAAAAGCTGTAAGTTTCGGTTTCTCCTACAAACCCTAGCCGAGAATTTCCAATTTTGCCCTTTTAGGTCCAAATTGCGATTTTTGGATAAACAAAGTGACAGGGGCCGAAACTTAAAATATCAATTTGTTTTCATTGCTTGAAGTACTTTTGCATAGTAGGGATTGGTTTCTTGACTTCCTATTGGGAAGGTAGTCATATCTTGGGTAGTTTCCTAATTTGTTTTCAACTCTGCTATCTGTTCTTTGCTTCTATTCATTCGAATTGCCCAAAAAATTGCCTAGCCTAATATTTTCTTTTTAGAGCTACCAGGACATCAGATCTTAATATTGGTTCAGATTTTGTCATCGTGTGCATTCGAACTTGTTTGCTGAGATTGAGAGCTTATCTCCTAATCTCGCCCTTGTGCACTTTCTATATCTGAATTAATTACAAAAACTTATTTTGGAGTCGTTCAAAATAGAAATAGGTCCAGCCCCAATTTCGAGAATTATTTTGCTTTTTCACCTAAGTTTGCTACTTGTGCATATTTATCTATTTATATTACCTTGTTCAATTTTCAAAAGTGAATTATTGCAAAGGATAGTTGAGAGGTAAGAGGCAGAGAAAGTGTGTTAGGATAATATCCAATTGGAGTGAAACACGGGTTATGCGTAGCTTTAGTTGATACACTTGGGGGACAAGAGATGAACTTATTATCACCTAGGACTTAAACTTGTGAAGCAGGTAATTTTCCTACAGCAGCTTTATGGCTGCCACCAAAGAACATCCGCTTTCCATGCCAGAGTTAAGCTCAATGAGAAGGTGGCCATTCTAGTCCTCGATGGGGGCAGTTGCTCTATAACAGCAATTTTTTGGTGGACAAACTTGCATTAACCTTAATCGAGCACCCTCAGCCGTACGAACTACACTGGTTCAGCTCAACGGATCACATGACGGTCCGACAGCAAGTCACGGTGGCTCTAGAGGTAGGGTGTCTGCAAGCAAAGGTTACATGCGATGTGATACCGTTGCGGAGTTGCCATATTTTTCTTGGCCGCCCATAGCTCTATGACATAAAGGTGCATCATAATTATGTCACCAATAGCTACATCTTGCAACAAGGCAATCGAACCATCCTTCTTAAGCTTATGCCACCCGATGAATGGTGAAAGAGAATTAGAGATGGGCACCAGATTGTGCATACTGGGACGGCACACAATGATCAGCCTATACAGCACAGAAGTCTATATGCCAGTGCTCACGATATTGATCGGGTTTTCAGGAAGGGAGGTTTACTATTTGTTCTTTTCAATATTGACCCCTCTGAGCCTAAATCCAACAAAGTGGAGGAACTTTCCTATGCCATACAACAAGTTATAGCTGAATTTGGAGATGTATTCCCCAAAGAGCTTCCACCCGAAGTTCCACCAATTTGGGGAATTGAACACCAAATCGACTTCATCCCTGGAGCAGTTATCCCCAATCGACCTGCCTTCAAAGAAAATTCGGAGGAAACAAAGGAGCTTCAAACACAGGTAGATCAACTGCTAGCCGACGGCAGGGTAAGGGAATCTTTAAGTCCTTATGTTGTGCCTGTTATTCTTGTACCTAAAAAGGATAATAAATAGAGAATGTGTATGAACCATAGGGCAGAAAATAAAATAACAATTAAGTATAGGCATCCAATACCTAGACTTGATGACATGTTAGAAGATTTACGTGGTGCATGCATATTTTCTAAAATAGACCCGACACAAGGGTATTATCAAATTCGCATGAGGGAGGGGGATGAATAGAAAACCACTTTTAAAGCTATGTTTGGTTTGTATGAGTAGTTAGTTATGCCTTTTGGGCTCTCTAATGCAGCTAGCACTTTTATGTTCCTTATGAATCATGTCCTGTGCAGATTCATTGGCCATTTTGCTGTAGTGTATTTCGATGATATACTTATCTACAGCCCTGATATAGAGACACATGTTACGCATATCAAAATGGTACTCCTTGCTCTCCGCGAACACAAATTGTACGCTAACGTAAAGAAGTGCACTTTCTGTGTGGAACAAGTTGTATTTCTGGGTTTTGTTATTTGTAAAGATGGAGTCAAGGTTGATGACTCCAAAGTGAAAACCATCCTGGATTGGCTGACACCAACTTTAGCGTCCGAGGAGATCATCTCATGGTTTGGCCAGCTTCTACTGACACTTTGTAAAGGACCTTTTGACAAAAGCCCTTCCCTCAACTATTTGGTCAAAAAGAATGTTCCATTCATTTGGGGCACTGCCTTAGAAGAAGCCTTTACCCAACTCAAGCGTGACCTGACACACGCTCCTGTTCTTTCTTCACCTAATTTTGACAAAATATTTGAGCTTGAATGTGATGCTTCATGTATTGGAATTGGAATAGTACTCATGCAAGAAAGTAGGCCCATCGCCTACTTCAACGAGAAGCTGAAAGAAGGCGCCCTCAACTATCCCACATATGACAAGGAACTCTATACAGTGATCCGGGAATTGGAAACTTGGTACCACTACCAGATGGCCAAGGAATTTATCATCCATATGGAACACGAGTCCCTTAAGTACCTGAAAGGGTAGGGTAAGCTCAAAAAGAGACATGCTAAATGGGTGAGCTTTCTTGAGTCTTTTCCTTATGTGTTAAAATACAAAAAAGGCAAAGACAATATAGTAGCTGATGCAATGTCTCACAGGTATGAGTCATTAGCTTTACTAGATCATACTGCATTAGGTTTGCTTACTTGAAAGATTTGTATGCTTCTGACCTTGACTTCGCAGATATTTGCAAAGCATGCATATCTGGGTGCATAATAAGTTCTTTAGGCAAGATGGATATCTGTTTCAGGAAAATAAATTATGCATTCCTCGCAGTTCATGTAGGGAACTGCTAGTTAGAGAGGCACATAGTGGGGGACTAATTAGACATTTTGGGGTCATGAAAACTTTGGATATTTTATCTGAACACTTTTATTGGCCTGGAATGCAAAAATCAGTAGAATTTATTTGTAGCAAGTGCCTTGAGTGCAAAAAGGGGAAGTCAAAGACCAAGGCCCATGGCTTGTACATGCCTCTACCCGTATCTTTTGCCAGGTGGACTGACATCTCCATGGACTTTTTCCTCGCACTGCCACGGACGCAGAAAGGTAACGATTCTATTTTCGTAATTGTCGATCGCTTTTCTAAAATGACACATTTCTTGCCTTGTAGGAAAACAGATGATGCTAAGCATGTCGTAGACTTCTTCTTCAAAGGCATTGGAACTTCAACTAGAATGGAGGCCACTCTCGGGAAGCCCGCTTCACGAAACCCCTACAAATCCACCAACTCATGCTCCATCAACATCAGGCTGACCCATGTGCATCTAAGCTTCACAAGTCGACCCCACACTATTTTAGCACGCAGGCCACGACTCAAAGGACTGCAGCCGCAGGCATCCAGCCTACGATCATTGCCTGCAGTCTTCCTAGATTCTGCACACATCACAGGCCCAATCTGCAAGGTTTCCACCCGTGGATTGCGCAATCCCAAAATCAAAGAAGGAATTGGTTTGCATGTTACCTATTTCCTTTTCCAGTAATAATTCTAGTTAAATTAAGTTACCTAATTGGGTTACAACCTATTTTAATATAGTAGTTTCCCTTTTTTATTCTAGTTTCCTTTTTCTTTTACAACTTGAATTTGGATTTACTTCTAGTTACCAAATTTAGGCTTTCCTCTTCCATAATAATAAGGAAATTCGAGTACCCCTTCCAGGTTACAACCGAATTCCCTTTTCCTTGAATTCATGTTCTTTTTGAATTCAAGTTGTAATAAGGAATTAACTCTCGTTAGTTTCCCATTAGTTTTTGATTCATTTTGTAACTCCTTGAGTTCTAAAATTCGCACCTCTCCCCTATAAATAGGGGGTTCGACTTTTGAGTTCCGGGAAAGTTAATGAATTGGGTTATAGGTATATCCTTGCTTTAATTCTCCATCTTTTTTATTGTTGAGCTTGTTAATATTTTGTATGATTTATTAGGCAAGTTCTGAATTTAGAAATTTTATATAGTTATTGCTCCGCCTATAATCCTATTATCCACCCTCTTAAAATAAATATAGTTTAGGAATAAAAATAGGTAGTCTCGCCTAAGCTAGGGGTCTTTTTTGAGTTTCAAGAGAGTAATTGTTATCTTCATTGCGACATTCCTTGGTGCTTCAAGTCTTCCGCTTTGTGAGTTCTGATGAACTGCTCACATCAAATTTTGTTAATTCAACCTCTTAAAATCTGATTAGTTTAAGGATAAAGTAGACTAGATCTTGCTTGAATTAATCTAGAGATTTTGATTTTTAAAGAGAGTAATTGTGATTTTCATTGTTCGACTTTCCTTGGCATTCAAAGTCTTCCGCATTACGAGTTCTCACAAACTGCTCACATCAATTTTGGTGTCAGAGCCCAAGGCGAACGTGTTGATTTGAGGGTGACGGTAATAACACGGTTTATCTTGAAAAGGTGTTTCCTTTCTCTTTAATTTGATATCTTCCATGGTTCCTTGAAAAATTAGTTGAGAATTAAAGATGACATCTTGCATGCTAGATTTCTTTTAAAGAATCGCATGCTATATTCGATGTTAGCTTAATTAATTGATAAATTTTATGAGCTAAAATCTTAAAAATTTTCTTTCTGGGAAAATTAAATTTCTTTTTGGAAAAAAGATTCGGACAGAAGAAGAAAAAAAAAAGAAAAGAAAGAAATCGTAATTGGTTAAAAGCAAAAATTGGAATTTTAAAGCTTAAACTTTGTTTTCGGTTCTGCCTATATTTTCTTTTTGCGATTTTTAAGTGCTGATGGTGATAACTACACTCCTGTTGTGTCACAAATTGTGCTTTGTAATTGCTGGGATATCTATCGGGTTTTATCACCCTTTCTGCGATAACAAATTCTGTCGCCAAAAGTTTGACCCTTCTCGCGCAATAGGGTTTCGGACAAAACCCTAGTCTTGTGACAAAATCTTGTGTCACTAGGGCTAGGGCACTTTCCTGTCACCTTGTAGCCTCGGTTTTCCAAATTGTGAGTAATTGCTTAAAACTTAGGATTGTACATTGCAACAACTATTAAGGCCACAAATTTTCAGGCTAATTTGCCCCCGACAGACAATCTTCGTTTAAAGTGATTTTCCAAACAAGGGATTATCCCTTGGGATTAAGGTTGTAAATTTGCAAGGTTTCTAAATGATGTGAGTTGTTGTGAAATGCCCCATGTTACAAAAGTCTTGTCAAGGAAAGTCGAGATCTTGAAGGTCACAGACTCACTATCTTAAATACTCGAAACCCTCTACTTAGCCTAGGTTAGACTAGCTCTTTTATTACTAACTAGATAGAAGAATTAAGAGGTGAACAAAAAGAGATCAAGGCAAAGCAAGTAACCTAGACCCTTCTAAGTTCAGGAACTTGTAGAATTATCAATACATTGAATAACACACAAGCTCAAAATAATAAAGTGGAGAACCAAATTAAAGGATAAACCTCACAATTATACTATGAATTCTGAGTTTCAAGGTTTCGGTCACCCTCCTATTCATAGGAGTTGGAAATCCAAAAACTTGCATGAAAAGAAAACAACAAAAGGAAACAAATTAAAAGTGGAAACCAACGAGAGTTGGAAACCAATTACAAACCAAATTCAAAGGAACTCGAATAAGGTAGGGAAGAATTCAGTTATCTCCTTTAAAGAAGAAATCCAAAATTCTCCTAGAAATAAAATCGGAAAAGGAAAGCTTGAATTTTATATCTTGAAGATAAAATCCAAATTCAAGTTAGAAAATAAATATACTTCCTAATTTAAAAAGGAAACTAAAAATTAAGTTAAGTTATAACTCGTTTATGGTAACTTAACTCAATTATAATTAAAAGTAGAAAAGGAATAGGAAAACAAGCACTTTTCAAATCCTTCCCGGATTCTAGAAAGGCAACTTGCAAAATTCGCAAGAAGCTTGTGAGCTTTACGCACGGATCCATGAAGAGGCGGGCTGCAATGGCCAGCGGCGGAGGCTGCCATTTATGGGTTTGCGTTACAGGCTTTTTCGCAACTTGCTTCTGATTTCTTCTGGGGGCACACTTGGGAAGCTTGGATACTGTATGGATTGGACAAAAATAAGATGGAGCATGAGTTGTGGGTTGTAGTAGGGTCCCACTTAAAGTCTAATGAGTTTTGGGGACCTTCCGCGAGGTGGGCCATTGTTGTCTCCTGGGCTTCGCAGGATGGCTGAACTCTGGCTTCTCATCATGTGGCGAAAATGTCCATGATGAGGATTAGAAGGGGTTGCACTTGGTTGCACTGGCCCTACTATGGTAGTAGTAGTTTGGATGTCCGCATCACTGAAGGTTATGAATTTTCGGATCCTAATTTAACCAAGCATCACGACTTTAATTCTTTGAGATTTTCTGAATTAGGAATCTTCTTGATCTTTAATTCTTGAAAATGTAGCTAATTAAGGATCTCTAATTTTTCTATTTTGGCTACCAAGTTTCGGGTTTTCAAATCTTGGCCGTGTGGAATTACTATTTTGCCCCTAGGCTAAACTTGATCACTCCTCGATTCTTAAGCTGAATTGTTCTGCCAAAACTATACCTTTTGTGCTTAACTTTCATGAAGTAATTACTCTAGAAGGGATTGGTTTCTTGATCACCTATTGGGAAGGTGATTACATCTTGGGGAGTTTTCTAATTTGTTTTCAACTCTGCTGTCTATTCTTGCTTCCAATCATTCTGAATTGCCCTACAAATTAAAAGCCTAGAATTTCTTTTCAATCAACCTTGAACGTCAAATCTTTAAAATTAATTCAGATTTTGTCTTCGTGTGCATTACATTAATTTTACTGAGATTGAGGGCTTACCCCCGAATCTCTTCCTTGTACACTTCAAATTCAAATTGATTACTATGAAATATCTTTTTCTAGCCTTCAAAACCGAAATAGGTTCAGCCCCTATTTTGAGAATTATTTTGCTTTTGGCCTAAGTTTGCTACTTGTGCATAATTATCTGCTTGTATTACCTGGTTTAATTTTCAAAAAGTAATTATTGAAAAGGATAATTGAGAGGTAAAAGGCAGAGTATATTTCGAGAGGGAATAGCCAATTAGAGTGAAACACGGGTTGTGCGTAGCTTTAGTTGATACACTTGGGGGACAAGGGGTGAGGTTATTATCACCTAGAACTTAAACTTGTCTTATGCAGGTATTTCTCCAAAACCACATGATGGCTACCATCAAACGAGCACCCGCCTTCCTCACCCGCGAAAGGGTCAATGATAAGGCGGTTACTCTGGTTGTCGATAGAGGGAGTTGCTCAAACCTGATCAACGAATACTTGGCTGACCATTTGGCCCTACCCTTCATTGAGCACCCCTGGCCGTATACGTGCTATCTCAGCTCCGTGGAGTTATTCCACGTGAAGTACTATACTACGGTGCAAGTAAAGTTGGGTCCCCTCAGAGCCGAAGTCATCTGCGATTTGGCACCCCTGCGTGACAGTGCCACCCGACTCGATCGCCTATTGCTCTACAGAATGAAAGCTGATGAGGTCATCCTACAACAGGATACAAATGTCCGCCATGCTTAAGGGGTGGATTTGATTCAAGTGTTCAGAAAGTAAGGACTCGAAGGGCAAGAGTTCAGCCTGAGGTGAATCCAAGTTTATACAAGGGTTCTCCCTTAAAGCCTCCAATTAAGGTTCCTCCTCGAAGGACCAAAACCCAGAACAAGCAAAAAAGAAGCTCATGGTGCACAAACCCTCTATTTAAAGGGGCCCCCATGTGCATCAATAATTACCTTATTTTTATATTTTCCTTTTTATTCCATGAAGAGAATTTTGGCCAACCCTTTTCTTGGAAGGCAGCCGAAATTCTATCTCCCCTTAACCTAGTTCCTTTACGTTTTGGGTTTTGTAAGGTTTTCAATTATCATTGGTTTTCACTGTTATTTCCTAATCCTTTTCTACTTCTTAAAGGTGCACAACCCTCCATTTAAAGGGGCCCCCATATGCATCAATAAACAGATAGAATTCATTGGTTTAATTTGGTGTAAGGTTAATACCCTATATTTTCGAATTCTACTCATTGAACTGTAGTCAATCTCGCATGATTTCAGCCTATTAGTTTTAGAATTGCATGTTAATTAGGTTTATAATGTCTTCTTATTAAATTAGCTTTTTTCTTCAATTTGTTGCTTGGTTTCTAGTTGAAAAACAACCTAATTGTTCTATTAATTCAAGTAGTGATTGGGGTTTCAAGGGATTATACTGTATTCTTTTAATTGGAGTTTTGATTACTTTCTGCACACTGCAATTCTCAAATGAGAATCCACATCAATTTGGTATCAGAGTTGTATAGTGTGCAACCTTGGGAGGGGTCAACCATTCAAAGGAGAGAGGTGAGACACACTGTGAAGTGCCAATCCGGAGAAAGTTTTCATTGATCTCTTTTCAGGTAAATTGCTCCTTCAAAAATTGGTTACTATTTTTTTTCAAAATTCTTGATCCTTAAAATTAAGTATCTTGAGTTTTAGTTATTGTTTGTGAAAGAAATTGCAAGAGTAAATCAAAAAAGGCAAAAATTGGCTAAATTGAGCTAGGGTTTTAAAAAGCTGCCGATTAGGGTTTTGAAGTTGTAAAAGGTTCTGAAACTTTTCCTACTATTTTCTCTTGTGCGATCCATCTGGACAATTACTCTTTAACATAAATTTGGATTTCCTAATTCGTATACTACTCATTACTTGTGAAATTTTGGGACTTATTTTCAAAATTTCTTCCTTGTGTACTTCCATAATCTGAATTTATATATAAAATTTCATTTTGCAAAATTGTTTTATTTCAAAAGTTGAACCAAGCAATTCTTTTTCTTCAAAAGATTTTATTTTTTCTTCTTTGTGATGCTGTGAACTTTTAGTGAGTTATTGTGTGTGATCTGGCTTACTTGTTCTGATTAGAATTCTTAAATCGATTTTGAGAGGGAATAGGCAAGAGCGAAATACATTAATTACTAAAAAGGCAGACAACTCTAGAGAGATACACTTGGGGAGTGTAGACTGCTAGGTAAACATTTGAGGGGAATCAGGGAAGTGATGATTTTCTCATAGTTATTTATTCTTAGCAGGTTGATCTCATTCTTCCTTATTCTACCACAGGTGATTCATTATCGTGGTTTATGAGTCGATCTTCCAGACCCCTCCTAATCTTTGATCCTAACATTGATTTAACCCTCCGGGATCTGAAAAAGAAAGGTCAATAACCTTCTACTCCGCTAGTCACTACTAGTTCTTTAGCCGACACAATGTCTGACTCAGAACAAGCCGCAGCCAATAACACCCTGCTCGAGAATATGCACGCCGAAGCCATGGAGTGAATGAATAAGCACATGGACAATCTGATCATGGCCACTATAAGCAGTATCAAGGACTTGCTCAATAACTCGGTCGACCAGTTCCGCCATGATCTCGATGAGCGACTTCACCAATTAGAGCAGTGACACTATCGAGAGGAACCCCGTCCTCCAACGCCGCCCAGGAAAACCCGCACGCCACCCCCTTTTGGTGGTGGTTTGGGAAGTTTAAAACAAAGATTCCATCTTTAAAGCCAGTCAAGACCCTGAAGAGTTCCTTGACTGGGAAATCAACCTCGAACGGATCTTTTCACTCCACAAGTAGCTAATGACCTTAAAGTTGAACTTGCAGCTACTGAGTTCAAGAGGTATGCCTCTATCTAATGGAAATAAGATTTAGCTGCCCAACGCCATATGCTGGGAACAAGAAGGGCCAACGCTCATAATCCTTCTTGGGAGGACTTAGCCACCCTTATGAGATGGAGGTTTGTACCCAACTTCTATGAACGTGACCTGAAGAAGTGCCTACAGAATATCACTGAGGGTCGTCGCAGTGTTGATAAGTTCTATCAAGAGCTTGAAACTACAAAGCTCAAGGCCAATGCTGAGGAGGACAACGACTCAGTAATTACACAATTCTTGGTAGGCCTCCGTCGAGATATCGCATGTCAGGTGGATATGCAGAACCCTACCTTTGTCGAAGATGTTGTCCATTAGGCACAGGCAATTGAGAGCTATGGTTTGAATCCCATCAAGGGTTCCACTTCTAGCTCCACCACCAGTACTTGGAAGCCAGCTGGCTGGAATGTCAACATCAAGCCACTTCAACGACTGACAAGAAACCTTACTCTGAGACATCAGATAAAAGCAAGTCTACACTCCGAGCTTGACCACAGGTCAGCCAACGTAGCTCAGGAGACTTCAAGCACAAGTTCCAGGCTACATCTCCTCAGCTACTCGAAGTGCATCCCCGCCAAAGCTGCATTATCTCCATTGAAGAAGTTGTAGAACCTTCCAACCAGAAGCGGACTAAACTTGCCATGAAGAACCTACGGCAACGATAAAAGGAAGCTTCATGCCAGAAAGAAACGTCCAATTCAACACAGCAGGGCACAAATTCGAGGACGAATCCTTTCGAACCTAGAGGGATTGATGAGGTCATCACTACGACAGAACACAAGTGTTCGCCATGCTTAACGTGTGGATTTGATTCAAGTGTTCAGAAAGTAAGGACTTGAAGGGCAAGAGTTCAGCCTAAGGTGAATCCAATTTTATACAAGGGTTTTCCCTTAAAGCCTCCAGCTAAAGTTCCAGCTCAAAGGACCAAAACCCAGAACAAGCGAAAAGAAGCTCAAGTGGCCACCAGGGGTAAGAAAGTCATTCTGCCTCCAACTCCTTCAAGGGTCATTTATTTTGGAGAGTTCTGGACTGAACATTAAAAGTATTAATTGAAGTGAATTTTACAAGTCTTGAAAATCATTAGAGTTCTTGATTTGTTACATGCCATTACTTTTAAGTTCTGATACTTTTAAGGTATTACTTAATTAGTAGTTTCTTGAAAAGAATTGTTGCATGTTTTTTTTTAAGAAATATGAATTACCTTATTTTTATATTTTCCTTTTTATTTCTCAAAAAGAATTTCGGCCCTTTCTTGGAAGGCAGCCGAAATTCTACCTCCCCTTAACCTAGTTCCTTTAGGTTTTGGGTTTTGTAAGGTTTCCAATTCTCATTGGTTTCCACTTTTATTTCCTAATCCTTTTCTACTTCTTAAAGGTGCACAACCCTCTATTTAAAAACAACCTGATTGTTCTATTAATTCAAGTAGTGATTGGGGTTTCAGAGGAATGTACTGTATTCTTTTAATTGGAGTTTTGGTTACTTTTCGCACACTGCAATTCTTAATTTAGAATCTGCATCAAAAGTGCTATACAACGAAAACATCCATCGCTACACGATGCCCTAGAAAAAATGCCCTCTATGTTCTGCAGCCCATATCCAGGACCGAGGCAAGGATAGATTGTGACCAATTTTGGAAGGCGATCAACCTAGAAGCTGTCGATCAGCAACGAAAGGAGCATGCCCTCCTCTTCAATCACCAAAGCCATTTCCCCGAACCCAGGTCCATGGGTCTAATCAGTCCAGGTCACCCTGACTCGACGAAGGTTCCTAGTGCCTCAGATCTGCCAGAATGTACTATTTGAATGTTCAGTTTTCCCCTCTTGGCCTACTCCAGCACTCTGCATAGAAAAGTGGGAAATTATCAACTCTACATCGCTCACCCACTTGTATTCCCTGAACCTAGGGTTTACCGCAGTATCGAATCAAGAACTAATCTCTCCCCACTGGAAGGGACTGATGAGGTCATCCTAGTCAGATTCCTCGATCCACAAGTCTGCTGGACTCCCCTAGAGCCCTAACTAGGGCCTGTGCAGGACTCCAGCTACAAGCAAGCATTGCGTGACCCACACTCTACGTTTAGGGCACCGCCATCATAGGCTAACGCCACGGCCCATCGCCGGCTCGGCCACTCAAGGGATTCGCGTTCACAACAAAGGCCCATTCGCAACCCTCTTACGAATTGAGCAACTTGAATCCAAGAAGGAGAGGGTTTTGCATGTTACCTCTTTCCTTTTCAAATTATAGTTTCAATCAATTCAAGTTACCAGAACTATTTCCAACTTGAATTAATTGGTAGTTTCCTATTCCATTACTAATTTGTTATTTCTTTTACAACTTGAATTTGGATTAACTTAAAAGTTACCGAATTCAAGCTTCCTTTTTATTTTTCCACGAGAATTCGGGTAACTAGATATTGTTACAACCAAATTCCCCTTCTAATCAAAATCATGCTTCTTTTGATTGGTTTTGTAAAAGAAAACCAACTCCAGTTGATTTTGACTTCTGTTAGTAGTTTCCTTTTCTATTTCTAATTGTAATTCCCCTTAATAATTTCAACACCCTCCACCTATAATAGGGGGTTCAAATACATTGTTCAGGGAGAGATAATAAATTGAGTTTATAAGTTTATCCCTACTTTAATTCTCCATATATTTTGATTATTGAGCTTATTAATATTTTGCATGATTTATTAGGCAAGTTTCGAATTTAGAAGGTTATAGGTTCTTGCTCTACCTATAATTCTATTAATTCAACCTCTTAAAATCTGATTAGTTTAAGGGAAAAGTAGACTAGATCTTGCTTAAATTAATCTAGAGATTTTGAGTTTTAATGAGAGTAATTGTCATCTTCATTGTTCGACTTTCCTTGGCGTCCAAACTCTTTCGCATTGTGAGTTCTCATGAACTGCTCACATCAAATACATACCTTGTATGTCCCTAAATCATTGGGCTGGCCAGTTGAGCTACCACTACGATTATATTGTTTTAACTCTTCATTATAGCTTGCCCGCTTAGATGTCGCAGGTTGAGACGGTTCATCTTCTACCCTCTCAAGAAAAGGTAATGATACCTGTGGTGGCAGGGCCACATATCTCCACTTGCGAGGTCTTTCTTTGTCCTCCCTAGCTTCTGTGCATGTTGGGGAAAAACGTATTTGATACTTGCTTCCTATGGAAATCCCCTATATCTTCGATATTTATCTCCCTTTCCAGTAGCATAGACAAGGAGGTCTACATTCTTCCCCTCTGGAACAAACTTTCCTTATGCTTCCAGACATGTCAAGGTCTTAAGGAATGACAGACAACATATCCAAGTAAGCACAAGTGTTTTAACATTGTACCACATAAACTCACAACCTTATCTACTTTAACAACATACCCAAAGATATGCAAACTCCAACATATTTCAAGCAAATTATTCACATGCATTTATACAAACAAATCACATTTAAAACTTACTATGTTCTTACAGATCTTTCTATTCTGCTCGATAGCATATCCATCATTTTATCGCGTGTGCGCTTTAAGGAACCGGTTTGACCATCTTACAGGGAAAGGCGGGGGTAGTTTAGCGGCTTCATCTTCGCTCTTCCCATCAACTGTAATGGCCTTCTCGATTTGTGCTTCTCATTTCTTCGCAAGCGTTACAATGTCTACCTTTGCATATGACGTACTATTCATTCTTACATTGCTATTTTTTTCGACACAAATTCTTTGTATAAAACCATAATACCATCAAATACAATTATGCAAGGCACCAAAGGAAAATACTAGGAAATTAGGTACAAAAGTATTTTATTACCATCATCTCTTCTGTCGTCCATGCTCTTTTGAAATTCTCTCACACATCCGAGGTAAGGAACTTTTGTTTCTCACATGGGTTCAACCCTTCGTTCTCCCCATCAACATAAGATGTAAGTTTATTCTTCAACCCCCATAATGACTTCCCCGCCAAAGTGAAGAAACTTGTTTTCACTTTATCAGTTGCCTAAAAAATGAATGTTATCTACAATAGTCTGAATCTTGGAATTATTAGCAGATACCATAAGACCTTTGCCTGTGTCCCCTTCTTATGGCCATTTCTTTGGCCTTCAATTGTCCCCACAATTATGTTATTTTTTTTATCTGGATGCCTTGCAATTGGGACAGAGAAACAGTTTCTCATGTTCATTACGGTATAGTATGCATTCATTGGGACAAGCGTGTATTTTGTTAATACTTCATACCCATTGGGCACAAGATCTTTTTGGTCTCATAGATGAGATCTGGGAGTTTATTATTGTCGGGCAGCATATCCTTCAATAACTTCAACAAGGCTGTGAAACTGTGTGCGGCTTTCAAATTAAACAATTTCAAAACACCAGATGAACGTGTATACCTTGTACAACCGTTGTAGAGAGCCAATTCACTGTCACCCGTTAAAGAGGTAAGAACATCTGGCTGATCCGCTCCCAACCATGTAAACCATTTCATCCAACTCATCACGACTCTCAATCATTTCTTCGTGAGTGTCATTCGATTTTTGATTCACAGGAATTGCTGGCTTCTTCCCATGCAATTTTCATGTTTTATAAGAAGGAGAGAATCCCCTCCGAAATAAATGCTCTCATATCACATCAGGGTCCCTCTGTCTTGCCTGATTTCTGCAGTCTCTGCAGGGACATAGTGCATACTCGACATTCTTATACGCGATGGCAAGAAACTTTTCAACCACTGCAAGGTAGGCTACATGGTTTGATCACTAGATATAATCGTATCACGATCCATATTTAATTTGATCCTCCTACAGAATAATAAATAAATCCACAAAAAGCTAAATCAACTGCATGTAAAAATGTTCATTTCATAATGCAATATATAAAGATGGCTCTTTATGAAAAAATAGAAGGGTAAGGTGAACGATTAATTAATATATATACTGAACATAAGATAATAATATGAATTCAACTCACAAAACAATGCAGTGAAACATGGTATTGGGGAGCAAAGTTAATTTTTGGGGATTGAAAAATAAATTTGTCACGTTTTCTTGAACAATAATATGGAAAGTCTCAAATTGCATAAAATGCAGCAATTTAATTGATATCCCTGATGGGAAGGGGGGAGGTAGTATAATATATGCACAATTAAATCAAGTAATTATCGAGTAAATTAGTTTTTTCTAAATACTTGAAAGGTAAAAAAAGTATGTGTATTAAGAATGATGAGAAATTAGTATTAAAAAAAACTATGAAACCCTGTTTTGGATAACATGGAGAAGAACAGTACCAAACATCTCTTGATTAATTTGGCTTTTCGAATAATACTAATGTAACATGTGAGACTAAGAACAGTACCAATAACATAGAGTATTGGAGGCGAGTGTGGGAAACTCACTTCACATGCTCCAGCCAAAAATTCTCTTTAGTATTCGAAGGCGGGTTTTTGGAAACCCGTCTCCAATGCCCCATTTTTTTAGTATTGGAGGCGGGTTTGTAGTAATCCACCTCTAAATGGGCATCTCCAATGGCCCTTTTTGTAGTAGTGGAGGGTCAAGTCTTAGATCTTTTTAAAAGGTTGAAAAGGTTCTAAGTAAGGGGTTCATCTAAGGATTGCCTATATTTGAGTAAACAAGCTAATCCCTTGGGATAACTTGTAAGGTTTAAGATTCACCTTTATAAATCTTATTGGGAGATTAGGACCAAGCATTTAGGTTGAAAAGTGGATTAGACTTTCCTTGAGGAGGGAAAGTTGAACCACTATAATTGATTTGTGTCTTGAAATAGTTTCTTTATTACTTTACACGAAAAAACTAAATATCTTAGGTGCTTTTCAAGGGCTCAGAAAACAAAACCAAATGTCCTTTGTTCTAGAGGTTGCAGCCCTTTCATGCCTTATGAATAAATTCATTTCCTCCTCAAAGTCTGAGAAAGAACCAACCAAATCTGTGATGAAAAGAAGAAGATTCCACCATAAATACTATTAATCAATATGTCTATTAGTGTTTTCTTCTAAACCAATTGCTTCCTTATTTTTGAGAAAGAAAAATCACACTTTTGGTCCCTATTCTTTCCTCTATTGCACTTTTGGTCCCTCTTTTTAGTGTCGTTGTACTTGTGGTCACTGTTCTTTACTATTTTGGCACTTTTGGTCACTGACAGGCAACAATAGGTTTTGTAAGTCCTTTGCCAGTGGTTATGCAATTTTTTAAAAAATATTATTGACTTACAAAATAACCACTGACTTGTAAAATTAGTCTGTAGCTGATCATTGCGACCAAAAGTGCCAAAATAGTAAAGTACAAAGTCAAGAAGTGCAACGACATTAAAAATAAGGGGCAAAGAACATGGACCAAAAGTTTGATTTTCTCTTTTTAGAACCATATAAAGAGCTGTAGCAAAGAAATAATGCAATTGTCAACACATGAATAAAAGACATTTATCTCAACTAAGCTAGATTTTCCTTTAGCACTAAAGCAACTTTACACTTCAAACTCACAGCAAGGTTTTTTTTAAAAATTGATTCAATGAACTAAATAGTAAAATTAAGCCAGTTAACATATTAGGATTGAACTCTAAATGAACAAATTTAAAATGTTAAGATCCCTTAGTAAAGCCATGAATATATGGACTGAAAATGATAATCAACATATGAAACATGAAATTTGAAATGATCAACATATAGAGAAAGTTGTTTGAGAATACAAGAACGAAGACCAATAATCGCATACCTGCCAGGTTAAGTGAGAAAGAAACCCTTTGAGGTTCGAAGCCCTTTTTAATCAATAGTGTAGTTTCAACACACGTTGAATCTGAAAGAGACCCCCATACATTATATTCTCTGAACGTTGGATTTGAAAGAACGCGCATCATAACCTATAAAAATGTAGGTAAAAGGATAGCTCAAACTACTCTAAGGTTTCCTAGTTCACCAATCAAGAGAGTTCAGAAATGCTGAAAATATTGAAATCTTCAACTAAAGTCTATACTTCAGAAATATTCCAAGAAACCATGAATTACCTTTAGCCGTCACCTTTAGCCGTCTCACCTTTATGGTCAAGAAATGAAACACCGTCTCACCTTTTCAGCTTTCTAACTATGCATAAAAAAAAACTGAACTGAAGTTCTGGTGCCTCTTAATAGTTAGCCGGAATGAAAAGTGGATTCTTACCTTCACTGAAATGGGTCGACACAAATAACGTAAATTAGGATTAAAGAGTGCTGATGTGGGGACCCAAATCCAATAAGCCGAATATAATACAAATTTTCGCCTCTAATTTTGATCATACTACAAAAGAAATAAAAATGCTGAATTGGTTTTAAAATTTAAAAACAAGAGTTTTACATAGTTTTTCAATTTTGCCCTTCTAAAATTGTGAAGCGATATCATGTGACATATTTTTGCAAGAAACGACAAGTTCTTTGATTGGAAAACAAAAAAATGTCATATGTCAAAGGCAAAAACTCATATAATTGCAAAAATTTCATATGTTAAAGGCAAAAACTCATATAACTGCGATAGGAATTATAGATGCGACGGAATGTCATCCACGAGCACCTTTTAACGAAGTAGTAGTTAAAGCTAACTCATACTGCATGAGGAGAACTCAGGTATCACTTTGTTGTTGACAAAGTAGCAGTTTGAGCTAACTCCATTGAAGAGAACTCGCATATCACTTCGTTGTTGATGAATAGCAGTTAGAGCTACCTCGGACTTCATATGATAACTCGCGTATTACTTTGTTGTTGACAAAGTAGTACCTTTTTTTTCTTTCTAATTTCCTTTTTTTCTTAGTGCTACTCATAAAGAGTAGCACTTGTACTCTTCTGGAGTATCGCTCCTATTCTTACGAAGTAGCACATTTAGGTTTTTTTAAAGCTATTGTTTTTATTTCATTCTCTTCTTAGTACTACTCTTCTAGACTATCATTGCTACTCTTCTCAAGAACCCCTTTAAGTTTTTTTGTTTCTTTTTCTTTTCATTTTCTTCGTAGTACTACTTCTAAGGAATAGTAGTGCTACATTTTAAAAGTAGCACTTGTACTCTTCAACGGTATCATTGCTACTCTTCTCAAAGTTTTAAATTTATTTTTATTTTTTTTGTAATAAGTTTTTGTTTTCATCTTTGAAGTAATACATGAAAATAATATGAACAATATTAGTACTGTTCACGTGAACAGTGATCGCACACACAAACTTGTTTCACACAAGACGGACTCTATGTTAAAAGTAACGGACTAATTTTAACTATTTTATTTGTGAAGTGCTAGAAATTACTTTTTAAAATTTGGTAGATGCCTTTTTTATTAATTAACTCTGACTAATAAATAAAAAAGCTAATAGTATTCTATTTTAAGATTTGGTCAAATTTTTTTAATTGGTAAAAGTGCTTTCAGAAATTATTGACCATTAAATATGTCCTATATTGGTCAAAGAACCCAAAAAAAAATGTAAATTAACGAAAATGTAAATGATAGTATTTTACAAAGCACCAAATAAAATGACCAAAAGTAGGCAACACAATAATGGACAAAGTCCGATTCTTTCAATATCGGAATTGTTACTTGAAGGACACCGTTTACTAAACATAGGACACTTTTTAAAAAAAATTTAGATGTGAATTTACATTTTTGCCTCTCCATTCTCTTGTACCTTATGCAGTAAAATTGATTGAAATCAATTTTACTGCAATTCCATTTCTCCTTCATCTCGCGATTCCGGTTTCCACCTCCATCGCTCTTCTTCGTCGGTCTAGCTCAACAAATCGGTGAGTTGGAATTTTTTTTTTTTTTTTTTTTTTTTTTTTTTGTAGAGGAAATGAAAATTTGAATGTGTTGGGTGTTGTAAATTCTTATGGGTACTGTGTTTAGGAATGTATTATTGTTTATGACGCGTTTTCCGGTTGCGTAGTGATAATTTTAGGGTAAATTCAGTGGTCGTTCGCCGGAAAAACGATTTTCCGACGAACGATCCCTAAAAAAAACGCCGTCTTGTGGTGATTTTCGAGGGATCCCCTTGGAAAATCGCCACAGGATGGCGTTTTTTTTAGGGCCTGGAAAAAAACCGCCGTCCTTTGGCGATTTTCCACCCTAGGTTGTGAGCGATTTTCCCAGAGTTAAAAAAGTGGGGTAAATTTTTTTTATGAAGTTAGAAACTATCAAGGGTATATTTATCTTTTTGCTATTTAAAATTTTAAAAAGTGTTATGTGTTTAGTAACACGGGTCCTGCAATTAACATGCCCCTTCAATATAATTGTGACCAACTATTTTAACGATAATTCAATATACACAAATATTTATGTCACCCTGCACCTTGCTACTTGGAGTACATTCCCAATTACATATGTAAAGGAGCAAAAGTTATCTTTTGCAGAAAACAAACTTGTGGTTGGAGCTTCTCAAAGCCGATCCGGTAGAAACTGAAGAAGAAGAAGAAGATAGAAGAAAGTGGAGTAAAAACAAAAAGCAAATGCCAACTCTGAATTTATTCACCAATGTCCCAGTTGATTCCGTTGTTGCGTCTGATTTTCTAAAGGATGCTACCAAAGCTGTTGCCAAGATCATCGTCAAACCCGAGTCCGTCAGTGGCTCTATATCCGCTCCCGTCTTTTATCACAACACTCGCATTAAGTAGAATAGTTAAAGGGACCTCAAGAAATTGACCCTTTTATGGTTTTTTTTTTTTTTTTTTTTTTGCCTTTTTGGGTTGATCTTTTAGGTGCTGGCATATATTGCGAATGAGTATTTTCTGTTTGATCATATGTGTCTTAGAACTAGGATTCGCTTGCGAATGAGTATTTTCTGTTTGATCATATGTGTCTTAGAACTAGGATTCGCTTGTGTTCTTAAGCTGTTTGATCATATGTGTCTTAGAACTAGAATTCGCTTGTGTTCTTAAGCATATGCATATGTAATTGAATTTGTGCATGCATTAATGTATTGACTCGTCTGCGCTTGCTTTCTAAAATTCTCGACTTTGGGTAGTGGGGTGTGCAGTAAATTTTGCAAGATTGTTAGCACTTCTTAGTTGCCTTGCTTTCTTTTTCTTGATATTGAGTGTAAGATAAACTTTTGGCCGGCGAATTTCTAGTGTTATCCATGATTTTGAAGCTGTGGTGTTCAAATGGAATAAAGCGGTGTTCTTCCTTTGTGCACATTGCTGTTTCAATTTTGCTGGTACAGAGGACTGTAATTGAAGCCCCTGATAGGCAAAAGATTTGAGCTTTCTCGATTTTTTTAAAGATTTCTCAAGGTGAAGAGCATGGTGGACATTATCATTGACCTTTTAGAATGGTTCTGAGGATAAGTTTATGTGCATTTTTCATGAATGACATTTGCTGAGTTTAGTTGATTCAAAATATGTATATATGGTTAGATTTAATCTCGCTGGAGATACTTGGTAATAACAGCAGGGGAGAAGAACAAAAAAAAAAAACACCGAGTTAATGGACATACTCCCTGATTAGTGTTTGAAGAGTGACATTTCTGTGTCTGATAAACTAATAGAATCATATAACTGATAGTTAATGTGAGAGTAGTTGTTATTTCTTGAGATAATAGCAAATCCTCCTTTACGGAACTTAAGGTTTTAGCTTCATGGGTGTCCACGACATTCAGATGGCTAAAAGGATGTTGTAGTTTCACTAGTTGCAATACTAAGTATATACTGAATGTCAGTATTATATTGTATATATTATTAAGATAAGAACCTCATACAAATTTGTTTATTCTTGGCTGTGTGCTTTGAGTTGTGCTTCTTCACCCAGAAACATGTATCATACTAAGAACAGCAGTCAGAATTTCAAGATGCCTGAAAGATCATGTTCAGTTTAACGGTTGCACTTTCTGATGCTAAGACTAGACTGGAATGAGTTACTTCGCATCATGTAGATGGATGACGCTCTATGCTAATGCCTTACGTTTATTTATATTTTGTTCTCTGTTGTCCAGTATGTGATGATCGTGCTGAATAGAGGTGTCCCTCTTACATTTGCTGGAACTGAAGAGCCAGCAGCTTATGGGGAACTTATCTCAATTGGGGGCCTTGGACCCAGTGTCAATGGGAAACTGAGTTCGACACTTGCAGAGATTCTCCAGACCAAGTTTTCTGTAAATAGTTCTCGGTTTTACATCAAGTTTTATGATGTTGAGGTAAACTAGTTTCCATGTGTTGTCTCCAACTCTGGTTTAGTAAATAAAAGCTAGAACTACAAAATTTTAGCTCCAAAGCTACGAGGATCAGAACCTTAACCTACAGATATAGTGAATGTGAATCTGTCCTTGACACTATAAAACTTGGAATCTGCAACATAAACATGCATCCGGTTCATTTCTTTTTCTGTGCCTGTTGTCTCTGTGTTCTCTTCTATCCAGAAATTATTGCATCTACAAGAGTAAACAGGCCATAGCAATTGTTGAAATCAGATATTTAGAGATTAAGTATGAAATTTCTACAATTTTATTTGGTTTCATTTTAGCGTTTTTTTTTTTTCCTTTATTTAATTATCTTGTTTTGAATTTACGGAGAGGAACCTAAAATCTTGTATAGGCCGTAGAATAAGTAATTTCTACGCTTTACTTGAAGATTCAATGTGTATTATAAGTTTTTTCCTCTTTACACCTGCATAAAACACTACTTTCCGTCTCTTTTTTTTTGACAAAAGTGAACTACTGTTTCTCTGAGCAAGAACATCATACTTTTGACAGGCTTCTAAATGGATAATTATATGGCTTTGATTAATAAACCTGTTGAGCACATTAGCTGACTTCTATTAGTTTGTCTTGCCCATGTTATGGATATCTGCTGTACTTATTTGTTGTGACCTATGTTTCTGTCAGCGTTCGTTCTTTGGGTTCAACGGCTCAACTTTTTGACAATCTTGGTCAAGGGAAATGATGAGCAGGAAGATATTAAGGACTCAGAAGATATCCAAGCTCGATCAAGAACTGGAAATGATCATCGTAGAAGACATCAAGTTTATTTTTGAGTGCATTGCAGGACTTCATTTTGAATGCAGTTAATTGCCTATGTGCAAGTAATTGTGCACATTATGTGATTTTAGTGGCCCTTTTAATTTGTATGCCAAACATTCTCTTGATGTGATATTTCAATGTGGACTGCCACCTAATTTAGTTTCTCTTTGAGAAAAACTTTTTGTTCCGATTATAGCCTGACGCGAGGCCCATATGGGGCCCAGACGGTACAATTAGGCTTTCCTCCGCTAGTGGATATCCACATGCGTACCACATCACTAAAGCGTGTAAACAGGCATATTTCGTTAAACACTAGCGGTGGAAAGGAAAAGCCTCCCTTATCTCCTCTACCTGCTCCAGCCTCTCCCTGGCTCTCATACGTTGGTCTTTCAAAAGAACAAATGGCCAGAGTTAGGAGTTATTAGGGAGTTTTAAAAATAGTGGGTGCATTAGTTGAAGAAAACTTGCAGGATATAAAGATATCTTTATCGAAAATAGTTTAACGCGCAACATAATAATCAAAACGAACAACGAAACAAACACACAATTTAACGTGGCTCGATCTTTAAAAGATCTACATCCACAAAAATTCACTCAATCAATCAAAGGCGGGGCAAGTTGAAACTGTTTTACCTACACTCCTAGTACAACAATAACTCAACATACCTGGGGCGGCGTTAATGGCAATTTTTTTTCCGTGTGTCATTAAATAAAATATATACTACTAAAGTATCAAAATAACCATAGGAATATATGTCCAAAAAACAATAATAATAAACCCTTAATAAGAAAAATAAAAGAAAAAAAATACTTGATAAGGAAACGACTTCCTGAAATTCATTTTTATCATAAATATTTTTTTTTCACTTTTCTGAAGAAAACGACTTCCCGAAAATAGTTTTCTGAAGAAAACGACTTCCCCGAATTTGTTTTCTTACAAACCCTTTTTTTTTTTAATTTTATGTTTTGAGAAAACGATTTTCTAGAAACCGTTCTGTGGATAATTGTGCATCGGTCAACTGGCAAGGAAAGGGAAGAAATGTAAGGCGTGATTTAGGGAGAAATTGATTTTAAGGAGTGGTATCACTTGTATGTTTAAATTGAGGAAGGGTTTAGTTGCAAAATTCCTTTTTTCAAAAAGGACCTTTATGTTTAGTTTTTATTTATTTATTCTTCATATCTTTGCAATCATACTTCTTTTCGGCAAATCCCTTTTATAAACTCCCCGTTTTCCTTTCTCCTTTTTATTTAAAATTTTTTTTTTCTTTTTATCGCAAAGCTGAACGATTGTTTTGTCTCTTTTTGAATCCGATAGATGCTTTCTCTTTCCACAAGCAAATAATTGCAATTGATGCTCCCAAAATCCAAACGACAACTTCTTCTTTAATTTCCTTTCTCTCCTCAAGCATTATATTTATGCAGCACCGAAATCACGAAGGCTTTTAACCATTTTGAATTTCTTCACCTTTTGATTTTGGCTCTGATACCATATGTAGCATATAAAAATATTCTTATCGCAAAGAGATTAATGCGTAGCAAAATAATCAAAACAAACAATGAAACAAACACACAATTTAACGTGGTTCGATCTTTAAAAGACTTACATCCACAAAAAATCCACTTAATCAATCAAAGGCATGGCAATCTGAAATTACTTTATGTACACACATATTACATCAATAATCTAACATATCTATTACATCACTAACCTAACATAGCTGAAAGGCTCTCATAATTCCCCCCGAAAGATACAGATAGTCGAAAGGTTCTGACTTTTCAAACTCCCACCTCAACTGGAAACAACACTCTATGGATTCTTTATATAGACCCATAATTACCCACGTCCTTCTCAAAACTAGTTTGTCAAAACAAACCAAATCTAAATTGGAAACAAACTCACAAGTAATTATTTAAATTCTATTACAAATAGAATTTTCTAATTAAGTTTGATTTAATTTTTCCAACAAAACTGACTAAAAACAGCTACCGGTGGGTCTCGTTCGGATACGACAAGATCACTATATGGAACATTTTTCTCTGATGGTTTTCCGGTGAACGTGTGGCGTGGCAGCAAGTTTTGTTAAAATTTGACAGGCAACGCCGTGGACAGTCATTTGGGGTTTCCTGTCGAAGAAATCAAGGCACAACTTTATTCTTAGAATACTAAACAATGGCAAGCACTATAGTGATGATTTCGTTAATGGCAAAACTGATTGCGTTTGTCATCTTTCAGCGGAGTTGGTGAACAATATTTTTTTTTAAATTACGCGGAGGTGTATGGAAATGTACCTCTGTCCTTATTGTTTGTTGTATATGTTTGTATTGAATTCTAGGAGTATATTTTTTGTTTTAAATGCTAGACCGTATTGTTTTGTTCTGTTGGTTTTACTGATTGATATATTGTTGGGATGCTATTATACAGCAAAAGTGTGGCCTTGCATTAAGTGTTGTTAAAATTTGATGCGCAACGCGCTGAACAATTGATGAGGTCGTCATTGGCTCTATTCCACCTGGCCGTTTGATCCCTGCCTCAGCATGGCGCCCCGTGCCTAGTTCGAGAGTCTCAAAGGAAAGCTCCGTGATCTTAACCGAGTTGCCCAACAACACGGCTTGAAGCTAGGAAGATTTTTTAAAATTCTTGAAAGGTTTCTTGAACTTCTTGAAATGGATCTTAATAAATCTTGAGGTTTTTAACTTCTTGATTTATTGGGAGAATCACTGGTTGCGAATCTTGAAGAATTGCAAGAATCTTGATTTTCTTGATTTCTGGCATTTTCGACAGGTTCAAAAAACTTCTCATTACTTCCGGAATCATCCGAACTATTTTGTGAAGTTTTCCTACATCACATTTCGACTTCAAATTGCTACATTCAAAGGGCCGAATCCATCAGCACTCAAGCTTCCCCAATTCAGCCACCTGCTACACGCCTCTACCAAACCACAGTCCTGGTGGAGTTAGGTTTTAGGTGTTTGGATAGGATTAGGATTTGTGCATGTTTACTAATTCTATTCCTAGTTTGTTAAGGTTGTTAGAAGGTTGTTACAAGTTTGTTACAACTAACAGATTTCCTTATTTCTTTGTTTCCAATAAGGTTTCACTTCTTGAATTCTTTTTGCAATAGGTTCTCCTTTAATTTTTCCAAGATAATTTTGGTTTTCCCCTTTCTTTAAGGTGGCCGAATTTCCCAACCAAGTTGTCATGTTCTTTTTGGCAACTTGTTTTCATGTAGGAATACCAACTCTAGCTGGTTTCCAATTTCTTTTGTTTCTTAATTAATTTCCTTCTACACTTCAAGTAAAGGCGCGCAACCTCTTCTATTTAAGAGGAATTGGCCTAAAATAATAAAGGCACATTATAGAATTCAGATTGTTATATCTTGTGAGGTTAATCCTTAGCTTTAGAGATCTTATTTTGCACTTGTGTGATTTGCATGCGAATGTTTAGATAACACAAGCGAGACTATAGAAGATTTAGGTTTCTTGCTCACTACTACAAAATGGAGCTTTAACGGCTGCGGATTAACGGCGGAAAATAGAAAACCGCAGTAATAAAAGGAATACGGACTTTCTACGGCGATCTGAAAATGAACCGCCGTAGATCAGGACTTTCTACGGCGGTTTAAAACTGAACCGCCATAGAAACGGACTTTCTACAGCGGTTGGGACAAACCGCCGTAGAAAGAGGGCTTTCTACGGCGGTTCACAGGAAACCACCGTAGAAAGCCCTATTTCTACGGCGGTTTATTTTGAAACCGCCGTAGAAGTCCATTTCTACGGCGGTTTAATTTTCTCCGCCGTTGTATTGACGTATTAAAACCTAAATAACAACGTGTATATTTCAATTGAGGTCGTCGAAAGTGTTCTTCTCCAAATTTCTACTACGGTTTTGCACGTTGAACGTAAAGAATCGTCATTTGGAGCTAAAATTTACCACCTAAAGGTTAGAAACTTCTAAAATTTCTTAGTAATTGCTTATGCTTGTACTTTATATATGTCATCCTATAGAATTTATTTTATTTATGGTAGATGGCTGAAAATTAAAGTTGCATATATTCCATGTATATGGTGAACCTTAGTATTGGGGAACCCTATTTAGTTATACTATGTAGTTTCTTGGTGATGTGATTTGATTTATAGTGTTTGATTTTTAATGGATGATGTTCATATAATTAACACTACTTAGGATGTGTATATTTTTTTATGCATTTCATGTGTTTGACGAAATGCATAAATGAAAAACTTAGAGTTTCTTCTTCATTTGATTATGTTTATTGCGCATGTGTTGTTTATGCATTATTTTTTTCATGAGGTATTATAGTAGTTTTGATTATATGAGTAACATAAGTATTATGACATGTGCTAAGACAAGCATGCAACTTGATACTTTGTACATTGTTTGTTGAATTATTATTTGGTATTTTTAATTATTTCAAGGTGTTAGTTACACATGGATCGAAATATCTTGTTGTGTGGTGATCGGACCTCCGATTCTTATGCAAGAGAAGTTGAGAATTTCATTCAATTCGCTTATAAGAATACAAAGTACGTCCATTGTCCGTGCAAAGCTTGTAAAAATGGTGCGCGGTTTGATAACTCAGATACAATAAGATTCCATTTATATCGGCACGGATTTGATCCTTCTTATAAACTGTGGATTTGGCATGGTGAAAGTATTGATGGTTTACCTGAGCAAAGAAAATCTCATGCAAAAGAAGATGATGCGATTACTAGAGATCGATTAGATGCCATGATTGAGGATGTGGCCGAGGATTTTGCTGATAAACCGGAAGTTCTTGCTTCCATTTTGGGTGACAATGAGAAGCCTCTATACAAGGTTGCACTAAATATACACGATTGTCTAGTGTTTTGAAGTTGTTTAATTTGAAAGCGGCAAATGGGTGGTCAGATACTAGTTTTACAGCCTTATTGAGGGTATTGAAAGATATGCTCCCAGAAGATAATGAACTTCCAGATCGAATTTACGAGGCGAAAAAAATGTTGTGTCCAATGGGTATGGAGTATAAGAAGATCCACGCTTGGCCAAATGATTGTGTCCTCTACAGGAATGAGTATAAGGATTTATTGCTTTGTCGTAAGTGTAAAACTCCACGATACAAAAACAAGCAGCTGTGTGATGAGGTTGAAGACAGTTCTGATGCGCAAAAGAAGGGGTCTCCGGCTATGGTTCTGTGGTATCTTCCTATAATACCGAGATTTAAACGGTTGTTCGCTAAGGAAAAAGATGCAAAACTAATGACATGGCATTCAGATCGGTGTATTCCCAGTGATGATAACAAGGTGATAATGCATACATCAGACTCAGATCAGTGGAAAAAGATTGATTCAATGTATCCTTCTTTCGGGGGAAGCCAGAAATTTGAGGCTTGGTCTGTGTACTGATGGAATGAACCCGTTTGGCAGTCTGAGTAGCACACATAGCTCATGGCCGGTGATGTTGGTTATTTACAATTTGCCGCCTTACTTGTGTATGAAGCGCAAGTACATACTTATGTCTCTAATGATTTCAGGCCCACGGCAACCAGGAAATGACATCGATGTGTATCTTGCTCCTCTTATTGAAGACTTGAAAAAGTTATGGGATGAAGGCGCACCTGTGTTTGATGCCTACCGTGAAGAAATGTTTACATTACGTGCCATGTTGTTCTGTACCATTAATGATTTTCCTGCTTATGGAAACTTGTCTGGGTACTCTGTTAAAGGGCATAAAGCATGTCCAATATGTGAGCAGAGTACAGATTTTTGTCAGCTTGCACATGGGAGGAAGACAGTATACCTTGGGCATCGCAGATTTCTTCCCGAGACTCATCCGTATCGCCGTATGAAAAGAGCATTCAATGGATTCCAAGAGTTCAGAAAAGCTCCAGAATCCTTGAGCGGGCCAGAGGTGAAAGCTCGTGTGACGGACATTAATGTGGAGTTTGGAAAAACTTCGGAGTCCAGCAATAATGATACAGGTTGTTGGAAGAAAAAATCCATATTTTTTGAACTTCCATACTGGGAAAACTTGGATGTCAGACATTGTTTCCTTGAAAGTTTGCGTAGCATCAAAGTTCCATCCGGATATTCTTCAAATGTAAGCAGACTTGTTTCCTTGAAAGATTTAAAACTGGTTGGTTTGAAGTCTCATGATTGCCATGCCTTAATGCAACAATTGTTGCCTGTAGCTATTCGCTCGATATTGCCCAAGCATGTTAAGTCCAGTATAACAAGACTTTGTTTCTTCTTCAATGCTATATGTAGCAAGGTTATCGCGCGCGAAAGACTTGATCAGTTACAAGATGAAATAACTGTTGTCATTTGTCAATTAGAAATGTATTTTCCACCCGCCTTCTTTGATATTATGGTGCATTTGGTGATTCATTTGGTTAGAGAGATAAAAATCTGCGGGCCTGTTCATTTGAGATGGATGTACCCATTCGAGCGATATATGAAAATATTAAGGGGTATGTTAAGAATCGTTGTCGTCCTGATGCTAGTATTGTTGAAGGTTATATAGCTGAGGAGGTAATTGAGTTTTGCACTGAATACTTGGCTGAGACCGCATCCATTGGAATATCTTAGAATCGGCACGATGGGAGGATTACAGGTATGGGCACAAGGGGAGGAAAAATATTTTTGCCGTCTAATGTTGAATTGATGAAGGCGCATCTCTACATTCTGCGCAATTCTGAAGAAGTTGCGCCCTATGTGACAGACCATATCCGTTCAATAAGAACGCCTTATCCTGCTTGGACGGATCAACGTGTGCTCAATGAACATATTCGGACATTTGTCTATTGGTTTGGTAATGCTGTCCTGGGCAAAGACATTTCGGAGACATTGAAATGGTTGGCGTTTAGGCCCAGCCCTGCGGTACGAGCATTTTCATGCTATGACATAAATGGATATTCATTTGCTACTAAGAGACAAGATTAGAAGAGTACGGCACAAAACAGTGGTGTTACATTAATCTCAGAGGCTTTGCATGTTTCTAGCAGGAAGGATAAAAATCCATTGTATGCAAGCATGGCTTATTACGGGGTGATCGAAGATATTTGGGAGCTTGACTATGTTTGTTTCAAAGTAGCTGTATTTCGCTGCAAATGGGTTGATAACAATAGTGGGGTTCGAACTGATGATCCATTGGGTTTTACCTTGGTGAACCTTAATCGGGAGGGTTTCAAGGGGGAACCATTTATACTTGCATCGCAGGCGAAACAAGTTTTTTATATCACCATCCTTGCGACGAACATTGGTCTGTTGTTCTTCATGGTAAACAACATCACGGAGTGGAAGGGATTGATACAGAAGAAGGGCTTCATGAGGCTGGCCCTTTCTCTAGTGGGTTACCTGAACCGAGAGCAGATGAGGAAGATAGGGAACTTGATAAATACATACTTCGTGATGACCACAGCGAAGGATTATGGTTCGAGGATCAAGTGTCCCATAAGAGAAAGAGAATAAGTTAAGAATCATTTTCAGGTATATTGTTTGTTTTTATTAAACTTCAATTCCCGTGGGTGTGTATGTGTGTGTGTGTATTTGTATATGTTTCTTTGATTTTAATGAAAAGAGGTGGACATAAATTTATAACAACATTTATTTTTATCCTTCGTACTGTGGGATTGAAACATGTCACAACTCGGATGAAGCCGCGCAATCAAGGGACAAAATTCCAGGGACTTCATATGCGGAACTGTTTATAAATGAATATGTTATTGTTGGAAATTGTGTGAAGCTTCTGTGCTGATCTTAAATTGCACTTGTGTTTTGGTAAAAAACAAGCAGAGGAGATTCTGTCTGAAGTGATTTGAAACTAAATTCCGTATTATTCGAAATAGTTGGAATTTTAGTGAAGTATTTAAGTATATGTGCATCGAATTTAAAGGGAGTACGTTACATTTATAGGGGAGACTTTGTCAAATTTTCCGGAAAATTGATTTCCATGTTTTCATTTATGAATAAATGTTTCTTGTATTATTATTTTTTTCTTCCAAGGAGTAGTACTTTGGTAAAATTTCCAGGGGAATCTATACGCAGTTCATTTTGTTTTGATTTTATATTTAACTCTTTATAAATTACTTGTCAGTGGGTTCGGGAAACAGGGGAAATGCAGGGGAAAAAATGGGAGAGGAGAGGAAGAGAATGAGGGAGGAAAAGAAAGTTCAAAAAATTTGAACTATAAGTAACCGGGTCGTCGGTTCAACGGCGGTTCAACTGCGAACCGCCGTTGAACCAACTTTCCACTGCGGTTCAATAATGAACTGCCGTTGAAAGTGGAACTTCAACGGCGGTTCAACATTGAACCGCCGTTGAAAGTCCACTTTCAATGGCGGTTCACTCGTGAATCGCGGTGGATTCATTTTTCAACGGCGGTTCAAGGTTGAACCGCCGTTGAAAGGTCTCCTCGTAGAAAATTGGAGCCAATTCCCGCGTGGGCATATTTTAATATTAATTTGTTTTTTCCATTTTCAAAAAACTAATCTCACAATTTTGTAAATATAATAATACATACCCTGATTGTGTATATTTATTAATTATGTACACAATCCCGACTTCTATGAACCATTTCATAATAAAATTTCAAAATTCCATTGAACTATATATTTGCATTTAAATTTCCCGCGCGTGCTACTACACGTACAATAATTATAGGTCAAATATAGAAATTAATAAATTTCGTAAATTTACATGTAAGAGACGATAAAATAATAAGCTTCATTATGTTCCCTTAAATATCTACTTTTTCGACAAATGCATTATAGGTACGTATAGTAATATAAAAATTAATTAATATTAGTTAAGTGGCCGAAAACAAATTAAATAGATACTGGATTTCATTAATTACATACATATATATATATACATATATGTTTATACATACATATATATATATATATATAAACATCTTTCGTTCTCTTTCCCCTCTTGATGCACATCATATATCCAACTCTCTCGATCCTCTATGCTCTCGATATCTTGTAAATTTCACTACATAAATAAAATATTTTCATTTGAAGAATTGAATACTTTAAGACAACTTTTATAATTAATTCTTATATATATATATATATAATGTATTTTGAATTTGGTACAAAAAATAAAAAATCCATGCGTACGTAGCGCGGGAATTGGCTCCAAAAACTAATTTCTACGGCGGTTCAACTTTGAACCGCCGTAGAAATCAAACTTTCTACGGCGGTTAACATGAACCGTAGAGAAGTATTTTCTACGGCGGGTTCTCGGTTGAACCGCCGTAGAAAAGTAGTTTTTGGAGCCAATTCCCGCGCTACGCATGAATTTTCTATTTTCATATCATTTCTACCCTAAACCCTAAACCCTAAACCCTACTCTCTATTAAGTTTTTTTTCCCGATTTTCATAAATTAACCACGGTGACGCTTAAGATTGAAATAGATAGTGAAGCGCCACCCTTTTCTTGGATTTTCGCTTTGACATTCTGAATTGGGTCGCAGGATTTGACCTCGAGGATGATGGTCTTCCCCGTCAGAGTCCCAACGTAAACCTCCATTTTTTTCAAAATACATTATATATATATATATATAAGAATTAATTATAAAAGTTGTCTTCAAGTCTTCAATTCTTCGCGCGAATGAAAACATTTTATTTATGCAGTGGAAATTTACAAGAGATCGAGAGCAGAGAGGAGAGAGTTGGATGATGTGCAAGAGGGGAAAGGAGAAAAGAGAAAGATGTTTATATATATATATATATATATATGTATGTAAATTAATGAAATACAGTATCTATTTAATTTTTTTCGGCCACTTAAATTTATTAATTAATTTTTATATTACTATATGTACCTAATGCATTTGTGGATTTGATTTTTTTTATCCCGTTCGCCAAGTCGAAAAAGTAGGAATTTTAGGGAACATAATGAAGCTTATTACTTTCTTGGCTCTTACATGTAATTAAATTACGGAATTATTAATTTTTATCTTTGACCTATAATTATTGTACGTGTAGTAGCACGCGCGGGAAATTTAAATGCAAATATATGGTTCAATTAAAAATTTGAAATTTAATTATGAAATGGTTAATAAAAGTCGAGATTGTGTACATAATTAATAAATATACAAAATCTGGGTATGTATTATTATATTTACAAAATTGTGGGATTAGTTTTTTGAAAATGGAAAAAAAAAAATAATATTAAAATATGCCTGCGCGGAATTGGCTCCAATTTTTTCCTCTATTTAAACCGAGAAAAAGTGGGGACTTTCAACGGCGGTTCAACCGCGAACCGCAGTTGAAAGGAGAATCAACTGCGGTTCGAGGTTGAACCGCAGTTGAAAGATACTTTCAACTGCGGTTCAAGGTTGAACCGCAGTTGATGTTGTCGGTTCAACGGGGTTCGCGTTGTTGAACACGCCGTTGAACCGACGAACGACCCGGTTATTAATTAAAATTAAAATTTTTACTTTTTTCATTTCCTCCCTCATTCTCTTCCTTTTCTCCCTTTTTCCCCTGTTTCCCGAAGCTTCTCTCCCGCGGCCGTTCGGCTTCTTCGCCGCTTCTCCGTCGCCGGCGAGCTCCTCCACCTTCCGATCACCCGTCGGCTGCCCAAGCATTCACAGATTGTTCGGCTGGACCACGCAAGGCCGATTGTTCGGCTCTCCATTTCCACCCTCCCATATAAACTTAAAGCTTGGTTGTAGGAGTTCACCCAAAAGGTTCCACCTTCTATGCTTTCATTTTAAAACTTTTGTGTATTTAACCTTACTTTGTAAATGCTTCCCATTGCACTAGGATTTTTGGGTTGATATTTATGGTTGATTTCGGTTTTAATCCTTGTGATGAATGATTGGAAAGTTTTGGATTTATTGATTGTTTGTAGCATTTGGTTTGGTTGTTGAATTGAGTGTTTTGTCCTACATAAGTTGAGAACCTAGGGTTTTGATTAATGTTCCATTAGGTACCCTTTGAAATTCGGGTTTTTTTTTTGAAAATGAGAAACTCAAATGATTATTTCGGTTTTGCTTGATTATTTTTTAGAACATTGGTGTTTGATTTCGGTTTTATTCGATTAGTGTTCCTCCTTTAGTGATAATGGGGAAAATGCTTTTTTGTTGATTCCAGTTGTGAAATTTTATTCCTTTAGTAGAAATGAATGATTGTTCTCATTAGTTGTTGGTTGTGAAATGTGAAGTACTTTATCAATGGTACCCTTGATAAGTCCACTTTTTTTTGGCCCTCATTTGGTTTAATTTGGATAATGGTAATTGTGTATTTTTAGGAGTGAATTTTGCGAATGTACATTGCCTTTTTTTCCACATTAGTTGTTGGTTGTGAAATGTGAAGTATTTTATCAATGGTACCCTTTATAAGTCCACTTTTTTTGGCCCTCATTTGGTTTAATTTGGATAATGGTAATTGTGTATTTTTAGGAGTGAATTTTGCGAATGTACATTGCCTTTTTTTTATCACATTACAAGCATTCTTGTATTTGACATTAAAGCTTTTCTTTGATTGCATATATGTTATATTGAATTCTCTTTCTATGTACATGAAGTTTAAGGTACTTTCAATGGCCGAAAAAGAAAAAGCACTACGGAGCATAGTGATGAGGGTAATGGCAATGGAGATGGTTCTTCTACTACATGTAGTAGAGGTAGAGGGCCCACAAATTGCAATGATCTATTGGAAATGCGAAAGAATGGGAAAACTCTTGACATTTCTTTTGATTCCGAGCTCGAACCTAAAGAGTATCATACAAAGTGGATTACCTTTGTGGCATATACGGCCCGGAGCAAAGTGGACATAGTGGAATATGAATCATGGCCCAAAGTTCCCGAGGAGATCAAAAAAGAGTGTGGATGGAAATACGGGTATTTTCTTTAATTATAATGCATTGTTTGTTTCTTCTTCCATACAAATGAACTCAAATTCCTCACTAAATTTTTACTCCTAATTTTCACTGTAGGCATTATTTGTTTTCGAGTCAACCGAAGAACTCGAAACAAAGTGGATTTCTTATGCTGGTAAACGGTGGAAAGATTGGAAATCCTATTTAGGGAAATATGTACATGGTGACAAAAAGGGTCAAGACCCATGCTTGGAATATAAATTTCTCCCTAGGGAGACATGGATTAAGTTCAAGGCTAGCCGCGAGACGAGACAGAAGAATGGCAGGTATATTTTTTAAAATTGATTTCCTTCTTCTTTTTGGATATTTGAAATTGCTCAGTTTAGGGATAATAATTTTTCATTATATTTCTCTCTAGGCAATTCGTGGAAAAGTGCAAAAGAATGCCAATTTAAATGCTTTCTACCATAATTTATCTCGCGGTGGCTACCGACTGCTGAAGAAGCAGTTACACGACGAGGCGGTAAGTGCATCCGGGAAGAAGCCTTCAGAGGAGTGTCAGTCCGAAGAAAAAGGCGAAGATTCTTATTCACAGCCAGGCCGTCATCTACTTTGGAGACAGGCCCACACAAACAAAAAAGGGGAATACTTCACGCCAGAGGCTGGGCGTGTAGGGATGGAAATTGTAAGTTTTGCCCTATACATTTTCTTATGTTTCAGTTCTTTTAATATTTAAAGTCTCTGTGTATATATTGTTTATTATAATTGATTATTTATTACTAGATATCTATGATGATGAAATGCTAATTAATAATTTGGTTGTCATTAAATGTTTATATCCCAATTATAATTATCTAGTTATCACTGTAAAGTAAAAATGATTAATTTGTATATATGTGTATTTATTTATTTTATAATTATGGTTATCAATGTTATATTTAAAATTTATATACATAAATGATTAATCTGTGTATATGTGTATTTATTTATATTTAATTGATCTATTTACATTTGCTATATTTGGCAATATGTGTAGGAAAATCTATGTTTCCGCGAGTCCCAAGGGGAGTCCGTTGCAGAGGGAAGGAATGACATTCTTGTCATTGCAACGGGAAAGCGCGATCACCCCAGTCGTTATCGCGGCCATTCTACGCGGGCACGTATCACAGAGGTTTTCCCACAGAAAACAAGGACGTCGCTTAAAGATGAACTTGATTTAACTAAGCGACAGCTTCAGAAAACCACTGCCCAACTCGATGAATGTCAGACACAGCTGAAGATGATGGTTGGGTTGCTATGTGGTAAGATGGGAACCGACTATGATACATTAAAAGCCACCGTCATCAATAGTGCCAAAGATGAGAGCTCGCACCCAAAGACCTCCGGAGCGGTCCCTGTTTCCCCAGTGAGGCCTGTTTCTCCTCTGATACCTACAAGGTTGCCCGAGTTGGAGATGCTACATGTTGCAGCTACGGACCCGATCAAAGCCTCTGACGGGGGTGCTTTAGGCGAATACAAGGTAAATAAAATTAATATGTATATTTTCATAGAATACACGTGGTATTTTTAAAATTCAGTGCATGCATATGACACACTCATAAACAGAACAGTCCAAAAGATTTGCTCATAAATCCTAACTCCGACCATATCTTGGATGAGTAAGATCAATATGAACTCCCCTAGGAGTCTAGTTTCATTTCCAACTGTTTCATAATTTTTAGATTTTTTGTAGGGATTTATCCTCCAAAACCGAAGGCAACTACAGCATTAAGCCTTCATCTTAGTTAAACAGAACAGTCCGAAGATTTGCTCATAAATCCCAACTCCGACCATATCTTTGCATGAGTAAGATCAATATGAACTCCCCTAGGAGTCTAGTTTCATTTCCAACTGGTTTCATAATTTTTAGATTTTTTGTAGGGATTTATCCTCCAAAACCGAAGGCAACTACAGCATTAAGCCTTCATCTTAGTTAAACAGGACAGTCCGAAATATTTGCTCATAAATCCCAACTCCGACCATATCTTTGCATGAGTAAGATCAATATGAACTCCCCTAGGAGTCTAGTTTCATTTCCAACTGGTTTCATAATTTTTAGATTTTTTTTCTGTAGGAAATTATAGCTGAAAATCAAAATGTGGCAGATTTTGATTTTAGAAGCTTCATCTTTAAGAATTCTAAAACGGTATTTTAGGAGGCATGAAACTCATAACCCTAAGATATATTGATGTATAGAAGATGTTTCAGGCTTTGAATAATTCCTTGGATTGGTTTCACGTGAATACTTGTTTAGACGGCAACTTTCTTCATCAATTTTTTTCCTTATTACAGTGCTTTGTTAATTTAGACTTAATAGTTGATTAATTTTCATTCGCTTGCCTATTCTTAGGACGGGTGTGAATGCCATCTGTTCATATCTGAGGATTCGCAAAAGCGGCGTAAGCTTGTGGCAAAGGGAAATATTTATAAGCAAAGCAAGCACCACGGGCGCGAGGTAGGAAAGGTTGCGCGAGGGTCACAATTAAAATTTTCTATGATGACTTGCCCCGCCCCGCTACCATTTCCTGAGGAAGAGGCTGAGACAGTGGGAATGGCCAAGTCCTTTTTCGTGGAATGGCCTATAGAGTTGATTGAAATTATTCAGCCGACTCCGGTAACAAAGGTATATTCTTTCATTTATTTGTGAATTACTCCATATCATTTTGTATATTTAATGTTATTTCAAATGATGTTAGGTGGATAAAAGTGCCCAAAAGAAAAAAGGCCGGATGAATTCTATGGATGACAAGACATCTCCTTCGGCGACGGTTCCGACTGAGATGTCATCCTCATCGACATCTGATCCATTGCAAGAGTTACAGCTCCGAATGGATAATGATTCGGACTTCAATGGCTTCTTCTTTCAAATGACAAGAGAAGTCATAGGTTTGGACCTGCCTAATCTGATGGATTGAGGGGATCTCGTAGAGTTATTGACCAGAGAAAGCCAGGTCTCAAACAGTTTGATGCAGTTGTTCACCCAGTGAGTTTCCACTTAATTTTATAACCTATTTCTGATTATTGTTATATATAGTATGCATTCCATGTGCATAGGCTAACCAATGAAGCCCTTTTTGTAAATTCTTTAGAGCTTTACATGAGTTAGTTGAAAGGAATGGGAGAGAAGGGGATAGGTTTCCTCTCGGCTGATCATGTCACACCCGTAACAAATACTCTTGAAGCTAGGGTAAACTACATTGCGCGAATCTTGAAGGATAGGAATAAAGAAATATATCTGGTGCCTTATCTTCAGGGGTAAGTGACACTGTAAGCGATTCTCTAATATTTAAGAAACACTGATATAAAGATCTGACGTACGTCCTTAAATTTTTTGTTTGCAGTGAACATTGGATGCTAATAGCCATTAAACCAGTAGAAAAAGTTGTCTACTGGTTTGATTCTTTACAAAATCCACAGAAAGAGGAGGCGGTGGAGCTTATAGACGAGTGAGTTATATATATTAACAACGGTTAGAATGCCTATATATCCATATATTGCTAATTATTTTTGTTCCGTTCATTTTATAGGGTGATGTTTAACTATCAAGCTTTCTTAGGATTGCCCAGAAATGTGCATATGCAACCTTCGTGGATAGTAGTTAAGGTAAAATTGGTTCTTATTAAATTTTTTAATTACATCCGTTAGTCTAGTAGCCTAAGCAATTAGTAGTGTTAGTTTGTTTTGATTAAATCCGTGAGTCCAGTAGCCTAAGTTAGTAGTGTTAGTCAATTAATTTATTAGTTAGTCAAGTTATTCATTGAGGTATTTGATTTATGCATGCAATCCGTGAGATCAAAACTGTAGGTTAGTTAATATATGCATGCAATTGCCTTTTCGATCTGTAGAAATTAGTGAGTCCTAGTTATTTAATTAATTAGATTAATATGAGTGAAGTTATGAATATTAAATTTTATGCCTACCGTTGTGTTGTATACAATATATTAATTGTATGATCTTCATATTAATTCATTAGCATAAAAAACAAACGAGCAATTGGGAGTGTGGGTACTATGTAATGCACTACATGTACCAAATAGCAATGAAATCATCCACATTGGCACTTGAAAAGGTAAATATTTCTCATAACTTACTTAATTGATTGTATTTCATTTTGCTACTCGGTTACTTTTTAATTTCAAAAATTCTGTTGCAGCACTTCAAGCTCGACCGCACTCCATTAAGCAATGTGGATATAGATGCAGTGCGAAAAATATGCGCTCGTTATATTTTGGAGCATCCTCCGTAGTTGTAGGATACTAAATAGCTTGTTCATATTAGAGTTGTACAAATATTTTTTGGATACACTGTATTATAAAAGCGATTTCAATTTGTATATTGGTGATATTTGTATTAAATTTCAAGTTTTAGCAGCAGGTTTTTGCTTTAAACCAGGTTTTAGCAGCAGGTTTTTAATGCTTTTAATGCGGTTCGGGTGTAAAAAGAGTACCCTTTCTACGGCGGTTCAAGGTCGAACCGCCGTAGAAAGGGTACACTTTCTACTGTACACTTTCTACTGCGGTTCAAGGTTGAACCGCCGTAGAAAGTGTACCCTTTCTAATTGAACCGCCGTAGAAAGTGTACCCTTTCTACGGCGGTTCGACCTTGAACCGCCGTAGAAAGTGTACCCTTTCTACGGCGGTTTGACCTTGAACCGCAGTAGAAAGTCTACACTTTCTACGGCGGTTCGACCCGCCGTAGAAAGTCCGCTAACTTACAACGGCTGCCAGATAGATGGCGGTTCAAAAAGGCCAATAACCGCCTTTAAAAGCCCTTAAAAACCGCAATTAAAATTCCTTTTTGTAGTAGTGGCTTCACCTAAATTCTGCTGGTTTCAATTCGTTAATTCTTGTTAAGTTACAACTAAAGTAGTTTATTTCACTATATGTTTTACTTGTAATTTTTGAATCTCGTGGGTAAGTAAGGTTGTGCCCTTCAACTATCCACTTTCTTTCGCAACTTTCCGCACCGTGAGCTCTTCTTCAAGTAACTCACAACAACAATTGTTTGTGGTTAACGGTTGAAGAAAACAAGCCGTATGATCATTATACAATGACCAACATTGCAGTAATGATTTTGGGCAAGTAGATTTGCTTGCGGTTGTCATCTTTCAGCAGAGTTGGTGAATAACATTGCTGTTAAATTTATGCGGAGTTCTATAGAACTGAACTGCCGATTGTATGAAAAAACTGTTTGCATTGTTTTATAGGATCATATGTTTGTTCTAAATGCCATACCACATTGTATTATTTTGCTCTATTATTATGTAAGTGTTGTTAGGATACTATTAAGATAGAGCACAGCGAGTTCGAGAGAAAACATGAGGGGGAAATCGAAGGGATGTAATGTGTTAAATGTGTGAAAAATCGAATAAAATTTAAAATAACCATCAATGTGAAAAACAAAATGACATTAAAATTTGATGTATGGGAGTTAAAATATTTAAATTTCCCTCGCAAAGAATAAATTGCAAGCACACATCAGGGTGTTTGGGCTGAGTAAAGTATATGGATTGGTATATAACACTGATGTTGAAGTGGGTAAAGGAATGATGGATTTGAAAAAGAAAAGCCCCAACACGAGTCATTATTCTTGTTACCGTATGCAGTACGAATGAGGAGTACTGTTTTTGTTGACAGTAAATGGACCGAATAAATTTGAGGAATGCATAAAAAAATAAAAAATATAAAAAATGAATTAAATGACTAAATTATTTTTTTTGTTGGGGGCGGGGGGAGGGCCACGTTTTATTTAAGTTTGACATGATGAAAAGCTTTTGACCGGATTTCCTAGCAGTTTTTGGAGCAGCTATAGTCATGGATAGGATTTCATGGGCATTTTGTTAGGGTGATATTTAATAATATGCGTGGGGCATGGTTTTTCTATTTTGATTAATGGTTCCCCAGCAGGGGATCCCCTTTCTCCATTTTTATTTATTCGGGTGGTGGAATCACTCACACGAGGGCTGGTGGCATTCTTCTAGATGGATAGAGTGTCGTCTTACTATGTGGGTCAGGGTAATAGGCCAATAACACACATGAGTTTTGCAGACGACTTCCTGGTTTTTGCAAGGGGGGACAGACCACAGTAAGAGAACTTTTAAAATTTCTTGGAGTATATGAGTAGGCCACACGGCAGAAAATTAACAAGGCTAAGAGTTTCTTTATTTCGTCTTCGTGGTGTACAACTCCTTCAACACAGGCACTTGCCACAATCTCTGGAGTGAGCAGGGGGACTTTTCTTTTTATCTGCTTAGGTTGTTCGATTTACTTAGGGAGGCCTCAATGCAGCTACTTCCAGTTCTTGGAAGACAAGGTGGAAAAGAAATTATTTGGCTGGCACGGAAAGCTCCTATCTACAGGGGGCGTCTAATACTCATTAAACATGTTTTGAGAGTAATTCCTTCGCATGTTTTAGCTACCTTAAAGGTTCCTCTTGGGATGATGGATAGTCTGGAGAAGCATTGTAACAAGTTGCTCAGGGGTCACTCAGATGAAGAGTCACGAAGAATTTGGCGTATCTGGGAAATCTAGTAGGTGAGTTTGAGGAAAATGGATTGGGGTTCCTTAGCCTGCTTACCCTCCAACAAGCTTATTCTTGTAAAATTTCATGGAAGCTCCTTAATGATAGGGGTATGTGGGCCAAGTACATCAATGCCTCGTAGGTTCCGCTAGAGAAATCAGCCTTGTGGGGGGTGGCTGGAACCGGTTTGGGATTTGGTGGAGTCTCAGGTTCAGTACTTGGGGGAGGGGTGGACACCCACCAACTTCTCTCTTAAATCAGATTATACACTATTGAGGCCGGAGTTGCCTAGATCAGGAGATATGTGACGTATTTGGAATAAATTGGTGCCCCTTAAATGGGGCTTATTTCATGTGGCGCATGTGAAATGAGTTGGTGCCTTTTTCAAAACTCTTAACTTCCATGGGGTTCAATGTTCCATTTGGTTGTCTTTTGTGCAAGGAATCTGATACGATCCAGCATTGCTTTTTTAAGTGCCCAGTCGCAAAACAGGTCTAGGAGCATTTTTAGAGCCGTCTTCGCTTTTGGCCTCAGGTGTTGTCAAGTTGGAGAGCGGTTCTTCGACCTTGGTGGAACCCAACAGTGGACAACAGGGCGTTGGCGGATATACTACGTGCATTGCCGTCTCTCATCTGCTATGAGGTGTGGAAGGCGTGCAACAAAAAAGTTTTTGAGGAAGTACTGTTGCAGCCGCAATCCATTATTGTCGCTGTGACGCTGCTGGTGCGGCAGTTGACGGCTTTGAAACCGTTGCATATTCGGGCATCAACGGATGTGTTGCTGGTTCATTCAGGATTGGTCCATGAGCTTCAACTAGGACTAGATCGAGCTTGGAAGGAGACCCATTGGGATAAGCCCCCCCCCCCCCCCCACATGAAGTGTAATGTGGATAGATCGTCTTTGGGCAATCCAGGGCCGCGCGGGATATAGGTTCTTGTTTAGAGACCTCCGTGGGGATTTGATTCGCATAGAGTAAGGGCATTTGGGCTATGGAATAAATATGGTCTCTGAGATGCAAGGGCTCTGGCAGGAAGTACTATGTACAACAGCACAAGGATTTACAAGGATGTAGTTTGAGTCCGATTTGAGTATCTTGGTAAGCTACGTTACTGCTAAAACAAGGTGGCCCTGGCGCTTGGTAGGTGCCCTAACCCAAATTCAACAGCTAGTAACAAAGAACCAGTATACTTTCCAGCACGTCTACAGAGAGGCCAATGCACCAGCATATTGGTTAGCAAAGGCAGCAAGCAGCACTCAACAGATACAACATGTGGGATGCACTCAGGGAGTTCAGGGGACTCTGTCTCCTCGACAAGCAGGGCGTACCTTACATTAGATTAGTCAAGCATAAGTAGGCTCATTTGTACCTCGCATTCATAGCTGCATTCACTTCGCACACACATAGCCTTGTCCACGATACTTTTTCTTGAGGGTAAGGCTCATTATGTTTCCCTTCTTTTGTTGTAGTTTTTTTCACATTTTAAATTAATAAGAGGGTAATCATCCCTGTCAGCCACTTAATAGGCTCTTCCCCTAAAATAAAAAAACAAAAACAAAGAAGACTAAATTAATTTTAGTCATTAATAATATTTGGACGTGTACGAGCAATTCATTAACATTTTTTAATATATTTTTCACTTCCAACTTACGGTTAATGTTAATGTATTCGGGTGGAGAAATGTGTTATTAAATTTGATAAGGTAATTATCAAATCAAAGAAGATGATAGTAATTGCATCTTTCCACCAAGAGTGAACGTTGATAGCATATAGTTTGAAAATTTAGGGGGGGGGGGGGGGGGGGAAGGGGGGTGTTGCGATACATTTTTGTATCACATAATAATGTTATATAAGATCTCGTGATACATGTTTGTATCCTTATCTGATGATGCAATGCAAAACTTTAACTTATGAACCCATAATACAGTTCATTCTCCACTAAATAGCAATAGTCTTTGTCCACAATAACGATAACATTGACATAACAGTACAATCAAAGCAATCTGATAGTACAAACGGGAATAACGATTGATATGGGACAAAAAGTCATACACACAATAGACGGAGAAGTGGAGTCTTTGAATGATCAACCAAAACAGGTCGACTTCGGTAGCCGTAAAAAAGGATGATGCAGACTTCAGCCTGAAATATCCCCCGTGAAATCCATGAGAAGGAGGAGAAGAACATAACATGAAGAATCATAATTATTTCACCTAAATCAGCAACATACACTAATCATACTAAGGATGGGTGGCAATCCGAATTCTGGACTAAACTTAGCAATACTTTTAGACAATACAAATCCAAGTCATACACTATGCATGAACATCAAATCAAAATAGTAGCATAGATCGGAATAGTAAAGTAAAGAGCGCTAAACTAGTATTCTTGCTTTACACATAGAAATCAACTATGCATAAGGCAAAACAATACAATAAGTACCCATAAATAGTATAGTTTTGTTATACGATTGTCACATAAATATATATTAAACAAAGTAAAAATAGATGCCTTTGTTGCTCAAGAAACACGTCTGCCTTGCGTAATAGGTATATAGCAATCATGGTCATTTAAGCCCTAATTTACCATGGAAATCTGCAATTGATGAAATAAAATTCATTGTAAGAATATAGTGGTGGAAAGAAAATTAGAGAAATGGAAGCAAGGGTCGTAGAATGTAAATTACACTGCAATTTTTGGTTTGGCCCCATTTTTTAATCCAGCACGGCACTCCCTTTGTTCAACCCCATAAGCATACCTTTTCCCACGAGTCAAACCTTTCGAACCCTTATTGCGATTTGCCACCTCTTTTGGCCTACTGCGACTGACTTGAACTATGGGGGTCTAAAATTGGAGTTGTGTGTGGTCACTGGGATTCCTGAAGAGTATTGGTTTTGCGGTGATTTACCCTTACACAGGGGCGGAGCCAGGGGTGGGATGGTCCCCGGACCCCTCCAACCCTCTCTTACACCCTTATTATTAGTGTATATTTTTTAGTTAATTCTTTTTTACACTGTATTTAATTGTCAAAAATAAGTTTGTATGTATATTGGACCCCTCCAAAATTTTAAAAATGCACTTTCTGGATTTGCCACTGCCCTTTCATATACTTCCAATTCTTCTCTCGGTTTAGCTAATTCCCCAGCAATCTAAGTAACACAAGTCGTATATGTTCCTTCTTCACCTTGTCAGCATACACAACATTTGTACATGCTTGGAAAATATTTTCAAATGTCTTATACTTTTTAGTACTCATCAGTCATTGCTAGAACCCCTGAGGAATCATGTATTTTTGAGTAGCGCTTATCCATATCCTTTCTTCATCGATTAATAATATATCTTTCATGAATTTGATGAACGTCTCTGGGGGACATTACCTTGAATATATGAAATCAAAGAATGCCTTTAAATTCCATTGTTATGCACGTGCAACAGATATATTATCAACCTCTATATACTCCACAACAAAGGCAACAATGATTGGTGGCGACGTTACCGTATACACTTTTTCAACAACCTTGAATTTTCCTCTTCTTGGCTGTGCGAAGGCAAATTTTTTATTCTCCTTTGTTTTGTGTGAAACTATATTGTCGTACATCATTAAGTGAATCTTTGCCTGCATCCAAGCGAAAGCAGCACCTGTGTACGCAATACGAAATTGTATCTTCAATTGAAATTGGAAAATGCACTCCATGACTTTGTTGTTGTCTTTGAAATCGAAGAGGAACTCATTGTAATTGCTTTAGAAATACGCCCAATCATACTGTGCTACAAACTGTTTAAACGTGGTGGTTGAATGGAGGTAGTTGTTAAAGAAAGCATGCATGTCTTCGCTCCTTTGAGTTGATACCATACCAGCCCAGAACAAGTGATTCAGATAATTTGGAGCCCCTCTTTGGCGGATCGAATATAGACTCTTTAGCCTGGTGTTTTGGTGCAACCCAAACTTCTGAATAAACCTATTCCAATTTGAACCTAAAAAGCAAAGTCAACTCTATTTAACCTGAAAAGACCAGAATTGACTAAAGTTAACCCAAAAGTCAAAAGTCAACCTGAGTTGACCAGAAAAGCCAAAGTTGACCAAAAAGTTAAACTTAACCCAAAAATTCCAAGTCAACCTTAGTTGACCAAAAAGTCAAACTTGCTTAGAAAGTCATCAAGTTTCCTGCTAGTTAATAACGTGATTAACGTTGTCTGCAGGAACTGATCGTAAATCATTGACCTGCAGTCGACCCACGTCGAACGAACTCGATTCAACAATCTCAGGGTGAGAGATTACTCGCTAGTTTCATAAGATTTAAATGAACTATCCACGTAGTATTGTGTGTACCTATACGTACTATTGCTTGTTTATTTTCCTTCGAGTTTTCCCACGCCTTTCAACATGCTTGTTTCCCAATACAACTTGCTACTAAGTATGTATAGTTACGTGCTACGTGCCTATTTGACATGGTGAAAATTCCTTCTGCAATGTAAGCATGCAAAGATGAACCTAAGAGGGGGAGGTGGTGAATTAGGTTTTTGAGCCTTTTAAAAATCTTCTTCTACAAAGAAGAACTTTGAAAAACTATTTGCAAAGACAAGTGTACAAAATCGATATTACACAAGTATGGTGTCTGAAGTGATTTGCAAAACTAAAAGCAAATAAACAAGGTAAGACACCCAAATTTATCGTTCTTCAGATTCCCCTTGAATCCTATTTCACTCCCCAAATTTTACAACTTGAGATTTCTAATCTACTAGGAAACACTTAAAGGAGTATTTCAATCCCTTACACTTACTCAAGATTAATCTCTTAATCTTAAGACTTTCCCCTTGCCTAACTAGCTCTAGACTAGGGTAAGCTTTTGAAAATAAGGTAAGCTTTTGGTCACTTTTAGAAATAAGGTAAACTTTTAGTCTAAAACCAATTTCAGAAAAATAAGGCAAATTTTCAGTTCTGGGCTGTGTCCAAGTTTAAGTTCGACTCGAGTGGAAACTCGCACCTGGGTTTTGTGTTCTTCGTGTTCTTTAAGTTTTCAGGTTTAAAATTCAGGAAAAGGCTTTCTGGGTCTCATCCGAGTGACTGTCCGACTCGGATGGAAAATCGGATAGCTGGTTCAATTTTTCAGAAACTACTAGTTAGGGGTACCACTTTTGGGGTTGGTTTAAATTGGTTCCTAGTCGGTTTTAATCCATTCCAAAGACATAGATCTATACTCTAATATATAGGCTATCAATAGGAACTTAAATTTCGTGAAGACAAGTACTTTAACTATATTAAAATTTGTCCTGAACTAGGCTCGGAACACTGATTTTAGAACATGCATAATTCTGTATTTCAATTTTCAGATCTAAACCATTACGGCTAATAAAAATCTAGAGGCATGCATCCTAAGCATAATAACATGTAAGGAATTCAACCAACATCCTAAACATGCTTTCTATCCATCCATTAACACAAATTTCTTAATTACTTGTTATTCAAGTTTTCCTATGTGTTCATGCTTTTAATTTCGTATTTCATTTCTAATCCCAAATCAAACACTCACTGTGAGTTCCTACGAATACCATGAGCTTAAATACTTCAAGGAGGCGGCACGGCGGCGTTGCACTTCACGGCTTCTTTAACCTTTTTCTTAAGTGTTTGTAAATGTTTAATTCTTGAACTTAAGGATGTATTTGTAGGCATCCTATAGGTTAAGGAAGATCAGAATCTTCTTTGAACAAGGTAAGCTTAATTTGGGTAGTTTCCTTCTACCGAATTAATTGTGATTCCGGATTCCTTAATTAAAGATTGTTTCCCATTTTTGTTCTCTTTTGTCCAAGTACTGGTCCGACTTGGACGGTAACTCACATGGGCTAATTCCGTGAATTCCTTCCTTTTTGAACTCTTCTGCTGTCCGAGTTTCTGTTCGACTCGGATGAAAACTCGTACGATGCAATTTTTCAGATTCGTTCCTTTTATGATTCTCTGCTTTCCTTGTTTCACTTTAGATAATTATCACTTCTATATTAACTACCAATCAAGCATTAATTCTAGCAATCAATTAGGCAATTAATTTATAAATCAATCAAGTAATCAATTTAAGTAATTAATCACATAATCAATTAAACAATCACTCAGCCAATCAATCAAGCATTTCATTTATTTGGTTTTCGTATTTAAGAGCAAGCGAAATGTCTATTTTACCCTTAATACGTTATGGTTTCTAGCTTGAAATTTTTGGGTCCTCACATTCACCCCCACTTAACGGAATTACCTCCCAGAATTCCCTAACTCATTCCTCGAATAGTTTTGGGTACTTCTCATGCATATTATTCTTAAGTTCCAAAGTGGCTTCTTCCAACCCATGGCATTTCCACTGTACCTTGACTAAGGAAACTTCCTTTGTCCTTAGCTTCTTTGTGCTTTGATTTAAGATTCGCACGGGTTTCTCCTCGTACTCTAGTCTCTTTTCCACTTCCAGGTCATCTAACTGAACCACATGCTTTGGGTCGGCCAAATACTTCTGTACCATGGATACGTGAAGTCTGGGTGCATCTTTTCCATGGATATAGGTAATTCAAGTTTGTAAGCAACTTCACCCATGCGCTTTAGAATCTTGAAAGGTCCTACGAATCAGGGACTCAACTTTCCTCTTCTTCCATGTTTAATGATCTGGGTGTACGGGGTCACTTTCAGGAAGACTTTATCTCTTTCCTCAAAAATCAGTTCTTTACAACATCTGTCCGCATAGCTCTTCTGTCTACTCTGGGCTGTAACTAGTCTCTGCCCTATCGTCTTCACGTCATTGTACGCTTCATCCACCAATGGTACTAAGTTGGTTGGCGTAATCTTTCGCTCTCCTACTTTGTCCCAATACAACGGGGATCTACACTTCCTTCTGTACAATGCTTCATAGGGTGCTATCCCTATCGACATTTAGTAGCTGTTGTTATAGGCAAACTCGATCAACAGTTGGTGCGTACCCCAAGATCCTCCAAAATCCATAGAGCAAGCTCGTAGCATGTATTCTAGAATCTAAAGTGATGCTAACAGGCACTCCATGTTGCCTCACTATCTCTCAGATGTAGAGTTGGGTTAACTTCTCCAACGAGTATCTGACATTAACCGAAATAAAGTGAGCAGCCTTGGTGAGTCGATCCACTATGACCCACACTGCGTTGTGATTACAAGGTGATCTCAGAAGTTCTGATACGAAATCCATGGTAATGTGCTCCTATTTCCATTCTGGGATTGAGTGGTTTAAATAATCCTGAAGGTCATTGATGCTCAGCTTTCACTTGTTGGCACGTTAAACATGTGGATACAAATTGGGCAATTTCTCTCTTCATGTTGTCCCAACAGTACCAGGTTCTCAAGTCCTTATACAACTTGGTGCACCGTGTATCTCGACTTATGGGCTTCTGCAATTATCTCTTACTTCAGTGCATTGTCTTTCAGCACATACAGTCATCCACGATACCTTCGGCCTCCATCTGGTCTTATTTGGTAATCGAGATGCATACTTTGTTGTGCTAGTACTACTCGGTGACTCAAAGTAAGATCCTCTTCCCGAGCCTTCTTGTTTCTCTCGGGCAAGTCAGGTTTAATGGTTACGTTAGCGCTGATTGCTAATCGCGCTAACTGAGTTTTTCAGCTCAAGGCATCGGCTACTACGTTTGCCTTGCTTGGGTGACACTGGATGGTATAATCATAGTTTTGCAGAAACTTCATACATCTTCACTGTCTAAGGTTCAATTCCTTATGCGAAAACAAATACTTCAAGTTCTTGTGGTTGGAAAAGACTTCAAACGTCACTCTATACAGGTAGTATCTCCACTTTGCCAAAGCCAAGATTACGGCGGCTAACTCCAAGTCGTGGGTTGGGTAATTCTACTCGTGCACCTTTAACTTTCTGGACGCATAAGCAACTACCTTTCCCTTTTGCATTAAGATGCAACCGACTCCATCTTTAGACGCGTCACTGAATACCACGAAGTTTTCTTTTCCCTTGGTAGTGTCAACACAGGCACGGATGTGAGTCTCTTCTTTAACTCATGCAACGCGGCTTCTGCTTTCTCGTACCAAGTGAACTTGACATCCTTCTGAGTCAACTTGGTCATTGGTCTTGCAATCTTTAAGAAGTCGGGGATGAACCTTCGATAATATCCCGCTAATCCTATAAAACTATGTATTTCTGTCAGGTTCTCAGGTGTTTTCCAATCCCTCACAGTCTCTACTTTAGTCAGATCTACCGAAATTCTCTTCTTGGAAACTATGTGACCAAGGAACGAAACTTGGTCCAACCAAAACTCGTACTTGCTAAACTTAGTGTACATTTTATGTTCCCTTAATGTCTGCAACACTTTCCTTAAGTGTTCCTCATGCTCCTCCGGGGTTCGGGAATAAATTTAGATGTCGTTGATGAAGATCACTACAAACTGGTCTAAATAAGGCTGGAACACTTGGTGCATCAAGTCCATGAATGCAGCTGGTGCATTGGTCAATCCAAAAGGCATCACTACGAATTCATAGTGTTCGTAGTGGGTGTTGAATGCGGTACGGGGAATGTCCTCCTCCTGAATGTGTAACTGGTAATATCCTTAGCAAATGTCAAATTTGGAAAAGACCGTTACTCCCTGCAAGTGGTACAAAAACTCATCTATCAATGAGAAATAATACTTGTTCTTGATGGTAAGGTTGTTCAAACCTCGGTAGTTTATATACATCCTCATGGTTCCATCTTTCTTCTTCACGAACAGTACGGGAGCTCCCCATGGAGAGGTACTGGCTCAGATGTAACCTTGGGTTAAAAGTTCTTCGAGCCACTTCTTCAGCTCACTTAGTTCTGTCAGGACCATTCAGTACGGGGTTCGAGGATAAGGTTCGGCTATGGGAACTAGATCAATGGTAAACTTAGTTTGTTTCGCGGGTGGTAAAGCTGTTTACTCCTCTAGAAATACGTCATTGTATTCCTTAACTATGTGTGTACTCTCGATCTTGGCTTTCTCTCTGGGTTTGTTAATCATTATGGCTAGGAATCCTTGCGCTCCTTTTTATAACAAATTGCAGGCTTTAAGTTCGGATATCAATGGGGTTGAAATTTTCTTACTATTCAGCCTCAATACTACTTCTGGTTGTCTGGGTTCCTTAAAGATTATTGCCTTTCCTCAGCAATCCAAGAAAGCATGATTCTTCACTATCCAATCCATTCCTAAGATGGCATCGTATCCTCTCAGGTCAAGTGTCACTAAATCTGTGGGTCGGTTTAGTCTTTGGATGTTCACCTCACATCTCCTATATATGGTATTGGTACATAATAGAATATCAGAAGTTGGGGTACTCCCTTCCATCCTATGAGGTAACTTTTCAGGTCGTCCAATGCTTTTAGGCATAAAGTTCAAGGCAATAAAAGATTGGGTAGAACTAGGGTTTATCAATACATTGGCTGACAAATTCAAGACAGAATGGGTACCTTCCACACATTGGTGTCTGGCTTAACCTCTCTATGCTTGATAGTGAAAACACATGCAAGCACTCTCTTGCCTAGGTCGACAGCTGGTCTCGGGTTGGCATTGTCAGCCTTGGGTCTGGCGGTAGGGCAGGTTTCAATGCGATGATCGCTACTTCCACACTTGAGACACTGTTGGCTTTCTTCCAACAATCTGCTTCCACGTGTCCTTTCTTCTGGAAGAAGTGGCAGGTGATATCGGTTCTCTCCTTGCCCTTATCACTGATAGTGCCAATTTGGTCGCCCTTCTTACCCTTGCGTCCATGCTTGTGAACTCCTCCACTGGGTCTTAGCACATTCGTGTCTTTACGTCAGGAGTGAAAAGCAGTTAGCTTATCCTGGATGTCCTCAACCCGCTGGACCATGTCAACGGCATCAGCATAAGTGGACAAATCCACTGTGGACAAAGCGGACTGGATCTCGAGCTTAAGGCCGGTAATCATCGCTTTCCACTATCCTTGGGGCATACCAAGACAATCTAGAGAACATGACCTCATATTCCATTACACTCTCAGACCCTTGTCTTAAAGTCATGAACTCTATTTCCTTCTTGTCCCACACTACTTGCAGTGAATACTTCACTCTGAATGCCTTAGTAAAATTCTCCCAAGTCCTCGGGGTTTGATTGGTTTCCCACTTGTGATCTATTACTCACCACCAATCCAATGCGGCATCGTCCAACTGGTATGCGGTGAACTTGATCTTACGAGCATCGCTGCAACTTATTAGTGCGAATGTCCATTGTACACTCTCAACCACACTTTGGCTTTATCAGTATTGGGTTCTCCATGGAAACGAGGCAGGTGAAATTTTAGGAACTGGCCTAGGGCTCGATGCTCATCATCCTGGGGCTCTGGCCTACGGTGAAGGTCTGCACTAGCTTAGTAAAGTGTCCAATAGCGGTGTGGATAAGAGCTAGTCCCTCACTTGATCTGATGCATTTCCTCAGGTATTGCTAGACATCTACAATGGTCAAGCAAGTTTTCTGTCTTTAGTATGACCTAGGTCTTAAACCACCTTAGTCGTGTTTTCTAGTTCTTGATTCATTCTAACCGGAACCTAGTGTACATGTATCTAGGTTATTCAAGTTTCAAGCAAGTCATTAACGTAAGTCAAGTATTAAGAGTGCCATGCTACAAAATATAAAGCAATCTAGCAGTCACCATCGATGACTGGCCATTTTATTCACTCCAAGTAAGCGGTTTAGAGATCCCACCTCTCAACCAAAACACTTAACAAGCAAAAACATTTCACAAAACACATAATGAAAGAGGGCACATATAAGTGTCAAGCCCTTAAACATAACAAGTAAGAAATAGATATGCCCAAACAACGCGCCTAGCACTCTCGCCCTAAGACTACTCATCTTCTTCTTCCTCTTAGAGAAACTGATTCGTTGTCATTTCCTACAAGTCCATAAGAAGTCAGTTTATCCCAAGCTTTTACAATTTATGCAAGTTTTCATATCCATACTTAGTTCCAAGTTTCTAGATATAGTGTTTTAAGAATGGTTCAATTAGTTACTAACTTTTATGAAGGCTACTTAGGAATACCTAAATTCTATTGCGTGTGGACCTAAATCCCTATTTTTAGGAACTTAAGGCTCTGATACCAACTGTGACAACAGGGGTATCAGAGTAAGCAGGTAAATTTTTATGACTCCAAGGTCCAATACGTCTAAGAATTTTATGATTCAATCTTTTAAAGTTTAGGAACTCCGTTCTTTTAAGAACATTGGCTCTGATACCAACTATGACGACAGGGGTATCAGAGTAAGCAGGTAAAGTTTTATGATTCCTAGATCCAATAAGTCCAGGAATTATTAGAATTCAATCTTTTAAGGTTTAGGACCTCCGCTATTTTAAGAACGGTGACTCTGATACCAACTGTGACACCCCACCCCGACCCCCCGTTCCCTTTGATCTTTTCCCGATGAGGAAGAGCGAGACGGGTCGAGTGGGCATCATTCAGGGCTCGCGCCCAACAATCGATACAAATAATAAATAAAAATTACCATAAAATTGTATTTATTACCTTAGTAGTCCAAGCAGTTCATGGCAGCGAAAAAAGTACAGATAAAGTCTAAGGACGGTCATTGACCAAATTATCCTCCCAAAACTATAATTGTACTTAGTCCAACTATTACAGAGTTCTTATATTTATTGCTTTCGTTCACACCCATATGCCTTACCTCTATCGTCACTCAAGTCAAGCCCCAGGGAATTAATAAGATGGAAAGGGGTGAGCTTTACTAAGTTGAGTGAGAAATCTTAGGTTTTCCTTAGGAAAATTCCCGCCGTAAGTATTTAAATAACAAGCCAAGTATGTGAGTAAAGAGTTCATGCATATATCTATATAACAGCGGAATTAAGGCATGCATGGAAAGCAGGTAAACAAGTCAAGCAAGTCAATCAAGTCAAGCAGGCCACATAGTATAGGCAAGGATATAGCAAATACTATTGTAGGCATGGCAGCATAGATACAACATTCATAAGCAGCACGTTTGAGCCACTAGACTCATCACGATCAGATAGTTCGGTCTAGCTTTCTCATAATAAAGCTAAGTCGGTATCTATTCACGTTTCACTTGCCCGTGTTAATGGTTTGCAAAGTACATCACCCAACGACAGCCGTATCTGTAAAATTGGGTATGCTCGATGGCGGAGTTTTTGGATCCGTGGCCTTTTTCTATTAGGGCCAAAAGGGGTTCCTATCATATAGAAAGGGTGTCGACTATTAGCGACGCCTCTTTCACCTGCAAGCCCTACCTAGCGGACAAGGGGCTACTATCTATTCAATCTGGAAGACTAGGAGCCCAAGTCTTTTCACGTAGGTCCTCTGATCTATTTCACGCTAAGGTGATCATGGCAAACCCTAGCATGCTTCATACATTTGTAGAGGCACTCATTCAAATCCTAGTCCTTTCTTGGCCGATGCATGATGTTTGTATATGTTCATGAGCATACATCTCTAGAGGCAATTATGCCATTCTAGATGATATGTAATCAACCCTGCGAAGGCACCACCCTTCATGGCTACTATGTCATGCTTTCATATATAGGTGCATATATTCATAGGCATTCAATTAATTATGGCAAGTCCGCATATATTCAAGTCAAGTCAAGTCAAGCATGGCATAACATAATCAATCATAGCAACATTATGTTAAGCAACACATATACACACTTAGCAAAAACTTGTATCTAAAATAGGCAAGTGGTGAGGTGTGGGAAAACATCTTTAGAAAATCAAGCAAGAAATTAGGTATTGTTACACACAATTACTAATTAGATCGTCCAATTAAGTCTTATAAAAATAGCGAGTAATCCCTCACCTTTCGTAGGTGTGAGCGCGACAACGGTTAACTGAATCGATTTGCGGTCAACGGTAAACTCCTGCAAAGTGAGTGTTCTAGCATGAGTTACTAAAGTTTGACTTTAACTTTAGGTTAACTAAGTTTGACTTTGACTTTAGGTCAACTATGTTTGACTTTGACTTTGACTTTAGGTCAACCATGTTTGACTTTAACTTTAGGTCAATTAGGTCAAAGGTCAATGGTCAAGGGTCAAGGTCAATGGTTCAAGTTGGGAAATAAGGTCAAGTTTTAAGTAAAAGGTCTTCTTAATTTCCTTTTGGTCAATTTTGAAAAAATGGTAACTTTTTGGTCACTTTTGGAAATAAGGTAAACTTCTTGCCACTTTTGGAAATAAGGTAAACTTTTGGTCAGAAACCAATTTCAGAAAAATAAAGCAAATTTTCGGTTCTTGGCTGTGTCTGAGTTTCTGTTCAACTTTAGTGGAAACTCGCACTTGGATTTTGTGTTCTTCGTGTTCTTCAAGTTTTTAGGTTTAAAATTCAAGAAAAGGCTTTCTGGGTCTCGTCCGAGTGACTGTCCGACTTGGATGGAAAATCGAATTGTTGGTTCAATTTTCCAGAAACTACTGGTTCAGGGTACCACTTTCGGGGTTGGTTTAAACTGGTTCCTAATCGATTTTAATCCATTACAAAGACATAGATCTATATTCCAACATACAGGCTATCAGTAGGAACTTAAATTATGCGAAGACAAGTACTTTAACTATATTAAAATTAGTCCCAAACTAGGCTCGGAACATTGATTTTAAAACATGCATAATTTCGAATTTCGATTTTCAGATCTAAACCATTAGGGCTAATAAAAATCTAGAGGCATGCATCTTTTGCTGTCCGAGTTTCTATTCAACTCGGATGGAAACTAGTACGACGCGATTTTTCAGATTCGTTCCTTTTATGCTTCTCTCTTTTCCTTGTTTCACTTTAGGTAATTATCACTTCGAATTGCCGGTTTGACCCCCGGTTCAAGCGAACCCTTGGCCTCACCAGTTCAATGTCCGGTCCGGCCCAGACAACCATGCTCAATAGCAATAGAGTTACAGAATGCTACAACTCTCACTGATATGTTACACAAGGCTGGGGTTATTGAGGCATACCTAAAGATAGTTTCACTCATCTGGATGCCATCCAGTGCCCCATTGGCATGGAGAAAGAATCCAGTTTACTCTCCACCAGCAAAGAGGCCGTTCAACTCAGAACGGAAGGCTATCGTCCCGGGCACCACCCCTTCTTCTTGTTCAGTACCTAAGACACCGACCATCCTACAGAAATCAATTTGCGATGTCACATGCCACAAGTGCTCAGGCCGTGGCCATTACATGCGTGATTATCCTAACATCCGCAAAGTTCTATTAGGTCAGGATGGTGAGTACATATCTGAAGAGGAGGAAGACGACAAAAATGTTAACGTCTTTTCAGAGTTAACTGATGGCAGTAAGTCAGAACAGGTAGAGCACCACGAGTTCATCGATGAAGATCCTGCTCAGAACCTAGTTACTCAATCCTTGACTACAGCTATTGTCCAAGATACTAGTCAACGGACAAACATCTTCCATGCCCGAACGAAAGTTAATGGAAAGTTGATGAAGGGAGTTGTACCAATGTTACCAGCGAATACATGGTCGAAAAGCTCAAACTCCCCATAATCAACCATCCACGTCCTTATCAACTTCAATGGCTCGACAACTCAGAAGGCAACGGGGTCAGCAAGTATGTAAGCGTACCTTACGTTATTAGGAAGTTTAAATCCACGATTTTATGCTATGTGCTTCCAATGGAGACATGTCACATTCTGCTCGAAAGCCCATGGCTCTTTGACCTGAAGGCGACTCACGATAGGGTTGCAAACACTTACTCAGTCTGCCATGAGAGGAAGATCCACACATTTCTTCCTATGCCACCTGCTGAAGTGCATTTAGAATCCATTAGGATGAAGAACGCTATCGCTAAATAGGAAGCTAAAAAGTACCTAGCCAAGGGGAAACAGAAAGAAATTGTAGAGGGTAGTAAGGCAAACTCTGATAAGCCCAGCCAGGAAGAATTTAAGGGTAGCTTTTTCGCTATTGTAAGGGAAGTAGAACAGGTGTGAGCAGCTAAAGGTTGTGTCCTTGTTTTGGTTTGTAAAAATAATTGTGCTAACCCTGAAGAAATTCCTCTGGATATTCCTACAAGAAAGTCGAATATTTGTTACAAGAATACAACGAAGTCTTTCCAGGGGAGTTGCCGCAGGGATTGCCGCCGGTTCGAGGGATTGAGCATCAAATTAATTTATACCTGGCGCATCTATTCCAAATCGGTCTATATATAAAACAAAATCTAGAGGAAACAAAGGAGTCACAAAAGAAAATCGATAAGCAGCTCGCTAACGGCTAGGTAAGGGAATCACTTAGTCCATGTGCTGTACGTAATTCTTGTCCCTAAGAAAGATGGTACACTGAGAATATGTGTTGATTGTAGAGTTGTTAATAAGATAACAATCAAGTATAGACATCATATCCCTAGGCTAGATGACATGTTAGAAGACTTGTATGGCTCAATAGTTTACACGAAAATAGATCTTACATAGGGCTATCATAAAATATGCATGAGGGAGGGGGGTGAGTGGAAAACTATTTTCAAAATATAATTTGGTTTGTATAAGTGGTTGGTAATGCCCTTCAGTCTAGAAAAATGAACCTAGTACTTTCATGAGATTAATGAATCATTTGCTTAGAAAGTTTATAGGCAAATTTGTTGTGCTTAATCTACTTCTAGATTAAGACTCACTTGCCTAAGGCTAGAAATGGATCTTTTTCCCTATCCTTCCTTAAGGATTTTAGGTCTTACTCAAGACTCCCCTTGCCTAGCAATTAGGACTTTTGCTTAATCTAACTCTAGATTAAGACTTTGACAAAAGCCTAACTTAACTCTAAGCTAGGACCTTTACCCTTTGCCTAATCCAAACTCTTGGATAGGACTTTAACCCCAATGCCTAGCTTGCCTCAAGTTAGGACTTGTACATTTGCCCAAACTTAACCTCTTGAGCTGGGTCCCTCCTTCTATTCTTGCTTCCCTTTTCTTCCTACCTAACTCTTAAACAAGAGTTTAGGACTTTGCCTCACTTACAAGATGACTGCAACACTTACTCAAGTTTTTAGGACTTCCCTCAATGTGTTTACAAAGAAGAAATCTCCACAATAGAGTTTACAATTAACATTCTAACAAATGGGCATGAAAGCCTCTTACTAATCCTACCTTGACAAGCTAATTTGACATGTAAATATGTGAAATGAAGCTTTAGAATGTTACTTAGTGTAGGAGACTTAAATGGGATGATTAGTTATCTTTTTACAACTTAGAGGGTACTTATAGAATTGCCCAGATGGTTCCTAAAGGCTAATTGAAAAAGCTGTCAGGAAGGCCGTGCGAGTAGCATGCTTTCTCACATGGCAACTCACAGCAAACACAAATTTGTGGCAAATCTATCTCTAACGGCTAGTGCCATGCGAAAATCCGTGCAATTAGTACAATTTCTGGCAGCCGCTGTGTTCTTTTCTTCTTCTTTTCTTCTCTTTTCTTGTGGACTTTGGCTTATGGTCTTCGTGCGAGTTTGTGTGCGACTCAGGCATGACTTGTGGCATTTTTCTATTTTCAAATGTTCCAACGGCTCTTGGTTTCAAAGACTAGTTTTTGGATGGACTTGAAGGATTCTTCACCCGTACAATAATCTCTACGACTCGGACGGAGTCTCGTACAATTTCATTTTCCTTTCAGCTGTGCTTATTTTCTTCAATTCGTGACTACCGGTTGTGCGATTTCTCGTGGGACTCGCACTGATCTACATATAATACTTTTTTGCACTGTCTTCTACATTTTTCTACAAAACTCTTCCAAGTGCAAAGCATTAAATAAAATTATATATTTGTTAACTTATCATCAAAACTAAGATTAAGACCATAGGTCTAACATATGGTAATGGAATGAATGATTGTTATGTACCATGCTTGACCTAACATGATGATGATGTGAGATATTATTATGTACCATGCTTGACTTGACATAATAACTTGATTACTTGCAACTATGCATACTCATAACCATATGAAAGCATATTGTAGCAGCCAAGAAGGATGTTGCAATTCTCAAGGTAAGTTGCATAACATCTAAGATTGTATGATTGCATCTAGAAATGTCTATCACATGCTAGGCTTGCCATGATCACCTTAGCGTGAAAAAGGTCAGAGGACCTACTAAATAAAACTTGGGCTCTGAGTCTTTCAGCATGACTAGATAGTAGCTGCTTGCCGGCAAAAATTCGTGTCACAGTTAGTCGACACTTCTTCTAATGAAAGGAACACAAGATGGCCTGAAAGGTCAAATGGCTGGGATCCAAACCCCCTGCCATAGAGCATACCCATTTTTACCGATACGGCTGCCGTAAGGGCGATGTGCTTTGCAAACCATCAAAACATGAACTGCCTGAAAATGTGAATGGATTTTGACCTAGCTTTAATATGAGAAAGCAAGACTATGAAATCTGCCTGCTAGGAGTCTAGTGACTCAAATATGTTGTATATGAATGTTGTATCTTTGCTGCCATGTTTGCTTCAGTATTTGCTATGTACTTGCCTACATTGCCAGACTTGCTTAACCTGCTTAACTTGGTTGACATTATTGCCTATACTTCCGCTGTTATGTATGGATATATGCATGAACTATTTACTTGTTTGCCCAGTTTTTTAATAAAGACTTACGGTGGGATTTTCGTGGTGGGATTTTCGTAACCCTGACGTCTCTCACTAAGCTTATTAAGCTCACCCCTTTCCCCTCTTATATATTTGTTACAAGGCTTGACTTGAGTGGCGATAGAGGTAAGGCCGATGGGCACACTTGCATCAAATAAAGACGAACCAACTGTAATAGTGATGGGGACCAAGGTACACATGCAGACGAATTGCCAAGGAAAGTCTGATTAAGCGGCGTAGCTCGTATAAACTCTTTACTTACCCAAAATCCAGATAACAAAAACAAACTAACCTAAGCTAATTTACTTAAAGGAATTTGAACCAAGTAAGAAAAGAGGTGAAACATGCGATTTTAATTAGGTAGAGCAAATAACCTAATTGAGCTAAGTTTCATGCAATATATAAATTATAAGCATGCAAAATACATGAAGCAATAAAGGGAGAGTACTCAAACTAATAGTTTAAAGATAAGAATACTGATTTATTAGGGAGAATTTGAGTGCCTATTTATAGAGAATAGGGCAGCCGAATTCTTGACCTAAAAGCAATAGGAAAAGGAAATAGAATTGGAAACCAATCAAGAAATTGATTTCCTTTACAATACCAAAACCTGAAAGAAGTAGGTAATGGAATAAGAAAAGGAAATTTGGTTACCTTAAAGATAAGGGCAGCCAAAATTACTAGTGGAAATCAAGAAGGAAAAGAATTGGAAATCCTACTCCAAAAAGGAGATCAAGAAGTGATCATTTTTGGAAACTAACAAACTAAGGGCAAAATAGGGAACATGCACAAACCCTTATTTTTCCCCAAACCCTAACCCTTATTTCGCAAACCCTAGATAGGTAGGCCTTGCGTGTGGGCTGCTTGATGGGTTGGCCGAATTTGGTGATGTGGAATGAACTCCATGGAGGTTCGGCCTATTTGTTGATGGCGCATGGTGGAATGGTGTAAGGAGCTTCCGGAATCTTCCAAAATCATTTCGGAATCAAGATTTTCAAGATTCTTCTAGATTCTGCAAAATATGAAATTCAAGATTTTCAAGAAAATCAAGAACTTCAAGAAACGTCTCTTTAAAGTCAAAGAACCTTCTGGTATCTTCAAGAACTTCAAGAAACAACCTTCTCTTCATTGTGGAATGGTGAATTGCGCCTCTTCTTCAAGAATTGTAAGGAGAGTTGCAATTTGAACCTTTTCGGCTTTACTCTCCAAGGCATTGGCTTTTACTATCAATTGAGCATCCTGTCTGCAAGCTTGCACAAGGTTGTCGAGATCCTCACGAACTCTTCTTGCTCTGCTCCGCATCATTGGCCCAATGACATCTACAAGTGGATCCCTTTGATATGGACTTGGATCCTGAAGCATTGTTGGGCCTCGGTGTAGAACCCAAACCTCCTCAGCTTCTTTGGACTCACTTGTCTATGGACTTGTCGATGGACTAGGGATGCTCTCATCAAATAGCTAGTATATTAATAGTTTTTGATAGGATAATTTGGTCTCTGACCGTTCTCAAACAATTTCTTTACTTTTCGCTGCTATGCTTATCTTGACTCATTACAGTAATAGTAATAATTTATGGTATGTTATTATTATTTCCTGTATCGATCGTTAGCCGAGATCCCTGTATCACGTTCAACCCCGAACATATACACTAGTCCACTTGTAACACCCCAGATTCACCATCCCACATGCAAGGGACTGATTTTACCAGGTACCTGCCTACTTCGTACTAGGACTCAGTACGTGCAGAACATATACACCCTTCCATTTATTATAACCAAAAATAATGTTTACATAGCCCTAATATCAAAGCATGAACCTGTCTAAATCATCCTTGCCTTCTAGCCGTACTCCACTATTATAGTATTCAGGTTGCACCAAAGATCTGTAACAATTATTTTAAAAATAGCAAACAAAACAGGAAAAGGGAATGAGCCTTTGCCTAGTGAGAGTCCACCGTTTTTGAAAATATTTACCGGGTTGCATAAATTACCCATGCATACAATCAATCAAATCCTAACATATAGCTTTCATAATTCATTTAGGATTCACAAACATATAATGAGGATGAGGAGCATTCACGAAAGTTCTATATAAACGATGAACGACGGGCCAACTCACCTCGGTGGTCATATACATATTTAGTATTTGTTCATATTCGTATAAACATGCATTATAATCATTTGTCAACCAACTCCCAATTATACATACATATTCAGGGCCCCCTTGGTCGAGACTGGTTTTGAAATCAGGAACGCAAATGATCCTGACGACCTAGCCCTTTTCTGGCTGTGGGATCAAATTGAATATCATATAATGGATCCAACTTAACTCATGAACATATAACAGTTCCAGTGCTCAAAGGAGGTACAACTGAAGCATAACAAGTATAGATGCATTCCAGTCGGTATATAAATATAACTGGGCAGTTTAAAAACAGAAGCATTTCAAACATTTTTGAAACCGTATAAAACATGTCATACAATTCAGTTCAATGCAAATTCAATTATTTATCATTAAAACAGTATCCATTTTCACTGATAAACTCACCTTGTTCCTAAGATACTAGCTCACGACTATCTACCATATATTTCAAGTTCCGGGACTTCATCATATATTTCCAACTACTAATAATATTCTAAGATTCTTAAGCCTCTCACGTATTCTAGAGGCTATCTAAGTAACCTCGTAAAAGTAACCTACCTATTTTCCTTTTAAAAGAACTTATAACATTTAAATAGATATTTAAACTCTATTTCTATTTTATATACAAATAAGGATTAAATGTAATTTCATTAATAATTTAAGAAAATATAATTTAACAACCTTTAAATACTTATTAAAATATTTAGATTAGAAAATAATTGTAAGATAAATTGGAAAGAAATAAATAAAGAAAATGAAAATATTCAAAAATTCATTTTTTAGGGTCGGATCGGTTTTAGCCAATTTTCTTAAAACTGTCAAGAAAATCGGTTTTACCCATCATCGCATCGGTAAAACTAGTCAAGAAATTATTCAGAGAGCAAGATTGGTTTTCCCCGCCATTAAGTGGTAATAACCGATCATAGAATTTCCCAGAAAATTGAATATCGATTGTTCCCACTGTAAAGGCGGTTATAACCGATTTTCTTGAGAAAGACTTATTCAAAATACAAAGGCCGGTTTTACCCGATTCAAAGCTAGTTTTTCTAGACTTTCTTGAGCAAGAAAGTCAATTTTACCCGCCTTCTGATCGATTATAACCGATTGTTTCCAGAAATTATTTTTTCCAAACTTTAACTTCGGGTTTCAATCAAAAGAAGCTCAAAACTCGATTTGATTTGGTTCTTTTTTTTTTTATCAAAATCATTCATGGCACACTCCTAAAACATTTCTACCATTTCCTAAGACATATATAACATCCAAAAATCTAGAATTATACTAACCTAACGTCTAAAAATGAAGAAAACTCAAAACTTAACTATTTCTTAACTTTTGCATTATAATTCTACAAACTAATATTCTAGTAATCTTGAATTGCTTACCTTATGTTCCTGAGGTTGCTATGAACGAATTCACTGGATTAGAATTCCAAGTTTAAGCTCCAAGTCCTTCTTTTCCAATTTTCTTCTAATTTCTCAACTTTTCTCTATTTTCTCATTTCTCCTTTGTTTTTGACGTTAGGACAATCGAGGAGGGCATTTATATGTTGTAGAGTGCCTGATTGAACAGACCATAGACTTATAGTCCCCCTATGGCCATAGCACGACATTGGAACTTGAAGAAATTATTTTTTTCAACTCTAGGTTTCGATCGGTTTTACCCACTCCTAATACCGGGTAAAATCGGTCTGGATTTTTTTTAGCTTTCCAAATGCTGGTAATAACTGGTCTAATGGTAGTTAAAACTGCTATTCAAGTGGTCAGATATTTTTCTTTACTGTTCATAGGTTATATTGGTTTTACTCACTCCAATGGTGGGAAAAATTGGTCTTCAGCTTCTTCCTCATTTTTCATTTAATTTTCTTATTTCCTATTTGCTATTTTCCCAAAATTTATACATCCTTAAAATAACCCTATACTTAAATTAAAAACATATTTTAAAATCAAAGGTCATAATTTGAATAAATCACATCTTAATACTTAAATCATAATTGAAATAATTTATTTTCATAATTAAAGTTCTTTATAGAAAATTGTTTATAATTTTCTAAATATTCATAAGAAATACTTATATAAAAATTCATTTTAAATACATTCTATAAGTTAGTAAATATTCGTAAGAAAATATTTTTATAAAGACAAATAAATATATTTAGGTATAAATTTTAGAGTTAAAAATTACGGGGTCTTACTACACTTCTCAAGTTCTTCCACTTGAGATTTTCTAATCCACTAGAAGAAACACTTGAAGGTGTTTCAAACAACTATACTTGCTTAAGACTAATCCTCTTAATCTTAAGACTTTTTACGAGAATTTCCTATGTTAACTCTAAGCTAGAAATTCTTCCTAAAGCCCTAACACTAGGAATGGATCTTTTACACTATCCTTCCACAAGGATCTTTAGGTCTTACTCAAGAATCAACCTATCTTAGGAATTAAATCTTTAGCCTAATCATTCTCAAGGACGTAAGAGTTACTCAAGACTCCTCCTTACTTCAAACTCCGTGCCTATCTCTTCAACTAGAGATTCAGACTTTTTACAATTTGCCTAAACGACTCACTTGGTTAGGACTTGTACAAAGTGTAGAATGAAGTTTTGATCAATTTGATCAAACAAGTGTGAGCTCAAGAACAATGAAAATATAATTTGAACTTTTCAAGTCTCTTACAAGAATGCAATGTCTAGATTTTTCTCTTTGAAATGAGTTGAAATGATGTAGATGATAGCTAAGTTCACTTTGGCATTCTTGGTCTTCAAATGAAATGCTTGAAGCCTTTATAGAAGGGTCAAAGCTTCTTTTCAATGGCTTTTTTAATTTTGAGCTTGCTGGAGTCTTTGTGGAAAGGCGTGCGAGTCGTGTGGTTTCTCACATCTGACTCAGTTCTTTGAACTTTAATTTTCCAATGGCTCCTGACTAAATTTAATGCATTTATCATTTCTATTGTCCAAGAACCTGTCTGATTCGGACAGATACTCGTCACTGACACATTAACTATTGACATTCAAATTTCTTAAACGGTCAACTGACATGCTCTGCTCTTTTCTGATTTGCTTTTTAGTGGTTTGTCTGTAGTACGTGCGAGAACCTGTACGACTCATACGATAACTCGTATGTGAGTCAAAGTTCGCGTGCTTCTTGGTCAAAGGCTGACTATCATTTCGGACTTGCATTAAATGCACTGACTTGAAGGGTGTAGGAGTTTTTGTGCTACTTGTGCATGAACTTGTGTGAGCTTTTCTTGAGCTTTGAAGATTGCCTTCATTTTTTGGGCTTCTTGTTGGTCATCCGAAAATCTATGCGAGTCTTGTGACTCCTTGGTCACCTGCTAGTCAACTTTTCTAAGACTTCTTTTTCATTAGTTTAGTTATTTGTTTGTCATTAAAATCATTAGAACACCAGAATTGAGACCCTAGGTCTAATGTTACCAGACTTTGATCGCTTATAACCGACTGTCACCTAGAGATTAATAAAAGATATCTACTCTAAGTTCCAAAGGTGGGCTACGGTGCTAGGGTCTATACCCTAGAAGTTTATCACTTAAAGGAGTATAAAAACTCTCCCGACAGCACCAAAAACCACCATAATTCATGAGATCAAGAAGCAAGAAGGAGGAAAGAAGAGAGAAAAAGAAAGAAAAAATAGGAAAGAATTAGGTAGTTGAATTTAAAGGCAAGAATCTTATTTATAAACTGTCAGAAATGAGCCTAGAAATCTCAAGAACATAATGGTATGTTTAAATCACTAACGATAACGTCGGAATTTTGATTTTAGATTCATATAAGGTTGAACTTTGAAAGTTTGATGTTTTTGAAGATTTGACCCAAATCTTTGATTTTGGACGTTGTAGAGATGTTATGGATTGTTAGAAATAATATATATGTTATAGGAATAATATATATATATGTTATAGAAATTATTTTAATCAAAACGAACTGAAGAAAAACATATTTTGATGATTTGTAATTGAAAACCCAAAGCTAGAGTTTTGAAGGACCGAAAAGCTAAAGAAAATTGGTTATAACCGATATTTAATAGGTTATAACTGATGTTGGCTGAAGAAAATTAGTTATAACCGATCTTCAAAGTTGAAACTCCAATACTGGAGCTATTGCCGAACTTTTTCAAGAAATACTCGCTTTTCTTGTCTGAAACTAAAGAAAATTAACTATTACCGATATTTTACAGGGTATAATGTGACACCCCAACCAGACCCCCTTCCTCGGAAGCCGTTACTGACGAGGAAAGTGCAAGCCAGTCCGGGTGGACGTCATACAGAGTGCTCGCCCAACAATCGATTCTGATTATAATAAGGGAAACCATAAATCCTTATTATTAACAGCAAAAATTAGATAAAATATTTTAGGACGGCCATAGGCCAAATTATCCTTCCAAAATATTGTATTGGGGCTAGCTATTACAAATTCTTCGTCTTTATTGATTATCTAAGCCCATTGGCCTTACCTCTATCGTCACTCAAGTCAAGCCCCTGTAACAAATATATAAAGAGCAAAGGGGTGAGCTTAACTAAGTTCAGTGAGAGACCTTGGGATTAGAAAAAAATCCCACTGTAAGTCTTTATAAAAAGGCTAGGCAAACAAGTACAGAGCCATGCATATATATAGATAATGAAAGTATAGGCAATCATATCAAGCATGTGACGCCCAACACCTGACCCCTTCCCTGCCTCAGAAATCATTCCCGACGAGGAGAAGATAGCCGGCGTGGGACGTCATACAGGGCTTTCACCCAACAATCAATACAGAATAAAACAAAGAGAACCATCCATTCTTTATAATTATTCTAAACTTTCAAGCAATTCATTGCAGTAGAAAAATACATCATTATCGAGGACCGCCATAGGCCATAATTATCCTCCAAAGCAAGGTTCCTGAGCTAATCTATTACAAAGCTCTCTCGATGTTATCTTGGACGCCCAACAGCCTTACCTCTAGCACATGCAAATGAAGCACCTGTATTCAAATTTGGAAGGGAGTGGGGTGAGCTTACGCTCAGTGAGAGACCTCGGGGTTTGTAGAATATCCCACCGAAGGTCCTTATAGAAAAGCCAGGAAAGCAGGCACACAGTTCATGCAACCATCCGTACAGGCAGGTATATATATAATCAAGTAACAGTGGAAGTACAAGCAAGCAAAGTCCATGTAAAGTAGGCAATAGATCATCGCATGGTAAGTACGGGAAATGAGCAGGGCAGTACGGACACCACAGTCATATGCACTATTTGAGCCACTAGACTCCTAGCACGCAGATTCCACCCACAAGCCTTGTCTAATAAAGCTAGGTTGGAATCTATCCCAGGGTTCGGGTTGTTCAACTGGACACAGCTTTCACCAGCAGACCCGTCTAGGGCAAGCGGAATGAGAAAAGCATACTTGCTTTCACCAGCAGGCTGTCTAAGGTGAGTGGAACCAGGGAAGCGGACTCGCTTTCACCAGCAGGCCGTCTAAGGAAAGCAGAACAAGGGAAGCATACTTGCTTTCACCAGCAGGCCGTCTAAGGCGAGCGGAACAAGGAACGCGAACTCGGAGCCCAAGTTTTATGTAGTTGGTCCTTGACCTATTTCATGCTAAGGTGATCATGGCAACCCCAAGCATACTTCATACAAACCTAAATACATTATGCAACCCTAGACGACATGCAACTTACCTTGAGAAGTCTACATCCCTCTAGGTTGGTGGGTCATGCGATCTCCTCATTATAGACACACATCATGGCAAGTAGACAAGTCATGCAAAGCAGAGTATGTAATTAGCAAAGCAAGGTATCACGTAGGCACGTAGCACAAAAGCAAGCAAGATTCACGTAAGGCACAATTGATAAAACAAGCTAACAATGAGGTGTGGGAAACCTCGTTGGCAAATATCAACACACAATAGTAATATATCTACACATAAGTACTACGTATATAATTTGTTTAAATCTTAGGAAACTAGCGAGTAATTTCTCACCTAGAATTCTAGAAGGCGCGTGTGTCGTCCAATTCGCTCAGCTCGGCTCAATGATCAGCTCCTGCGGATAATGGAGATACGATTATTAGTTAAGGAGGAGTTGCTAATGTTCTAAGCAGGTTTGACTTTTTGGTCAACCGGGGTTGACTTTGACTTTTTGGGTTTCGGGTGACTTTTTGGTCAACTTTGACTTTTTTGGGTTTCAGGTGACTTTTCTATAAACTTTGACTTTTTCAGGTTTCTGGTGATTTTTCGGTCAACTTTGACTTTTTGGTCAATCGTTGACTTTGTAGGTTAAGTTTGATTTTTACGGTTAACTCTAGGTCAAGGGTCAATTTTTGGGTCAAGCGGGTCAAGTTTGGGTCAAAGGGCAAGTCGAGTCAACTGGGTCAAGGCTCGGTCGGATGGGTTGAAGATGGGTCAAAGGCAAGTCAAGTGGTCAAGGTCAAGTAAACTGGTCAAAGGTCAAGTCAAGTGGTCGAGGGTCAAGTCAAGTGGTCAAGGTCAAGTCAACTGGTCAAAAATCAAGTCTTGTGGTCAAGGGTCAAGTGGGTCAAGGCTAGTGGTAAAGGTTGCATGGCTAAGGCTTAGTTGGCAAGAAATAGCCAGGTTGGCTTGCGAGGGTCGAGGTCGGCACGCGACGGCGCAGTAAGGCCCTCGCTGCTCGCACACCGCAGGCATGCACTGGGCAGCATCGGCTCGCGGCTGCCCAGCACTGCTGAGACGAGATGGCCCTTTCGAGGCCATTTCTTTTGCGTCTCTAGTCCAATTCAATCCGTTCCAGAAATGTCAATTTGTAGACATGCATAATACTAATGAACTAAACACTTTTTCCTATCAACTTTTTGCATGGCCTCAAACATGGTATGGTACATTGTTTTTCCATATCTTAATTCCTAGTTCTTGATTTGCATATTAATTCGAGATCTCATTTTCAACCATTCCCACTAGATGCAATCAGTCCTAAACCTTCTTAAACATGTATAGTCCCCCTCTCATGCATAGATTTCCCCTCGTTGTGAAGAAACTAAACAACCCACATGAAATACCAAGATATCCTAACCTATGCATTCATGCCACTTTTTGGGGATTCGAGAACAGTTCTAAAGACTTACCCTAGTCCTATGATTGCCACGAACTCGTTGAGGAGGTGCAAGGGAAGGTAAACGCGGCGGCGGCGACGGTGGCGGCTTTCCGGGAACGTCGGAGGCAACTCCTCAAGTTGGCGGCGTGTAGGGTTTTCAGAAAATGGAAAAGGAAGAGTTGGCAGCCTGGGGATCTATTTATAGGCCTCCCCTAGGTTCTGGGAAGCTTCTAGAACTTCCTCCACAATCCTAGCCGCCTCCTCCTTCGATTAAAATCGAATTTGGATTGGAGAAGAATCCAACTCCAATTCAAAAACTGTTTCCGTGGTTTTCTCCATGCTGGCTCCCGGGCACGTGCATGCCATGCCCGCCAGGCTTTGGTTAGCTGGTCCGAGACGTCATCCCGGGAAGCCCGTTCGAGGCGTAGTCTGAGCCTGTCCGTGACGTCGTCCATGGGGAGCCCGTCCGAGTCTGTTCTTGACCTCGTCCTGAAGTCGTCCTGTGACGTCCTCCACTGGAGCTCGTCCACGAGGTCATCCACTGGAGCTTGTCATGTGAGGTTGTCCACTTGAGCCCGTCCGCGACGTCGTCCCAAATGAGGTACTGGAAGTCGTCCGACTTGGTGCCCAATTTGGCATGCTTCAGTTCCAGAAGTTGAACACAACTCTCTCCGGGACTCTTCTGATCTTCTGTGTGATCCGCACAAATATTCGGACCTACTTGTTCATTCCTTTTCCTTTCTTCTTTTCGCTTAATTATTGGAAAATCTCCAGCAGGGTCTGCCAACCTAAACACTTAGCAAGCACCCAATAACTAAAGCAAGCAGGTTATGTTTCACATCAACACGTAATTTAAACCAAAATTTTTTGATTTTTACCATTTTTATCCCTATGATTTTGCTTTGAAAAATTTGGGGCTTCACAAAGCAAGTCAAGCAGGTTAGGTAGTATAGGCAAGTACATAGCAAATACTCAAAACAAGCATGGCAGCATAGATTCAACATTCATATTCAACATACCAAAGCCCTAGCAGGCATATTCCTTAGTCAAGCTTTCTCTTCTAAAGCTAAGTCAGAATCTATTCATGTTTCCAGGGTGTTCACGTCTTGATGGTTTGCGAAGCACATCGCCCCCCACAACAGCCGTGTCGGTAGAACTGTGTATGCTCGATGGCAGGGGTTTTGGATCCTGGCCTTTTCACAATTTGGGCCATCTAGTGTTCCTCTCATTAGAATAAGTGTCGACCGAGTGCAACACGAACTTTTGCCGGCAAGCCCTATATAGTGGGCAAGCAGCTACTATCTAGTCATGCTGGAAGACTCAGAGACTAAGTTTTATCTCATAGGTCCTCTGACCTTTTTCATGCAAAGGTGATCATGGCAACCCTAGCATGCGACATACATTTCTAGATGTAATCATGCAATCTTAGGTGTTATGCAACTTACCCTAAGAATTGCAGCATCCTTCTTATCTGGTACGTCATGCTTTCATATTCTTATAAGCATTGTGAAGCCCCAAAATTTACAGAGCAAAATCATAGCGATAAAAATGGAAAAAATTGAAAATTTTTGGCTTAAATTATGTGTTGATGTGAAACGTGACCTGCTTGCTTGAATTATTATGTGCTTGCTAAGTGTCTGGGTTGTACGGTAGACCCCTCAAGAAATATAGGGTGGAGAACGAGCAAGGGCGGGCGAGAATAGGCCAGAAGAGAGCCCCTGCGAAAAGGACTTGCGACCTATCGCAGGCGGGGCTATGTGCAGCAATGTGCGGTGTGTGCTGCACGCAGGGCTCATGCCGCACAGCACCGTGCACCAACACGCCTGACCGCGCCCCTTGAAAGTGTAGAAAACCCTAGTGCGTGGCCACTTTAAGGAGCCACCGTCGCCGAAGAACCGCAGCCGACACCGTGAATTGATAGCCCTGCATCCCCTCAACATGTTCGTGGCAATCTTAGGACAAGGGTGAGTTTAGAGTAGTGAAATTAAAACCTCGGAAGTAGCATGAACACACATGTGGAAAACTTGAATCTTGCATGTGGGTTTGGATTTTTCTTCATGATATCTGTAAATTTTTGCATGAAATGGGGTTCCATGCTTGTTTTTAATGATATAGGATTGATTGCATCTAGTAGGGAGGGGAGGAAACGAGATCTTTAATTAATATGCAAATCAAGAACAAGAAATTAAAATCTGGAAAAACAATGTACCATGCCATGTTTGAGGCCGTGAAAAAGGTTGTTAAGATGGTTAGAATTGTGTAAAAAGTGATTGGTTTGTTAGTATTAATGCAGGTCTACAAATTGGTGTTTTTGGAACGGATTGAATCGGACTGGAAATACAAAAATGGTCGCCCCAAAAAGGCCACCTCGCAGTGGCAGAACTAGGCAGTCGTCTGCCAAGGAGGGCCAACGTTGCCCAGCCCATTCACGCAGACTGTGCACGCGTGACTAGCCTATGCGCATAGGCTGTGTGGGCATGGCCGGCCCATGCGCGCGGGCTGTGCTTATATGGCCACGCCGCGCTCACGGCAAGGTTGGCTAGCATAGCCGTCGGGCCAATTCGTGCCAAACCTTGACTCCGTTGGCTACAAGACTTGACCATTGACCTCGACCTGTGCCTTTGACCTTGACCACAAGACTTGACCCTTTACCACAATACTTGACCCTTAACCACAACACTTGACCCTTGACCCCAACACTTGACCTGGACTTGTGCCTTTGACTTTGACCACAAGACTTAACCTTTGACTATAAGACTTGACCCTTGACCCTTGACCACAAGACTTGACCCTAGACCGGACCTTTGACCTTTGACCAAAAATTGACCCCTTGACCTAGAGCTGACCCTGACGTCTAAAGTCAGCCCTAGTCGACCCGAAAGGTCAATTGTTCATCGAAAAGTCAAAGTTGACCGTACAAGTTAAACTTAACCCAAGAAAGGTCAAACTTACCCCGAAAGGTCAACGGTTGACCAAAAAATCAAACTTGATCGTAAAAGTCCAACCTAACCCGAGAAAGGTCAAACATACCCCGAAAGGTCAACGCTTGACCGAAAAGGCAAAGTCGATTGTAAAAGTCAAACCTAACCTGAGAAAGGTTAAACTTACCCCAAAAAGTCAACGGTTGACCGAAAAGTCAAAGTTGACCATAAAAGTCAAACCTAACCCTAAAAAGTCAAAGTTGATCGAAAAGTCAACCAAAACCAGAAAAGCAAAGTCAACCCCATTTGACCAAAAAGTCAAACTTGCTTGGAAGGTCAGCAACTCCTCCTTAATTAATAACCGTGTCTTCGTTATCCGCAGGAGCTGATCGTTGACCGAGTCGAACGACATACACGCCTTCCAGAATTCCAGGTGAGGGATTACTCACTAGTTTCCTAGGATTTAAACGAAATATCTACATAGTACTTATGTGTATCTATATGTACTATTGTCTGTTTATATTTGCCAACAAGGTTTCGCACGCCTCATCGGTTACTTGTTTTCTCGATTTCACTTTACATGAAATGTGGGTGCTTATGTGCTACGTGCCTACTTGATGCCATGCCCTACTTGTTACCTACTCTGCTTAGCATGATATGTCTGCTTGCATACGTGCCATTATGGGTGCTTGCAACGATAAACTAGCATGACCCGCCAACCTAGAAGGATAGTGGACTTCTCGAGGTAAGTTGCATGTCATCTAGGATTGCATAATGCCTTTAGATATGTATGACGTATGCTAGGGTTGCCATGATCACCTTCTCATGAAATAAGTCAAAGACCTACTCGATAAGACTCAGGCTCCGAGCCTTCTTGCCTGACTTGACATGTATCCGCTCACCCCTTAAGAAGGGCATGTTAGTTCTGTGTCACAGACAGTCAACACTCCTTCATTATAAGAGGAACACTTGTGGCCTGAGATGAAAAAAGGCCAGGATCCAAAACCCCTGCCGTCGAGCATACCTTCGTTGTGCGGCTACCACAGGGGTGATGTGCTTTGCAAACCATCAAGTACTTCAACAACTCGAACTCTTGAATAAATTCTAACCTAGCTTTATTACAGAAGGTTTGTTTGTGTAATCTGCTAGCTAGGAGTAGGGGTGATAACGAGCCGAGCCGAGCCGAGTTTTGACGTGTTCATTTATTGTTCATTTATTTATCGAGCTTAAAATCTTGTTCATGTTCGTTTATTTATTAATCGAGCCGAGCCGAGCTGAGCTTTGACATGTTCATTTATTTATTGAGGTTAAAATCTTGTTCGTGTTCGTTTATTTATTAATCGAGCCGAGCCAAGCTTGTTTATGTTCGTTCTCAGCCCTAAGTGTCATGCTCATCTATTTATAAGAAATTTTCCTCCCAAATCTTCTCTCATTTCCGATGTGGGATTGGGTGAAATTCACCTCAAAATTGTGAAATAAAATAAATTTGGCCTTGTGAATAGTCAAACCCTAGTTCCCTTGCTTCTCTTTTTGATGTCTTACCACTGCACCAAATTTATTTTCATGTTATATGTATGAATGATAAATTATATATGTATTTTATCCTTCTTAAAAATTGTTTTTTCTTATCGAGCTATTCACGAACGTAATCGAGCCGAGCTCCCTTTTGTTCATTTATTGTTCGTTTATTAATAAATAAACGATCTCGAACCGAGCTTTTAACGAGTCGATCCCGAGCTTGTTTGTGAACGTTCATGTTCGTTCTCAGCCCTAGCTAGGAGTCTAGTAGCTCAAATATGTGCATATAACTGTTGTATCTATGCTGCCATGCTCGTTTTTCGTTGTTGCCATGTGCTGAACTATATGTCTGATATGCTTGACTTGCCTGATTTGATGAACTTTGATTGCCTACACTTCCGATGTTGCATGGTTATATGTATACATACATGTACAGATGGATGCTTGAACAGTATACTTGACTTCCTGGCTTTTCTAAAAGGATTTATAGTGGAATTTTTTACAAACCCCGAGGTCTCTCACTGAGCTTAAGTTCACCCCACTCCCTTCAAAATTTGATTACATGTGATTAATTCGTGTGCTCTAGAGGTGAGGCTGTTGGGCATCCAAAATAACACCGAGGGGCCTTTGTAAATAAACCATGTTTGGGGAGGATAATTTGGCCTAGGGCCGTCCTCGACAATTTTATTATATTTTTCGCTGCATTGAACTCCTTGAATTTTTGGAATAAGCATAACGACGTATATTTCTCCCTGTTTATTCTGTATCGATTGTTGGGCGAGAGGCCTGTATGACACCTCCGCGCCAGCTCTCTTATCCTCGTCGGGAATGATTTTCCGATACAGGGGGGTCAGGTGTGGGGCGTCACAGAAGTAATCAAGTTATCATGTCAAGTCAAGTATGGTACATATGGCATCATCCCGTCAGGTTAAGCATGGTATATAATAATTATTCATGGCATTATCATGTCAAACAGGCACGTAGCACGTAAGGATACATACTTTACATTAAGTTGTATTTGGAAACAAGCATGTTGTGAAGCGTGGGAAACCTTATGAGCAGTAAGCAATAGTACGTATAGGTACACACAATACTACATAAATAGTTTAGTTAAGTCTTATGAAACTAGCGAGTAATCCCTCACCTTGAGATCGGGAAAGCGAGTGCGTTCGATATCTGTCATTAACGATCAGCTCTTGCGGATAATGTTAATCGTGTTATTAACTGGCGGGAAACTTGTTGACTCTCTAAGCAAGTTTGACTGTTCGGTCAATTAGGTTGATTTTGACTTTTAAGGTCAACTCAGTTGACTTTTGGCTTTCGGGTCAGCTTTGGTCAAGTTGGGTACTTTTAGATCAATTAGGGTTGACTTTTGACTTTAAGTCAACTTTGGTAAAGTTTGACTTTTTCGAGTCAAGTGGGGTTGACTTTTGACTTATAGGTCAACACTGGTCAAGTTTGACTTTTTGGGTCAAGTATTGACTTTTGACTTTTAGGTCAACTTGGGTCAAGTTTAACTTTTCGGGTCAAGTAGGGTTGACTTTGGACTCTTAGGTCAAGTGGTTCAGGGTTCAAGTCAAGGGTCAAGTTGTGACACCCCAGATTTTTCATGAATTAAATTCCTATAATTTTATGTTGAATTTGACGATTAAATAATTTCGTTACGAGAAATTATTATCTATAGGAGTAAATGTGTAGTGTTGTGCGTAATTTAGTTGTAAGGTCAAAATGGTAATTTTCCACCTAGTCCCTTCGCGTTAAAAGAGTTGAGTTAGTATAATTTTAATTCGTAATAGAATTAACTTACTAGTTTCGTTGAGACAATTTAGTGGAAAATCGACATAATTCTTAATTAAATATTTTAAGGGTAAAGGATAATTATCCTACGCTAGATTGAATTTAAAAGTATTCACCTAATCTAATTACTCCTATCCAACCCGTCAAACAAAAATGAGAGAATGGATTGTATCACATCTCTTGTTTATTTTAACAAGCAATTATCTCCAATAATCTAATTAATTAAATAATATGGGGGAATAAATTGAGTGAAACCTAAACCCTGATTTCCAAACAATTTCGGCTCCACAAGATCCATATAAAAAGAAAAATATGACCTAATGCTATCGTGAAGGAATTCAGCAATGAAGGAAATTCAGCTTTTTGCTTTTCTTCTCTTCTTCCTGCCGTCAATTCCTTCTTCTCTCTCTCGCTTCCTCTCTTTTTCTCCCAAACTGTCACCAACCCTCCATATTCTTGCTGTTGTGCACTAGACAAAGGATGAAGGAAGAACATCACAGCACTGCAATTGAAGGAAAAACAAAAGTGTTAGTTAAGTTTCAGCCCGACGACCATTGTTCGTCGTTTCTCTCCGTTTAATCCATTCAATGGTTTGCAAAACCATATGGTTCTAATACTCATGTATAAACCACTGATTCCTAGGTATTCCAATCTGGATCTGTATGAGAAGGAAAAAGGAAGAGCATCCCAACACTTTAATTGAGGAAAAACAAAAGTGTAAGTTCAGTTCTGCCCAACGACCATTACTTGTCGTTTCTCTCCGTTTGATTCAATTCTTATTGGTTCAATGGATTGGAAAACCATATGAATTTAACTCATGTACATATATAAATCTTTCCTAGGTACTCAAATCCGGATCTGTTAAAATGATAAGGATTTAGTTGACTGCAAATCACATCGTCTTATTAACTCATTCTGATCGGTATACCATATCTCATCTTTTCGTTGGTTATCCTTATATAAGAATAATTTCAAAAAACTGCATTTATCATATCATTATATATATGTTAGGAGTATGTGCATCAAATTTCATAATTTTTGGACGAACCGTTATTGAAATATAGATTTTACGAAATTCCCTGTCTGCTGGAATCAGATTCAGAAGAACAGCAAATTTCCGAAAATCACTATAAATCGAATATGGAAATTTTGAACCTGACATTTTTACCACTTGTTTCCAGAATACATATCTATTATTTTCTAAAATTTTGTAGCAAACCGATCTGTGGATTAGGAGATACATAGGTGTAAAGTAGACTGTTCTGTAGTGTCATTTTTCACGAAACTGAAACTTGCAAGTGAAATATTTAATTATCTCTTTGTTGAAAAGCTCTGAAATTTTTTATTGTAGCTTCAAGGTAACCTGTATCTAGACTTCTGTAAATTTTCATGAAAAGGAAAAGTTCATTTTTTGAGTTATGAAGTTTTACAGTTGAGTGATTACCACAGTCCTATTTTCATAAAAATAGCAAGTTAAGATTCTTATATCTAACTTTTATTTTATCTAAAAATTCTGAAAATTTTATTGTACCTTCTAGGTATCTGTATCTATCGTCCTATAAATTTTTGTGAAAAGGCGATGTTTAGTTTTTGAGTTATGAAGTCTTAAAGTTGACTAATCGCCACAGTCCCCTTTTTAGAAAACCAGCAAGTTAAGATTTTTATATCTAACTTGTCATTTATTCAAAAATTCTGAAACTCGAATAGTAGTTATTCTGGAATGTCTATTATGGTCAAATTTTGTGTCATTTCAATTTCCAAATTATGAGAAAAGAAATTTTAAACTTCACTTGGCAGACCATAAAATTATTAAAGTTTTTAATTAGGAATGGTTGTCCCATCTCCAAATGATTTGGAGACTTTTCCCAAAAGTATTTTGGATCTATTTTGAAATTTTTTAAAGCCACAAACACATCATGTTTTATTGTTTACCCACCTACATGAGTTTGATATTAAAAGAGTTGGCTTTTAATAAATGATTTTGTGAAAAGTCCAGAAGACCCGAAATCTTTTCGAAACCCCTTTCGACAACTTTAGGTCTCACAAGTGATCTCTTTAGTTCATCTATGTTTGTAGAAACTAGTAACCACTCGAAACATGATCAATAGTCTTTCGATGTAGAAAGTTATTTTAGTTATCCGATATCCTCTTTGGTGTCAATCCTTATCTCGATATAGCTTTCAATAGCCTCTTGACATCGAACCTTCCCGAAACTCGAAACATGTTTTATAAACTTTCACTCACACGATTATGCTTATCTTAGGATATACCTTAATTAGCCTTAGTAAATAACTCTCAAGTTAATTACTCTAGAACCTTTTCGTGCTTGACCGAGATTGACTAAGATTGGCTGGCTCGCAATAGTTGGACTTTGACCTCGCTTACACAAGGTGAGGGATTACTCGCTAGCTGCATAAGACTTAAACGAAATATTTACGGAGTACTTATATGTATCTATATGTACTATTGGGTGTTTATTTTTCTCAACGAGGTTTCCCACGCCTCACCACTTGCTTGTTTTCTCGATTGCTCTTGACATGAAGTATGCATGCTTATGTGCTACGTGCCTACTTGATGCTATGCCATGCTTGCTACATACTTTGCTTAACATAACATGTCTACTTGCTTACGTGCCATTATGTATGCCTACAACGATGACATAGTATAACCTACCAACCTCAAATGACAGTAGACTTCTCAGGGTAAGTTGCATGTCATCTAGGATTGCATGATGATTCTAGATATGTATGAAGAATGCTAGGGTTGCCATGATCTTATTAGCGTGAAATAGGTCAGAGACCTATTAGATAAGATTTGGGCACCGAGTCTTCTTGCTTGACTTGACGAGTAGCCGCTCGCCCGTTAGGAAGGGCCTGTCGGTGAAAGACCGTGTTGCAGACAGCCGACACTCCTTCGTTACTAGAGGAACACTTGATGGCCTGAAATATGAAAGGGTCAGGATCCAAAACCCCTGCCGTCAAACATACCTCCGTTGTACGGCTGGCGCAGGGGTAATGTGCTTTGCAAACCATCTAGTACTTTAACAACTTGAACAAGTGAATAGATTCCAACCCAGCTTTAGTGGAGAAGGCTTGTTTGTGAAATCTGCTTGCTAAGAGTCTAGTGGCTCAAATATGTCCATATAACTGTTGTATCTATGCTGCCATGCTCGTTTTCCGTATTTGCCATGTATTGGACTATGATACTTGATTTGCTGGACCTGCCTGATTTGCTGGGCTTGATTGCCTATACTTCCATTGTTATATGGTTATATATACATACCTGTATGATAGATGCATGAACTGTGTACTTAATTGCCCAGCCTTTCTATAAAGAATTATTTTCTATAAACCTTGAGGTCTCTCACTGAGCTTAAACTCACCCCACTCCCTTCAAAATTTGATTACAGGGGCTTGACTAGCGTACGCTAGAGGTGAGGTCGATGGGCGCCCAGAATAACATCGATGGTTAATTTGTAATAGTTGAGCTCATATACAATGTTTGGGAGGATAATTTGGCTTAGGGCTGTCCTCGATAATTTTGTTCTATTTCCACTACAATAAATTTTTTGAATTTTTAGAATAATCATAAAGATGTATGATTCTCTTTGTTTTATTCTATATCGATTGTTGGGCGAAAGCCCTGTATGAAGGTCCCAAACCGACTCTCTTCTCCTCGTCTGGAATGGTTTTTCCAAGGTAGGGGGGTCGAGTGTGGGCATTCCATAAGTGGTTCAGGTCGGATAACGGTCAAGTGGTTCGAGTTAGGTCAGGGTCAAGCTTCAGGGTTCAAGTCGGGTCCAGGTCCAAGTCAATGGTTAAACAACCCACTAAGGTAGCTTGGTTCATATGGTTGTGCAAGAGCTCATGTGAGTCGCACATCTGCTCGCACCCATGGAACCGTAAAAGTTCTCAAGTGAGTTGCACGGGAACTCGGACGTTTACACAAGAAGTTGCCCAGAACTTCTGGTTTGGGCTAGCTTCTTCGAGGCCATTGTTTTTGCTTTTCTAGTCCCTTTTTAACCATTGCAAAAACTATAGATCTAAGACTAACATCCATACTAACGAAAACAACCAAAACATAGCAAATCTAACCATTCTAACAACATTCATTTTGGCCACGTACATGCCTTCCCACACTGTTTTCCACACATGCACTTTTTTAGATTTCTGATTTCACAACAATCTAAATCGGTGGTTTATTTAATCCCTTTCACTAGATGCATTAGCCTACATGACATGGATCATATCCAGTACGCATCAGTCATCCCATAACATGCTTCTCTACTTATCAAAACATGCAACCTATTTAGTTTTTCATTAAAATCCCCTATAACTAGCAAGTTACGATTTCCAATCAATCTATACCTATGGAACATTAAACTTACAATAGTCTTATGATTGCCACGACCTCCCAAGCAGCTCTGAACAGAATCTACTGCGACAGTGGCTGCTGCTTCACTTCTCATGAGATTCCTTTAATTTTGTGCTGAACTTTTGTTTGGCGATTAAAGGTTATTAGGAGGAGTTAAGGGTGTTTATATAGGTGTCCATTAGGTTTCAGAGTAGGGTTTTGGTTGTTAGGATTGGATTTTAGTTCCAATTTTTGATAGGACCGTGTTTGAATTCGAACTTGCTGAATTCCCACGACTGGCGTCATGCGACTTGCACGAGGTCTCGCATATCCCACTTGGGTGCGAGTTGTCATGCTACTCGCACGAGCAGTCTTCAGCGCACAGCTACACGCAACCAAGCACTGAACGGGCGATTAGGCTATGTTGCACGCTGGGCCAGGCCTTGTGCTGGCCTCTTGGCTTTGCGTCGTTTCGTCAGGCGTTTACTCCATTCAGCGGTTCTTCCACGTACCTCTCGAAGTCAATATATTGCAACATTTATTTCCATTATCCAACGTTGTGCACGGCACGCGTACTGCTTCCTAGATTACTTGAGCAGTGTATCACATAACCTAGGCACATAAGAATTTAACACACGTTCAAGCAAGCAAGTCACATTTCTAGTCAAGCAAGAATATTAAACCAAAGTTTTTGATTTTTACCATGGGTTTTGTTACAAAAATTTGGACCTTCACATATAACTGATCTTACCACTGGAACATGGATTTCTGAAGATTCAAACTAAAATCCTAACTTTTCTTATTATCTCTTTTATAACTTTAAACAGTGTAACTAATAATCACTTAGAATTCATTTAACAACTACGAATACAAGGATCGAATGGCAAAAACATTTTAGAGCCCTAGAATCTAAAGATTGATCTAGACTAAAAAAATAAAGTCTATACCCGGACACTTATGTATTGCGGACTATTCGGATACTGGTGAGCAAACATCTGGAGAACAAGGTGAGTTTTCTCACTGAAATTTGTTGACATTTTAATGCAACTAATAAATGAACTTAAATTGGAGTCATTGTGTTGGCATGTTTCATACGTTTTCAAAAAATGTATGAAAGCTTTATAATTTGAAAAGTCCAGTTGTGTATATATATACTTACCAATATTCAGATGTGCTTTCTTTGTACATTGAAACTGATGAGAGCATCCTCAGCTCTTCGATAAGTCCAAGCATAAAGGATCTGCAAGATAATGCAGAAGCCTCGAGAAATGAAGTAGAGGTTGTTCGTGTGCTACACCGAGGCCCACCAGTGCTACAGGACCCGAGCCTGTGCAAGAGATTTGAGACCCGTAATTTTTCACTTTAGTTTCATATTTTTCACTATATTTTTAAATTTAATTAGGCACGATTATAAGTTATGTGGTTTTCCTTCAGAATTTTGATTAGGAAATCTTATTTTTCAAATCATGATGTTTGAGTTTAATTTACAGTTATGATGTTTTTAAGTGTATATCAAAATAGATATATTAGTTTAATTTTTGAATTTATGAAATGAAAAAAAGAAAATTAGAAAATCAATGAAAAATAAGGAAAAAAAAAAGTTAGGCTCAGTTTTAACCACAATTGAAAAGGGTAAAAAGGATCGATCCGCCTATGAACAGTAGAGAAAAATATCTCACTGCCTTAAGAGCAGTTATAACCACACTTGGATTGGTTATTGTCCATTTTCCTGATTGACCAAAGTCAGAGATGTTTTAATAAACATTTGATCAGGTAAAACCGATCGTAACCTGAAGTTGAAAAAAAAAATTCTTCTTCCAGTTTCAAAGTAGAGACATATAAATATGTCTCCAATCACTTAGAAATCCAAAAATAAGAAAAATAAAGGAGGATAAAAGAGAGAAAAAAGAAAAGAAAAAAGAGAAAAGGAAGAAAATAGAAGAAAATTAGGAAAGAAGGAGTTTGAAGCTTGGACTTGGATTCTAATCCAGTGGATTAATTCTTAGCCACCTCAGGACCACAAGGGTAAGGAATTTAAGCTTTCCATAATGTTAATTTTTAGAGTTATGATGCATAGAAGTAAAACCTTTGAAGTTTTTAGTTTTCTTTAAGTTTTTATCTGAATCTTAAGTTTTGAATGATGTTAATATGTTATGGATTGATAGAATGTTGTAGAATGTTGTAGGAATGAGTTTGAACCAAAGGAACCAAAGAAAAACATTATTTCAAGCCATTTTATTTCAAACCCGAAGCTAAAGTATTGAAGAAAGTGAATTCTGAAAATGATCTGGTAAAATCGCCTTTGGATAGGGTAAAACTGGTCTATGGACCTAAGGGATTTTTCTGAGTTCTTTTTACTATTCAAAGTGTGGGAAACCTAATCTGAAAGCTAAAACAAAGGTTTTATCGATTTTTGCCACTATATTTGCATGTAAAATCAATCCATACCTAAAAACATGAATTGTTACAAAAATCAAACTATAACCCTTACAACTTTTTTTACACCTTTAAAACCTTTTATGACATAATTGATTAGGATTAATGAAACACTTATGAATATATGGATTGAACACTAGAATTTTTAAAACCCTAGAATTACGGAATTTATGAGAAATTTCAGACTAAAGTCTAAACCTCGACACTTATGTACTCTACATTGTTCGGATAATAGTGAGCTAGTATTAACGGACTGAGGTGATTCCTCACTGAAAATGGATACCATTTTAATGCAGTTAATAATTTAATCTAAATCTGAGTTATGGTGATGGCATGTTTTACAAAGCTTTTAAAATCATGCTTGAAATATTTTGAGATTTGAAACTTCCATTTGTGTTTATATATTTCCTTGGATGCATATATATTTGTGAAGATTTTTTATGTGCTTTCTTTCTGTACTGGAACTTGTAATTGTACATATATGAATCTTGACTGCTCATAATTTTGAGATTATTATTTCATGAATGGGACCCAAAATGAACAAATGAATGAAAGAGCATGGTTGGCAGAATGAATCATTGTCAGGAACCATTGCCAGGAATCATTGTTAGGATTCTATGGTCATGAATCTATTGTCAGGAATCATTGTCAAGAATCTATTGTTATGAATCTATAGTCAAGAATCATTTTTAGGAATCTATGATCATGAGTCTATTGTCAGGAATCATTTTCAGGAATCTATTGTCATGAATCTATTGTCAGGAATCATTGTCAGGAATCTATGTCATGAATCTATTGTCAGGAATCATTGTCAGGAATCTATTATCTTGAATCTATTATCCGGAATCATTGTCAAGAATCTATTGTCAAGAATCTATTGTTATGAATCTATTGTCAAGAATCATTGTCAAAAATCTATGATCATGAAACTATTGCTAGGAATCATTGTCAGGAATCTTTGAATGAATGAATGACTAAATGAATGAACACTGAGAGGAGTTGGCCAATGCGTTCATCGTTCATTTATAACTTTGATGGCTTCCCTTCATCGTCTTTATATATCTTTGAATACTGCATGAGTCATGAATGCTATATGCTAGGATTGAGTGAATTGTATGCATGGGTAATTTATGCAACTCGGTAAATGTTTGCAAAAACGGTGAACTCTCACTGGGCATGGGCTCATTCCATTTTCCTGTTTTGTTTTCTATTTTCAATAAAATTGTTACAGATCCTTGGTACGGGGATGACTATACTCACTATCGGTATTAGGACGACATAAATCACTATAGTAGCTAGTTGAAGTTAAAGAGCGAGAAGGTTTTATTAGGTTTGTATTTTGAGAATTATGTAAAATAGGGTTGTGTAACATTATTAGCATTATTGTAATAAAGTATGGTTGGTTTGTTTTGAACGATAATGAGCTCTGGTGTGAAGCAGGTAGGAATCCGGTTAAGGCAGTCCTTTGTATACAGGATGGTGAGACTGGGGTGTCTCAAGAGAGATCCATTAGTGGATATTGTTAGGCCGATGACATGCAGAAGGACAAGGAAGCTCAAGGCCAACCTTGAGAATCTAGTCCAAGAATGTTATCAGCAAGCCCATATGGTATTCGAGACACAACCCCTTGAAGTTATTGCTCAGAAGGGTAAAATTGTCATTCACTCAAAGTCTCCGAAAATGAGGTTGAGTTACAAATCATGAAGAAATGAAGAATTCTTAAATTTGAAGTTTCAAAATTGATTCTGGAAGGTTCCAAAAGCTTACTACATTATCCACAGATGCATCACTTAAAGTTGGGCCAAATTCCTTTGCAATTCACTATACAAAATTCGGCCAACACAGACTGAAAGGAGGAGGAGGAAATCCAAAATTGGGGAAGCCCAATCTAAGAGCTCAAATCTGAAAGAGTTAGGTTTGTGTAAAAGTTAGGATTTATGCATGTTTCCTACTTCTAATCTGATCAAGTTAAGAGTTAGTTTAACTTTACAACTTAAATTAATTCTAGTAGTAGTTTTCAATAAGAGTTCCTTCTTGAACTCTTATTGTAGTTCAATTTTACTTCTTAAATTGTTCAGAATTTTGGCTACATACAAGCTCCATTCAGTCGAAATTCTACTCCTTAACCAATCCTACTTCCTTAAGGATTTGGTTCTTGTAAGAGATCAATCTCTTGATTGATTTCTATTTCTATTTCTTTCCATAGTTTAGTTCATTTTTAATTCTTAATCAAGGCTAGATTTGGCTAGGTTCATAGATTAGTATAGCCAAATTTGATCTTCAACTAAACCTAGTTTGTTTACGTTTCAGTTGAACACAGTATTAGTTTATACTCTTAGATCACTATTCTTTATTGAGCTTTCGTAATTTACATAGCAAAGGTTTAGAAACTATAACTTTTTAGGTAATTGATCTGCCTAGATTGCATGATTTTATTTTGACTCTTTTGTTCTTAAACTTGGTTTCTTTTACGTGTTTAAAATTAGTTAAGGTTAATTTTAATAGTCTGCCGAATCCAAGGTAGGGATTCTAGAGCTTAAGATCTACGTCTCGCAATTTCCAGACTTTCCTTGGTAATTATTCTGCATCGTGAACTCTGATCCACATCAATTGGTATCAAATCCAAGGCTGGTTACGTGACAAGAGAAGGCTGAACTAACTAGGCCAAATCATCGGCTATTTTCTAATCCTTGTTAGTGTTGCTTTGCCCTGAAATTCTCATAATTAAACGCTCATTCTTAAGAAAATTATTTTTTAAGAAAATAACATTTTAGTCCTTTGGTACTATTTCTATTCATAAAAATTAAAAACTTTTTTTTAAAAAGAAAAGGAGACCAAGAAAAATCATTTTTTAAAATAACCGCTAAAAGGGTTCGCTTCAAATCGGATCCTAGGGTTCTTCTAGGTCTTCAGTTTTGCATACCCGAACAGAGGTCACCACCTAGTGACACTAGGGTTTGATTTCTAAAAATCCTAGGGTCAATTTAACCTACTTTTACGACGGAAACAAGGCTAACTTCCAAAGTATTTTCTATGCTCCCCTTTGTGCAATTTGTGTAGTGAGTTTGTGGCTGAAATTAAACAACTCACTTTGTTTGCAATTTGCAAATTCTCTATGTTGTTTTCTTATCCCTGGTCTATAACATTAGTGGTTATTAAAAAAACTAAAAATCAAATCAGATATCCCTGGGATTAAAATCTAGAATTTCGCGCAGGGGGTGATTATTTTCGCAATTTATGGGGTTTTACTATTTGGAAGCTCTTAATTAGTGGAAATTGGTTTCTTGATTACCTATTGGAAGGGTGATCACATCTCGGGTAGTTATACTCCTAATTTGTTTCAAATATGCTAATTATTTCTTGCTTATTTCACTTCAATTACCCTATTTCTCAATTAAAACTGAATACTTTTCGTGCTACCTTGAACACCTACACTGCAATATAACTTGAATTTTTTCATTGTGTACATTACATTTATTTCTTGAACTTTGAGGGCTTATCCCCGAAAGTTCCTTTGTGTGCACCTCTTATTTGAGTTATACTACAAAAACTTCTTTTCAAAAAGTTTTAACAAACAAAATACAACCAAGTTTTGTTTATAAAAATTTCTTTTGCTACATTCCTATATAACTTTATTTGTATACAGGACCAAGGTAAAAGGATGATTGATACAACATACAAGGGCCACCAACCCTACTAGTGAAACACAGATTGTGTGTAGCTTTTTAGGAGGGCACTTACTTGGGAGACAAGGTAGTAAGGTTACTCTACTCATTTTTTCTTTATCTTAGCAGGAATTTTTTTGGTTACCTAATTATGTCAACTGGTAGCCCAGGTCCCATCAGGAACGAGCAGCTTTTGGCTGCCATTCGCAGACCTAGGGGCGATGTCACAGACCTTAGGGCCGGCCAAGACTCCAGGGACGAGGAGGAAGAGGACATCCCTCACACCAACCCCAACAATAAGCCCTACGAAGGTCTAAGTCAGTGTAAGATGACAATGTCATCCTTTCAGTGGGTACTAATCCAGGAGATTTACTTAGACTTGGAGATTAAGATGGAGAGAATTTTTGAGCTCCACTCAATTCCCAAGCATAAAAAGGCTCCACTCGCGGTGATCAATTTCACTGATTAGGCCCTTATTTGGTGGAATCAGGAGATGGAGGAAAGGCACAACACTCGGCATATGAGAGCTCGTGCTCCGCCTTTAACATTGTTTGATCTTACTACAGCAATGCGTAAGACATTTATTCATGCGTATTACTTTGGAGAATTGTATAAGAAATTACATGCATTTGTACAAGGTTCTTTGTCTGTAGATGAATACTTCAAGAAGTTAGAGATGACCAAGGTCAGGGCCAATGTCTATGAAGACGATGCCGCCAGTATAACTCATTTTCTTAAGGTATTCCTCCATTACCCCGGCTTTGTGCATCATATCTTTTATGCGTTAGCGGTAGAATTAAAGAATACCACCAGCATAACAGATATGATGCACAAAGCCAGGGTAATGGAGGAATACATTAAAATCGTCCAACACGCCATCAAGTGCCCCAGCCACCTGGAGGAAGAATCTGGTGCACTCTCCGCCACCCGCCAAGAAACCATTAAACTCTGAACGTGAGCTATCCAGCTCGCACCATCCACCTCATCTTTGTGACGCTCCACACCTACCCCCAGTTCCCTCGGATCCATTCCCAACGAGAAAGAGCAAAATGGGTCGAGTGGGCGTCATTTAGGGCTCACACCCAACAATCGATACAGATTATAAATAAGAATTACCATAAAATTGTATTTATTACCCTAGCAGTTCAAGCAGTTTATGGCAGTGGAAAAGTAAAGATAAAATCTGAGGACGGTCATAGAATAAATTATCCTCCCAAAACCATAATTGTACTTAGTCTAACTATTACAGAGTTCTTGGCTTTATTGCTTTCGTTCACACCCATCGGCCTTATCTCTATCGCCACTCAAGTCAAGCCCCTGAAAATAATAAGATGGAGGAGGCGATCTTCACTAAGCTCAGTGAGAGATCTCGGGTTTCCTTAAGAAAATCCCCACTGTAAGTCTTTAAATAACTAGCCGAGTCAGCGAGAAAAGAGTACATGCATATATCTATATAACAGCGGAATTATAGGCATGCATGGCGAGCAGGTAAACAAGTCAAGCAAGTCAATCAAGTCGAGCACATAAATCAAGTCAAGCAGGTCATGTATTAAAGGCAAGCATATAGCAAATACTAATGTAGGCATGGTAGCACAGATACAATATTCGTATGTAGCACATTTGAGCCGCTAGACTCCCCAAGATCAGATAGCGGGGTTTAGCTTTCTCATAATAAAACTAAGTCAGTATCCATTCACATTTCACTTGCTCGCATTGATGGTTTGCAAAGTACATCGTCCTACAGCAGCCGTATTGGTAAAACTGGGTATGCTCGATGGTGGGGTTTTTGGATCCGTGGCATTTTTCTGTTCGGGCTAAAAGGGCTCATTTCATATAGAAGGAGTGTTAACTATCAGTGACACGACTTTTGCTAGCAAGCCCTACCTAGCGAGCAAGCAGCTACTATTTATTCAATTGGGAAGACTGAGAGCCCAAGTCTTTTCACGTAGGTCTTTTGACCTATTTCATGCTAAGGTGATCATGGAAAACTCTAGCATGCTTCATACATTTCTTGAAGCAATCATGCAAATCCTAGATATCATCATCTTGGGATGGGCCTAGTCCTTTCTTTGCCGATGCATGATGTTTGTATGTGTTCATGGGCATACGACTCTAGAGGCAAATATGCAGTCATAGATGACATGTGATTAACCCTGAGAAGGCACCATCCTTCCTGGCTACTATGTTATGCTTTCATATATAGGTGCATACATTCATAGACATTCAATTGATCATGGCAAGTCACGTACATTCCAGTCAAGTCAAGTATGGCATAACATAATCAATCATAGAATCATCATGTTAAGCAATACGTATACACACTTAGTAATAAGTTGTATTTAAAATAGGCAAGTGCTGAAGTGTGGGAAACCTCTTTAGAAAATCAAGTAATCAAGTAGGTATTGTTACACACAATTACTAATTAGATAGTCCAATTATGTCTTACAAAAATAGCGAGTTATCCCTCACCTTTCGTAGGTGTGAGCGCGACGATGATTGACTAAGTTGATTTGCGGTCAACGGTCAACTCCTGCAAAGCGAGTGTTCTAGTGTGAGTTACTAAAGTTTTACTTTAACTTTAGGTCAACTAAGTTTGACTTTGACTATAGCTCAACTATGTTTGACTTTAACTTTCAGGTCAACTAGGTTTGACTTTGACTTTTGGTCAACTATGTTTGACTTTGACTTTAGGTCAACTATGTTTGACTTTGACTTTGGGTCAACTATGTTTGAAGGCCAAGGTCAAAGGTCAAGTTCAAAGGTCAATGGTGAATTTGAAATAAGGTCAAGTTTTCGACAAATGTCAATTTCAGAATTAAGGTCTAGTTTAGAGATAAGGTAAAGTTTCAAGTAATGGTTTTTCTCAATTCCTTTTGGTTAATTTTGAAAATAAGGTAAGCTTTTGGTCTCTTTTTAAAATAAGGTAAACTTTTGGGCTAAAACCAATTTCAGAAAAATAAGGCAATTTTTCGGTTCTAGGCTATGTCCGAGTTTCGGCCCGACTCGAGTGGAAACTTTCACCTGGGTTTTCTGTTCTTCGTGTTCTTCAAGTTTTCTAATTTAAAATTCAAGAAAATGCTTTCTGTGTCTCGTCTGATTTGCTGTCCAACTCGGATGGTAAATCGGATAGCTAGTTCAATTTTCCAGAAACTACTGGTTTGGGGTACCACTTTTGGGGTTGGTTTAAACAGGTTTCTAATTTGTTTTAATCTGTTCCAAAGTCATAGATCTATAGTCTAACATACAGGCTATATTCAGGAACTCAAATCACGCGAAAACAAGTACTTTAATTACATTAAATTTTGTCCCGAACAAGGCTCAGAACACAAATTTTAGAACATACATAATTCCGGATTTCAATTTTCAGATCTAAACCATTACGACTAATAAAATCTAAAGGCATGCATCCTAAGTATATTAACATATAAGGAATTCAACAAACATCCTAAACATGCTTTCTATCATTAATTATTATGAATCACTTCATTACTTGTTCATCAAGTTTTGCTTATATGTTCATGCTTTTAATCCATTTTTTATTCTAAATCCCAAATCAAACACTCACCGTGAGGTCCTACAAATACCACGAACTAACGACTTCAATGAAGGCAGCACGGCGGCGGCGATTCATCGTCGGCAGCGATTCGACAAGCTTCAGGGCTTCTCTTTTGGAATTTTGCTTAAGTGTTTGTAAAAGCTTAATTCTTGAAAGTTAAGGATATATTCATAAGTATCCTTTAGGTTAAGGGAAATCAGAATCTTCTTTAAACAAAGTAAGTTTAATTTGGGTAGTTTCCTTCTACCGAATTGATTGTGATTCCAGATTCCTTCATTAAATATTGTTTTTCGTTTTCGTTTTCTTCTGTCCGAGTACTCGTCCGACTCAGTCGGTAACTCGCATGGCCTAATTCTGTAAATTCCTTCCTTTTCAAATTCTTCTGCTGTTCGAGTTTCTGTTTTACTCGGGTGGAAACTCGTACGATGCGATTTTCCAGATTCGTTCCTTTTATGCTTCTCTCCTTTCGTTGTTTGTAGGGTGTCATCCCTATCGATGCTTGCTAACTATTGTTATAGGCAAACTAGATAAACTGTATATGCGTATACAAGCTCCTTCAAAATCCATGGAGCATGCTTCGAGCATGTATTCGAGAATCTAAATAGTTCCCTCAGACTATCCATCAATATGTGGATGAGCACGGGTACTAAAGTTCAGCTGTGTACCTAACGGTGGCTACAACTGTAGCCACAATCTAGAAGTAAATCAGGGATCACGATCTGAAGTGATGCTAACGGGCACTTCATGTAGCCTCACTATCTCTCGGATGTAGAGTTGGGTTAACTTCTCTAACGAGTATCTGACATTAACGAGAATAAAGTGAGCAGTCTTGGTGAGTTAATCCACTATGACCCACACTGCGTCGTGATTACAAGGTGATCTTGCATGTCCTGATACGAAATCCATTGTAATGTGCTCCCTTTTCCATTCTGGGATTTCGAGCAGTTTCAACAATCCTGACGGTTGTTGATGCTTAGCTTTCACTTGCTGGCATGTTAAACATGTGGATACAAATTGGGCAACTTCCCCCTTCATGTTGTCCTAACAGTACTGGGTTCTCAAGTCCTTATACATCTTGGTGCTCCCTGGGTTGATGAGGGCATCCCCAGCCCTAAGGCAAGTCAGTACAAAGAGGATCCCAGTTCAAGTAATGAGAACTCGGAAAGTGCAGCAGAGGTTCATGTGCTCCGTAGAGGCCCACCAATGCTCCAAGACCCGAGCCCATGTCAAAGAGATCCGTTCGTTGACATAGGAGTGCTACAGACTCGAAGAAGGACAAGGAAGCTCAGAGAAGATCTTGAAAACCTTGTTCAAAGGAGTGCTACAGAAGCCCAACTCGTTACGGACACAAACGCCCTTGAAGAGAAAAGAAGGAAGGATAAAAGCGTCACTTTACTCTCCATCACAGAGGAAATGGCGCCTACTAATCAATCCAGCTGAAGGAAAGGGCCTTTCTTGAAGTTCTTGATTTTCTATAAAATCTTGAATTTCACGGTTTGCTGAATCTTGAAGAATCTTGAGAATCTTAAAATTCTTGATTTTTGACATCCCGAAAAGATTCCGGGAGATTCTAGAAGATTCCAGAACCTCCCTACATCAACTCCACCATGCGCCACCTCAACATGGGCCGAAACCACCTTGAAGTCCATCTCACCAATTTCGGCCAGACCAAGCCCACAAGAAGACAGCCCACACGCCACTTGGAAGCTTAGGTTAGGGAAGGATTAGGATTTGTGCATGTTTCCTAATTCTACTCAAAGTTTGTTACAAGTTAGTTAGGGTTGTTACAAGTTTGTTACAACTTGGCTGATTTGTTAGGTAGTTTCCAAAAAGGTTTACCTTCTTGAATCCTTTTTGTGATTTGTTATTTCCTTAAATTCTTTTTGTAAAATTCGGCCAGTCCATCCTACATGACAGCCGAATTACTTAATTCAACCAATCCTAGTTCCTTTAAGATTTGGTTCTTGTATGAAATCAATCTCTTGATTGGTTTCCAATTTCACTTCCTTTTCCTAGTTCATTTAGGACATAAATTCGGCCACCCCTACCCTATATAAGGGCAGCCGAATTCACCATTATAATTCAGTTGATTGTAGATTAAGTTAGAATTTATACTTCTTTAATCACTCCTTTATTTTTGGCTTATGTAATTTGCATGCTTGTTAATTACTAAAAGTCAAGAAACTATAGGCTAATAGATAATTGCTCTGTCTATTAATCAAAGCTTTATTTCGAATTCTAGTTTACTCCACTTGGTTCGAATTGCATGTTTAATTTACTTTGTAAGTTAGTAGTCTGCCGAATCCAAGGGTAAGGATTCTAGGGTTTAAGAGCAGTGTCTTGCATTCAGACTTTCCTTGGCACATTCTGCGTAGAGTTCTTGGTTTCCAAAGGCATTGGAAATCAGGGTTCGCATCAATTGGTATCAGAGTGCCAGGGCTGTTTGCTCGACCGGAGGAGACTGAAGTAACTCAGTTGAATCATCAGGTGTTTTCTCTTCTTTTATTCTACTTTAATTAATGAATTTGTGGAAAAGAACGCTCCTTTTTGAGAAAATTTTTTCTATTTTTCTTAAATAAACTTTCGATTTTGATTATATTGCTTTGCTAGTAAAATCGAAATTGTGGATTGAAAAAGAAAGAAGAATTTGTGAAAAGAAAGGGTTACAATCGGTTTCTTAATAATTTTGGAAAATCAGTTTTAGGGTTTTAAAAGCTAGGGCTTTTTGCTCACTTTTGGTACTGTTTTTGCAATTGCCTTTGTGGATCCAATTAGTGCTATTTTCGGTTGCAATTAAAGGATAACTGACACTTCTTGTTGCTGAAATTGCTCTTTATTGGACTATTTTACACACCTCTCCCTATTTGCAATTTTATTGAATTCGGTGAACTTTGGGGGTTGAAGTTAAGCCACTCACCTTGTTTTGCAATTTGTGATATATCTGCACGCCTACCTTATTTTGAATTCTTGAAAATATCGAATTCCTAAAACTGTATCGTTGTGCTGTCTAAAGTTCTAAATCGTATATTTGGATTGGGAGGTGATAAAATTGCAATTTGTGTATCTTTGTGGCAATCGGTTGGAATTTCTTTCGAACACTTGAATAACTGGTTGGAATTGGTTTCTTGATTACCCGTGGGGTAGGGTGATCACTTCTTGCGTTAGTTAGGTCTTTCCTGATTTGTTTCACACCTGCTAATTATTCTTGCTTCGTCAATTGACTTGCCCTGCTTCTTTAGCTTGCTATCTTTTCGTGCTACCTGAACATTTACTCTGAATTATAGCTTGAATTTTGTCTTCATGCACTGCCATTATCTCTGAACTTTGAGGGCTTCTCCCCGAAAGTTCCTTTTAGTGTACTTCTTATTTAAGCTATATTATCAAATTTTCTTTTTCGAAAAGTGTTTTTCCAACTGAAAATCGAACCAAGTTCTTTTTCTAAAAGATTTTTGACAACTTTCCTATATAGTTTGTTCTTTGTGTGATTACTTGCTTGCTTGTTACCTTTGCCCAGGATTTTGTGAAATTAATTGAGTATACAGGACTGAGGTAAAAGGCTGAGTGATCCAGCACATAAGGGTTGCCATCCCTAAGAGTGATACATAGGGTTGTGTGTAGTTTTTAGAAGGGCCATTCTAGGGGGACAAGGGAGTAAGGTTACTCTGCTCACTTTTACTTGTTCTTAGCAGGGATCTTTCTTGGTTACTAGGTATGTCAGGAGGAGAAGCGCCCCCAATTACGAATGCACAACTCATGGCTACTATTGCAAATTTTACCAATCAATTCGCAGACCTCAAGGGCGAGGTCGATGAGATAAGCGCCGCCCAGCAGGATTGGTTCGAAGAGGAGGAAGACATCCACACCCCACGGGCTGGCACTGACACAAAGCCCTTTGAAGGTCTAAGTCAATTGAAGACATCTGTGCCTTCTTTCGCAGGAGGTACGGACCCCGAAGAATACTTAGACTGGGAGATCAAGATGGAGCAAATCTTTGAGCTTCACTCGGTTCCCGAACACAAGAAGGCTCCACTCGCGGTGGTCCATTTCACGAATATGCACTCGTTTGGTGGAATCAGGAGTTGGACCAGAGGTGCAATACCAGACCTATGTGTGCACGTGCGCCACCTATTTCATGGTTTGATTTGACGACAGCAATGTGCAAGACTTTTGTACTTGCGTATTATTTTAGAGAATTGTATAGGAAGTTACACACTCTTGTACAAGGTTCTTTGTCTGTCGATGCTTATTATAAGAAATTAGAGATGGCTAAGATTAGGGCCAATGTAATCGAAGACGATGCCGCCAGCATGGCACGTTTTCTTAGTGGGCTTAATAGAGCGATAGCTTTAGCGGTAGAATTGCAGAATGCTACTAGTTTGACGGATATGCTACACAAAGCCAGGTGATGGAAGAATACCTGAAGACGGTTCCACCAGCTAGGACGCCTGCCAGCGCCCCTACTACTTGGAGAAAGAATCCAGTGTACACGCCAACACCCGCCAAGAAGTCGTTCAACCATGAACGTAAAGCTATTCAATCTGCCCCAACCACCTCTTCTGTTTCAGCAGCTAAAACACCAAGCACCCCCAGGCAGAGCATTTCGCAGATCACTTGCCATAGGTGTTCTAGCCGCGGGCATTACATGCGGGACTGTCCTAACATCAGAAAAGTACTATTAGGGCAGGATGGTGAGTACATCTCAAAAGAAGAAGGCAACGATGAAGAAGCCAATCGCATCCCAGAGTTGGCTGACAACAGCAAATTCGATACAGAGGAGGACATTCATCACCCTGAAGACTATAGCCAGATGGCCATTGTGTCCCGATCCTTAACTACAGCTGTTGCCCATGATGCTTCTCAACGGACCAACATCTTCCACACCACGACCAAATTCAATGGAGGTGTATGCGTTCTGATAGTTGACGGCGGGAGCTGCACCAATGTTGCCAGTGAGTACATGGTTGAAAAGCTCAAGCTCCCAACAGTTAACCATCCACATCCGTACAGGCTACAATGGCTTAACAGCTCAGATGGCTACAGAGTCACCAAGCAGGTGCGAGTTACTTTCACTATCGGTAAGTTCGAGGGACAGGTTACTTGTGATGTACTCCCTATGGAGGCGTGTCACATTCTGCACGGACAACCATGGCTCTTTGACATGAAGGCTACACATGACGGGGTTGCTAATACCTACTCAATTTGCCAAAGGGGCAACATCCATACCTTTTTACCTCTCTCCCCACAAAATTTTCATGCTGAATCCGTCAGGATAAAGGACAAGATCACCACATGGGCAGCTGAAAAGCGACAAGACAAGGGAAAGGGTAAACAAATTGTAAAGGGTAGTAGTAAGGCGAACTCTGATAAGCCTTCAGAAAAAGATACTAGTCGTGGCATTTTTGCCACAGTGGGGGAAGTCGAACAAGTGTTAAGGGGAAATGGTTGTATCTTTGTACTTATTGCTAAGGATGATTCCACTAACCTTGACGACGTCCTTAGGGACTCCCTATGGAAGTCAAGTTTCTTTTGCAGGAATATGAAGATGTGTTTCCTGAAGAGCTGTGGGCAGGAGTGCCCCCTCTTCATGGAATTGAGCATCAGATTGACTTCGTACCTGGCTCATCAATTCCAAACTGCCCGGCATACAAAGCAAATCCGGAGGAAACAAGGAGCTGCAACGTCAGGTTGACAAACTTTTAGGTAATGGTCAGGTAAGGGAATCTTTAAGCCCTTGTGCAGTACCTGTTATTCTTGTTCCAAAAAAAGATGTACTTGGAGAATGTGCATGGATTGTAGAGCTGTTAATAAAATCACCATTAAGTATAGGCATCCTATCCCTAGGCTTAATGACATGCTAGAAGATTTATATGGCTCTACTATTTACACAAAAATATATCTAATACAAGGCTATCATTAAATAAGAATGAAAGAAGAAGATGAATGGAAAATTGCTTTTAAAACTAAATTTGGTTTGTATGAGTGGTTAGTTATGCCGTTCGGCCTCACAAATGCACCTAGTACTTTCATGCGATTAATGAATCATGTGCTTAGGAAGTTTATAGGGAAATTTGTTGTGGTTTATTTTGATGATATTCTGATCTATAGTCGAAGCATGCCCGAACACATAGAGCACATTAAGTTGGTATTAATTGAGTTACGTGATAATAAATTATATGCCAATATTAAAAAGTGTACATTCTGTGTGGAGGAAGTTGTCTTTCTTGGGTTTGTTGTTTCGAAGGATGGTGTCAAGGTTGATGACACAAAGGTGAAAGCCATTCGTGAATGGCCTACTTCCACCTTGGCCTCGCAGGTAAGATCGTTCCATGGGCTAGCTAGTTTTACCGGAGGTTCGTGAAGGACTTCTCAACCAAGGCCGCACACCTCAATGAATTGTGTAAGAAGAATGTTCCATTTTTGTGGGGTCAAGTACAGGAAAACGCCTTCACTGTTCTTAAGCATGATCTCACTCATGTTCCTGTTTTAGCATTACTTCATTTTGATAGAGTTTTTGAACTAATGTGTGATGCTTCAGAAATTGGTATAGGTGTTGTTTTAATGCAGGAGGGAAAACCTATTGCCTACTTTAGTGAGAAACTCAAGGGAGCTGCCTTAAATTATCCAATATATGATAAAAAGGGAAAAGATAATATGGTAGCTGATGCTCTGTCACGCAGGTATGAATCCCTTGCTATTCTTGATCATGCATCTATAGGGTTTTCATATCTAAAAGAATTGTATACTTCTGATCCTGATTTTTCTACATTGTATGAAACATGTGAAAATGGTGCATTTCAGAAGTTCTTTAAGCAGAATAGTTTTTTTATATAAGAACAATAAGTTATGCATCCTACGTAGTTCGTATAGGGAACTGCTGGTGTGTGAAGCACATAATGGGGGGCTAATGGGTCACTTTGGTGTAACTAAAACCCTTGACATGTTAAAAGAACACTTTTACTGGCCTAAAATGCGAAAGGATGTAGAAACTATTTGCTCACATTGCATTAATTGTTTAAAAGCAAAATCTACTTCCAAACCTCACGGTATTTATACACCTTTGCCTATTCCAAGTGTTCCTTGGACTGACATCTCTATGGATTTTATTTTAGGGTTGCCGAGGACACAGCGAAGTAATGACTCAATTTTTGTCGTGGTGGACAGATTTTCTAAAATGGCTCACTTTATTCCTTGCAGGAAAACAGATGATGCCAGACACGTTTTTGAACTGTTCTTCAGTGGAGTGGTTCGGCTACATGGAATCCCACGCACAATCGTCTCGGATAGGGATGTTAAATTTTTGAGTTATTTTTGGAAAACATTGTGGTCTATACTAGGCACTAAATTGTTATTTTCTACTACTAGTCAACCACAAACGGATGGTCAAACTGAGGTGACCAACCGAACAGTAGGGAATTTGTTAAGGGCACTGATTAAAAGTAATCTTGCAGGTTGGGAACAGGTCTTGCCGATTGCTGAATTTGCCTACAATCGCTCCAAGCATTTATCAACTGGATTTTTGCCCTTTGAAGCTGCCTAAGGCTTCAATCCGTTGACGGTCATGGGTTTACTGCCACTGCCCCTGAAGGATCAAACAAGTCTGGATGGCGAACAGAAAGCAGCCACCGTCAGAAGAATTCATCAAAGGGTTCGCGAGAACCTTGAGAGGAAAAACGCCAAGTATGCTTCAGATGCAAATCGAAGTCGCAAGGCTGTGAGCTTTGAACCAGGTGACTGGGTTTGGGTTCACATGAGGAAGGAAAAGTTTCCAGCAGCCCGGAGGACTAAACTCCACCCCAGAGGCGATGGGCATTTTCAAGTTATAGCAAAAATGGGGGATAATACCTACAAACTGGATCTGCCAGGTGAGTATAGCGTTAGTGCATCTTTTAATGTTGCTGACTTGTCTCCGTTTAATTTTGACCAGGATTTTGATTCGAGGTCAAATCCTTTCCAACCAGGAGGGAATGATGAGGGCATCCCCAGCCCTACGACAAGTCGGTACACAAAGGATCCCAGTGAGGACTCGAAAAGTGCAGCAGAGGTTCGTGTGCTCCATAAAGGCCTGCCAATGCTCCAGGACACGAGCCCATATCAAAGAGATCCGTTCGTTGACATAGTTGGGCCTATGACCCTAAGAAGGACAAGGAAGCTCAGAGAAGATCTTGAAAACCTTGTTCAAAGGAGTGCTACAGAAGCCCAACTCGTTACGGACACAAAAGCCCTTGAAGAGAATAGAAGGAAGGATAAAAGTGTCACTTTACTTTCCATCACAGAGGAAATGGCGCCTACTAATCAATCCAGCTGAAGTAAAGGGCCTTTCTTGAAATTCTTGATTTTCTTGAAAATCTTGAAATTCACAGTTTGTTGAATCTTGAAGAATCTTGAAAATCTTGAAGAATCTTGAAATTCTTGATTTTTGACGTTCTGAAAAGATTCCGGGAGATTCCAGAAGATTCCAGAACCTCCCTACATCAACTCCACCATGCACCACCTCAACATGGGCCAAAACCACCTTGAAGTCCATCTCACCAATTTTGGCCAGACCAAGCCCACAAGAAGACAGACCACACACCACTTTGAAGCTTAGGTTAGTGAAGGATTAGGATTTGTGCATTTTTCCTAATTCTACTCAAAGTTTGTTACAAGTTAGTTAGGGTTGTTACAAGTTTGTTACAACTTGGCTGATTTGTTAGGTAGTTTCCAAAAAGGTTTACCTTCTTGAAACCTTTTTGTGATTTGTTATTTCCTTAAATTCCTTTTGTAAAATTCGGCTAGCCCATCCTACATGGCAGCTGAATTACTTAATTCAACCAATCCTAGTTCCTTTAAGATTTGGTTCTTGTATGAAATCAATCTCTTGATTGGTTTCCAATTTCACTTCCTTTTCCTAGTTCATTTAGGACTTAAATTCGGCCACCCCTACCCTATATAAGGGCAGCCGAATTCACCATTATAATTTAATTGATTATTGATTAAGTTAGAATTTATACTTCTTTAATCACTCATTTATTTTGGGCTTATGTAATTTGCATGCTTGTTAATTGCTAAAAGTCAAGAAACTATAGGCTAATAGATAATTGCTCTGTCTATTAATCAAAGCTTTGTTTCGAATTCTAGTTTACTCCACTTGGTTCAAATTGCGTGTTTAATTTACTTTGTAAGTTAGTAGTCTGCCGAATCCAAGGGTAAGGATTTTAGGGTTTAAGAGCAGTGTCTTACATTCAGACTTTCCTTGGCACATTCTGCGTAGAGTTCTTGGTTTCCAAAGGTGTTGGAAATCAGGGGTTCGTATCATGAGTGCACCGTGGTTCTCGACCTATGGGCTTCTGCCATTATCTCTTGCTTCAGTGCATCGTCTTTTGGCACATATAGTCGTCCGCGATACCCGAGGCTTACATCTGGTCCTATTTGATAATCAGGATGCGTACCTTGTCGCGCTAGTTCTACTCAGTGACTCAAGGTAAGGTCATCTTCCTGAGCCTTCTTAATCGCTCGGGTAGATCGGGTTTAACGATTACATTAGCACAGATTGCCAATCACGCTAACTGAGCTTTTCAGCTCAAGGCATCGGCTACTACGTTTGCCTTGCTTGGGTGGTACTGGATCATACAATCGTAATCTTATAGAAACTCCATCCATCTTCGCTTCTAAGTTTTAATTCCTTCTACGAAAATAGACACTTCATGTTCTTGTGATCTGAAAATACTTTGCCAAAGTGAAGATTACGGCGGCTAACTCCATGTCGTGGGTTGGGTAATTCTGCTCATGTACCTTTAACTTTCTGGACGCATAGGAAACTACCTTTCCCTTTTGTATTAAGATGCAACGAGTGGCGTTAACACAGGCGCGGATGTGAGTTTCTTCTTCAAATTATGAACTTGACATCTTTCTGAGTCAACTTGGTCATCGGTCCTATAATCTTTGAGAAGTCAGGGATAAACCTTCGATAATATCCCGCTAGTACTAAGAAACTATGAACTTCTGTCAAGTTCTCGGGGGTTTTCTAATCCCTCACAGTCTCTACTTTAGTCGGATCTACCGAAATTCCCTCCTTAGAAATTATGTGACCAAGGAATGAAACTTGGTCCAACCAAAAATAGTACTTACTAAACTTGGCATACATCCTATGTTCCCTTAACTTTTGCAACACTCTCTTTAAGTGTTCCTCATGCACCTTTGGGGTTCGGGAATAAACTAAGATGTCATCGATGAAAATCACTACGAACTGGTCTAAATAAGGCTGGAACACTCGGTGCATTAAGTCCATGAATGCGGCTAGTTCATTGGTCAATCCAAAAGGCATCACTACGAACTCATAGTGTCCTTAACAGGTGTTGAATGCGATATGGGGAACGTCCTCCTCCCAAATTCGTAACTGGTAATATCCTTGGTGCAGGTCAAGTTTGGAAAAGACCGTTGCTCCCTGCAAGTGGTCAAACAACTCATCTATCAATGGCAAATGATACTTGTTCTTGATAGTGAGGTTGTTCAAACCTCGGTGGTCTATGCACATCCTTAGGGTTCCATCTTTCTTCTTCACAAAGAGTACCGAGGCTTCCCAGGGAGAGGTACTAGTTCAAATGTAATCTTGGATCAAAAGTTCTTTGAGCTGCTTCTTCAGCTCACATAGTTCTACCAGGCCATTCGGTACGGGGTTCGAGAATAAAGTTCGACTCCGGGAACTGGATCAATGGTAAACTCAATTTCTCTCACGGGTGGTAAAGCTGTTAACTCCTCTGGAAATACGTCCTTGTATTCCTTAACTATGCGTGTACTCTCGATCTTGGCTTTCTCTCTGTGGTTTGTTAATCATTACGGCTAGAAATCCTTGTGCTCCTTTCTATAACAATTTGCGGGCTTTAAGTCAGGATATCAATGGGGTTGAAGTTTTGTTACTATTCAGCCTCAATACTACTTTAGGTTGTCCGAGTTCCTTAAATATCACTACCTTTCCTTGGCAATCTAAGAAAGCATGATTCTTGGCTAGCCAATCCATTCCTAAGATGGCATCGTATCCTCTCAAGTCAAGTGTCACTAAATCCGTGGGTCAGTTTTGTCCTTTGATGTTCACTTCACATCCTCTATATATGGTATTGGTACATAATAGAACATCAGAAGTTGGGGTACTCACTTCCAATGTATGAGGTAACCTTTCAGAACATTCTAAGCTCTTAGGCACAAAGTTCAAGGAAAGAAAAGATTGGGTAGAACTAGGGTCTAATCGGTATCTCACTTGTGGTCTATCACTCACCACAATCCATTGCGGTAGCATCTAACTGGTATGTGGCACTCAATCTTATGAGCATCGCTGCATCTAATCAATGCAAACATCCATTGCACACTCTCTAGCCATACTTCGGCCTTATCTATATATGGTTCTCCATTGTAATGAGGTGGGTGAAATTTTAGGAACTGGCCTAGGGCCTGATGCTCATCATCCTGGCGTTCTAGCCTAGGGTGAAGGTCTACCACTAGCGTAGTCAAGTGTCTGATAGTGGTGTGGATAGGGGCTAGTCCCTCACCTGATCCTGACACGTTTCTTTGGCTATTGCGAGATATCTACAATGGTCAAGCAAGTTTTATGGCTTTAGTACTACCTAGGTCTTAAACCACCTTAGTTATGTTTTCTAGTTCATGATTAATTCTAGCTAGAACCTAGTGTACATGCATCTAGGTTATTCAAGTTTCACGTAAGTCATTCACGCAAGTCAAGTATTAAGAGCGACATGCTACAAAATATAAAGCAAGCTAGAAGTTACTGTCGATGACTTGCCCTTTTATTCAATCCAAGTAAGAAGTTTAGAGATCCCACCTCTCAACCAAAACACTTAACAAGCACAAAAAAATTCCACAAAAACACATAATGAAAGAGGGCACATATAATTGTCTAGACCTTAAACATTACAAGCAAGAAATAGAAATGTGCAAACAACACGCCCAGTACTCTCGTCTTAAAACTACTTGTCTTCTTCTTCCTCTTCCTCGACCTCCATAGGTTGAGGGGGAACTGGAAGCACTGTGGAGATAGATACGGTCAACCTTCCAAATCCACTCGCTAAAGTACACATAATCCTTCTTAGTCGGAGCAGCTCGGTACATTCTGTTTCTCGGCCTTAGAGTTCCTGCTCCAATGCCTGAACTCGCTGAGTGAGCTCATCTTTTTGCTTGTCTAGGTCATTAATCACCATATTCAGCATTCTAAGTTCTTTCAAAAACTCTTCTCGTTCTGCCGTTACGCGTTGCACCGCCCTATTTGGTTAATGCAATATTGCTCCCATATTTCTGGCCGACCTCTGACCAATTGTTGGGGACCAGTGATACGGGGCCCCATTTGGGATGGCTCGGTAGCTGATTCCCTTAGCTTGGACATTGTTCTCATAAATGCTTCCGGTCTAGTTGAATGCCATTTCCTGCAAGTCCATACGAAGTCAGTTTATCGCAAGCTTTTACAAGTTATGGCAGTTTCATATCCATACCTAGTTCCAGTTTCTAGAATAGTGTTTTAAGAATTATTCTATTCTTTATTAAATTTTATGAAAGCAATCCTACACATGTGAATCTAAAGTTTTATGATTCCCCTATCCCATAAGTCTGAGAATTATTATGTTTCATGTTTTCAAGTTTAGGACCTACGCTCTTTTAAGAATGCAAGTCTCTGATACCAACTGTGATGCCCTATCCCAACCCCCCGTTATCTCGAATCCATTCCCGACGAGAAAGAGCAAGACCGGTCGAGTGGGCGTCATTCAGGGCTCACGCCCAACAATTGATATAGATAATAAATAAGAATTACCATAAAATTGTATTTATTACCTTAGCAGTTCAAGCACTTCATAGCAGTGGAAAAGTAAAGATAAAGTCTGAGGACGGTCATAGACCAAATTATCCTCCCAAAACCATAATTGTACTTAGTCTAATTATTATAGAGTTCTTAGCTTTACTACTTTCATTCACGCCCATCGGCCTTACCTCTATCACCACTCAAGTCAAGCACCTGTAAAATAATAAGATGGAAAGGGGTGAGCTTCACTACGCTCAGTGAGAGATCTCGGGTTTCCTTAAGAAAATTCCCACCGTAAGTCTTTAAATAATAGGCCGAGTAAGTGAGTAAAGAGTTCATGTGTATATTTATATAACAGCGGAATTATAGGCATGCATGGCAAGCAGGTAAACAAGTCAAGCAAGTCAATTAATTTGAGTGCATAAATCAAGTCAAGTAGGTCATTAGTATAGGCAAGCATATAGCAAATACTAATGTAGGCATGGCAGCACAGATACAACATTCATATACAGTACATTTGAGTCACTAAACTCCTCGCGATCAAATAGATCGGTCCAACTTTCTCACAATAAAGCTAAGTCGGTTTCTATTCACGTTTCACTCACTCGCGTTGATGGTTTGCAAAGTACATCGCCCCACGAAAGTCGTATCGATAAAACCAGGTATGCTCGACGGCGGGGTTTTTGGATCTGTAGCCTTTTTCTGTTCGGACCAAAAGGGTTCCTCTCATATGAAAGGAGTGTCTACTATCAGTGAAATGACTTTTGCGGGCAAGCCCTACCTAGCAGACAAGCGGCTACTATCTATTCAATCGGAAAGACTCCGAGCCCAAGTTTTTTCACGTAGGTCCTCTGACCTATTTCGCGCTAAGGTCATCATGGCGAACCCTAGCATGCTTCATACATTTTTGGAGGCAATCATGCAAATCCTATATGCCATAATCCTGGGATGGGCCTAATCCTTTCTTAGCCAATGCATGATGTTTGTATGTGTTCATGGGTATACGACTTTAGAGGCAGATATGCAATCCTAGATGACATGTGATTAACCCTGAGGAGGCACCATCCTTCCTGACTACTATGTCATACTTTCATATATAGGTGCATACATTTATAGACATTCAATTGATCATGGCAAGTCACGTACATTCAAGTCAAGTCAAGTATGACATAACATAATCAATCATAGCATCATCATGTTAAGCAACACGTATACACACTTAGCAATAAGTTGCATTTAAAATAGGCAAGTGCTAAGGTGTGGGAAACCTCTTTAGAAAATCAAGCAATCAAGCAGGTATTGTTACACACAATTACTAATTAGATAGTCCAATTAAGTCTTACGAAAATAGCGAGTTATCCCTCACCTTTCGTAGGTGTGAGCGTGACGACGATTGACTAAATCGATTTGTCTGCAAAGCAAGCGTTCTACTGTTAGTTACTAAAGTTTCACTTTAACTTTAGGTCAAATTAGTTTGACTTTGACTCTAGGTCAACTGGTTTGACTTTGACTTTTAGATCAACTAGGTTTGACTTTGACTTTTGGTCAACTATGTTTGACTTTAACTTTGGATCAACTATATTTAAAGGTCAAGGTTAAAGGTCAGAGCTCAAGGTCAAAGATCAAGTTCAAAGGTCAATGGTTAATTTGAAATAAGGTCAAGCTTTTGATAAATGTCAATTTCACAATTAAGGTCTAGTTTAAAGATAAGGTTAAGTTTCAAGTAATGGTCTTTCTTAATTCTTTTTGGTCTCTTTTGAAAATAAGGTAAACTTTTGGGCTAAAATCAATTTTAGAAAAATAAGGCAATTTTTCAGTTCTGGGCTATGTCTAAGTTTCGGTCTGACTCGAGTGAAAACTTGCACCTGGGTTTTGTGTTCTTCGTGTTCTTCAAGTTTTCTGGTTTAAAATTCAAGAAAAGGCTTTCTATGTCTCATCCGATTTGCTATCCAACTCGGATGGAAAATCATATGGCTGGTTAAGTTTTCCAGAAAGTACTGGTTCGGGGTACCACTTTTGGGGTTGGTTTAAACAGGTTTCTAATCCATTCTAAAGTCATAGATCTATAGTCTAACATACAGGCTATATGTAGGAACTCAAATCACTAGAAAACAAGTACTTTAACCACATTAAATTTCGTCCCGAGCTAGGCTCGGAACACTGATTTTAGAACATGCATAATTCAGGATTTTGATTTTCAGATCTAAACTATTACGACAAATAAAAATCTAGAGGCATGCATCCTAAGTATATTAACATGTAAGGAATTCAACAAATATCATAAACATGCTTTCTATCATTAATTAACATGAATCACTTTATTACATGTTCATCAAGTTTTGCTTTTATGCTCATGCTTTTAATCTGTTTTCGATTCGAAATCCCAAATCAAACACTCACCGTGAAGTTCTACAAATACCATGAACTAATAACTTCAATGAAGGCAGTATGGCGGCGGCGATTCATAGCCAATAGTGGTTCAACAAGCTTCACGGCTTCTCTTTTAGAATTTTGCTTAAGTGTTTGTAAAAGCTTAATTCTTGAAAGTTAAGGATGTATTTATAAGCATCCTTTAGGTTAAGGGAGATCAGAATTTTCTTTAAACAAGGTATGCTTAATTTGGGTAGTTTTCTTCTACCAAATTGATTATGATTCCGGAATCCTTAATTGAAGATTGTTTCCCATTTTCGTTTTCTTCTGTCCAAGTACTCGCTCGACTCGGACGGTAACTCCCATGGCCTAATTTTGCAAATTCCTTCCTTTTTGAATTCTTTTGCTGTCTGAGTTTCTATCCAACTCCAATGGAAACTCATATAACTCGATTTTCCAAATTCGTTATGCTTCTCTCCTTTCCTTGTTTCACTTTAGGTAATCATCACTTCTATATTAATTACCAATCAAGCATTAATTCTAGCAACCAATTAGGCAATCAATCAAGCAATCAATTTAAGCAATTAATAACGCAATTAATTAAGCAATCACTCAGGCAATCAATCAAGCACTTAATTATTCAGGTTTCTGAAATTTAAGAGCAAGCAAAATTTCTACTTTACCCTTAATACGTTATAGTTTCTAGCTCAAAATCTAGACAGCCAAATCGGGACATCACTTGTCACAAGTTAATGAAGTTGTTCAAATGGGCAAAAGTACCATTGTTTTTTCCATTCCGTGAATAAGTCGCATTGTGTCTATTGAGAAAGTTGTAGAATCTTCAGAGCCAGAGAGAACTAAGCTTGCCAAAAAGAACCAACGTCGATGACAACGGAGAGCTATACTTAGAAAGGAAGCTTCAAATTTGAATCATAAGGAATTGAATTCAAGGATGAATCCTTTCAAAATAAAAGGGATTGATGAGGTCATCCCTACTATTGAACGCAAGTATCCATCATGTCAAAGATATGGATTAGATCCAAGTATTCAAAATGCTCATAGAAGGAATGTTCGAGCTACAGAGCATAGAATGAGAGTTAATCCTAGTTTACAAGAATTGTACAAGGGCTACCTTAGATGGGATAAGTCAAGAGGCATTCCAACGGTTATGAAAGCTAAGAACAAGCCAAAGAAGAACAAGTGGCTGACAAGGGTAAAAGAGTAATTTCACCTCTAGTTCGGCCAAAGGTTATTTATTTTGGAGAGTTCCAGACTAAATATTAAAAGTATTAATTGGAGTGAATCTTACAAGTATTGAAAATCAACAGAGTTCTTGATTTTTTACACGCTATTTACTTTTAGTACTGCTATTTTAGGTAATTACTTAATTGGTAGTTTCTTTTAAGAATTAGAATTAACTTTTTAATGTTATTTCCTTATTATTTTCAAAGGAATTTCGTTCACACCTAGTTTCCTAGGGAGAACCGAATTCCTCCCAGCAAACCTAGTTCCTTTAGGTTTCTAGTTTTTGTAAGGTTTCCAATTTTGATTGGATTCCTCTTTTATTTCCTGTTCCTTTTTCAAATTGTAAAAGGCGCACAACTCCCTCTATTTAAAGAGGGTGGGTTGAATCAATACAACCAGAGAGAATTCACAACTGATATAATTTGGTATAATGTTGATACCCATCTTTTTATTTTTGAATTCTACTTATTGAACTGTAGTCAATCTTGTAGGATTTTGACCTATTAGTTTCTAGAATTGCATGTTAATTAGGTTCATAATCTTGCCTAATTAAATTATCTTTTTTCTTTAATTCATTGCTTGGTTTATAATTTAAAAACAACTTGATTGTTCTATCGAATGCAAGTAGTGGTTGGAGTTTCAAGGGATTATACTGCATTCTTTTAAATGGAGTTTTGGTCACTTTCCGCACATTGCAATTCTCAATAGAGAATCTGCATCAATTTGGTATCAGATCTATATAGCGTGCGATCTTGGGAGGAGCCAACCAATCAAAAGGGAGCGGTGAGGTACACGGTGAAGTGTCAATCCAGATAATGTTGTCGTTGATCTCTTCTGAGGTAAATTGCTCCTTCGAAAATTGGTTACTATTTTTTCTGAAATTCTTGATCCTTAGAATTAAGTATCTTGAGTTTTTAGCTGCTGTTTCTAAAATAAATTGAAAGAGTAATTCAAAAAAGGCAAAAATTGGCTAAACCGAGCTAGGGTTTCAAAAAGCCGCCGATTAGGGTTTGAAGTTTTAAAGGCTCCAAATTTTTTTTCCTTCTCTTTTCTCTTTTTCAATCTGTCTAGAGGTACTAGGGGAAGGTTGTGTTAAATTTTGAGAATTTTTGGAGCACTATAAGGCCTGTTCTGAAATTTTGAAGGTTCCCTGTCAAAATTTTGAAATCTGAAATTTCCTTACTTGATTCTTGGGCTGTGAATTTTGATCAACCTAGGACACTTGTAGGAAGGTAGTTGTAAATTTTGGTGGTATTCTGAGCTCGTTTGGACTATTATTCATCACGCCTAGGATTTTTCTTCGCGTACTTTGCATGCAAGTTGATTTCCTTGTAGCGATTTCAGTGGACATTGAGATTCTGAAATTTGTTTCTGTTTGGATCTAGTTTTTACGCAAAATCTTGATTCTGAGTTGCCAGCATATCTTAAAAATTGTCTGAATTGCAAGCCTGCTTGAAACTGTGAATAGAATAGATTTTGGGATTATTTTTGAATTGCCTATTGGGAGGTTATTCTATCTTTGGGTAGTTTCCCAATAATTCTTTACAAATCTGCCATATCTGCTTGTTTCTTGCAATTGCATATGCCCTGCCAAATTGCCTAGTTGCCATATTTGTACTACCTGGACAATTACTCTTTAAAATAAATTGGATTTTGTAATTCGTACACTAGTCCTTACTTGTGAAATTTTGGGACTTATTTTCAAAATTTCTTCCTTGTGTACTTCCATAATCCAAATTTATATACAAAAATTTTGTTTTGCAAAATTGTTTTATTTCAAAAGTTGAACCAAGCAATTCTTTTTCTTCAAAAGATTTTATTGTTTCTTCTTTGTGATTTTGTGAACTTTTAGTGAGTTATGGTGTGTGATCTGGCTTACTTGTTCTGACTAGAATTCTTAAATCGGGTTCTGAGAGGAAAAAGGCAAGAGTGCAATACATTAATTACTAAAAGAGCAGGTTGTTTAATAGTTATTAACAGGTTGTTTTATAGTTATTAACTGTTAGTATCAATTTGATATCTTTTTGGGTAAATTGTATAATGGCCCATGAAGAAGCTATTGTGATACTACAAGCAATGTTTGCCAAGATAGGAGCTAACTTGAGAGAAGATATGATTGCTCATCTTGACACTGTGACTGAGAAATTGCATCAAGAGTTCGATGCAAGGTTAAAGAGAATAAAATCCTCTTTTGAGCATTGAGAAGATCCGAGGGCTATTAGGGTTCCATTTTCTCCTCGTAGAAGTGATTCTATACTAGCTCCAGAAAAGAAGGCATCTGCCTCAAGGGGAGTGGCAAGTACGATCAAAGAAATGCCTGATTTGAGTTCGTGAGAAGAACGTGTTCCAGAGCCACAAGTGGACCAACCCGAATAACCATCTAAAATTGATTACTCCACTCGAGTTTCTTATACAAGATGTGTTATGAATCGTACTTTGAGTACCATGTCCGAGTCCGATACCAATCAAAGAAATATCATCTTTCATGCAAGAGCAATGGAGCCTAATAGGAAGGTGTTTATACTATTGATTAATAGGGGTAGTTGTGTCAATCTTTGTAGTACTTATCTAGTCGACAAGTTGAATGAATCTACCTCTCACCAACCATCATCATTCATCCATTCTCCATTGGCTTACTGACGATAAAGGGATTAAAGTCGACAACCAAATCAATATGAGTTTTTTGATTAGCTGATATAAAGATACGGTCTTGTGTGATGTTGCACATATGAAAGTTGGCCATGGCTTATTGGGTCGACCATGGCAGTTTGATAGAAAGGCGCGACATGGTGGACACAATAATACTTACTGTTTGAATCACCATTCCATGAAGCTTATGCTAGTTCCTCTACTCCCTTCGAAAATTGCATTCGAGAATGTGAGGATAAGAGCTGCTTTTGACAAATGGGAAAGTGAGAAGAAAGTACAGAGCATCGAGACCAAGAAATCTTCAAATCTTGGGATAGTAAGGGGAACTTTCTTGCACAGAAGGTAGACTCCATCATTGAAGAAGTGCAGGATCAATTCTAACAAAACTTACACAAATCCCAAACGAAATCATTCAGGTGACCACATGCCTTGAAGATGTCAAGTTTACAGCTAGGGTTGATCAACCAGAAGAAACTGATAAGTATACTAATCTTGGTACTGCACGGGGTAACTTTTTCTCTTCAAAAGATGACTCCGCTACTGAAAATGTTCCAGGATCGATAGGTCTAATTAATCAAGGGCCAGCCGAATCTGCTTGCAAGCCAGCCTATCTCGATCGCGGGCCAACAAACCCTGACCGCAGGAAAGAGACGTCCAATTCAACCCAACAGGGGACGAATTCGAGTGTAAATCCTTTCGAAGGGGAAGGGGTTAATGAAGTTGTTCAAATGGGTGAAAGTACCATTGTTTTTTCCATTCCGTGGATAAGTCACATTGTGTCTATTGAGAAAGATGTAGAATCTTTAGAGCCGAAGAGAACTAAGCTTGCCGAAATGAACCAACATAACAACAACTGAGAGCTCCACTTATAAAGGAAGCTTCAAATTCAAATCATAAGGAATTGAATTCGAGGACAAATCCTTTTGAAGTAAGAGGGATTGATGAGGTCATCCCTACTGTTGAACGCAAGTATCCATCATGTCAAAGAAATGGATTTGATCTAAGTGTTCAAAATGGTCATAGAAGGAATGTTCGAGCTACAAAGCATAGAATGAGAGTTAATCCTAGTTTACAAGAATTGTGCAAGGGTTACCTTAGATGGGCTAAGTCAAGAGGCATTCCAAAGGTTATGAAACTAAGAATAAGCCAAAAGAATAACAAGTGGCCGACAAGGGTAAAAGAGTAATTTGACCTCCAGCTCAGCCAAAGGTTATTTATTTTGGAGAGTTCCAGACTAAATATTAAAAGTATTAATTGGAGTGAATCTTACAAGTATTGAAAATCATCAGAGTTCTAGATTTGTTACACGCCGTTTACTTTTAGTACTGCTGTTTTAGGTGATTACTTAATTGGTAGTTTCTTGAAAAAAATTCTTGCCTGATTTCTTTTAAGAATTAAATTACCTTTTTAATGTTATTTCCTTATTATTTTCAAAGGAATGTCGTTCACACCTTGTTTCCTAGGGCGAACTGAATTCCTCCAAGCAAACCTAGTTCTTTTAGGTTTCTGGTTTTTGTAAGGTTTTCTTTGCAATTCTGATTGGATTCCGGTTTTATTTCCTGTTCCTTTTTCAACTTGTAAAAGCTGCTCAACTCCCTCTATTTAAAGAGGGTTGGGTGAATCAATACAACCAGAGAGAATTCACAACTGATATAATTTGGTGTAAGGTTGATACCCATCTTTTTATTTTTGAATTCTACTCATTGAACTGTAGTCAATATTGCATGATTTCAACCTATTAGTTTCTAGAATTGCATGTTAATTAGGTTCATAATCTTTCCTGATTAGATTAGCTTTTTGCTTCAATTTCTTGCTTGGTTTATAGTTTAAAAACAACTTGAATGTAAGTAGTGCTTGGGGTTTCAAGGGATTATACTGTATTCTTTTAATTGGAGTTTTGGTTACTTTCTGCACATTGCAATTCTCAATAGAGAATCCACATCACAAGTGTTCCGGCCTTAGCCATATGATGAGAGACTACCCTAATATCCAAAAGGTTCTACTTGGACAAGATGGCGACTACATCTCAAATGATGATGAAGATGATACCGTTAATCCCTTAGCAGATTTAACTAACTATGGTAAGTTATATACAAAGCAAGGCATTCGCAAGCCTGAAAGGGATACTCAGCTAGCAATCTTTACCCACTCTTTGACTACACCCGTCTTCCAATATTCAAGTTAATGAACCCACATCTTCCATTCACATTCTAAGATAAATGGTAGATTTTGAGTTCTGATAGTTGAAAAGGAAGTTTTACAAATGTAGCTAGTTTTTACATGGTCGAAAAGCTGAACCTCCCTACTGTCAATCATCCACTTCCATACCGGCTCCAATGGCTCGACAACTCAAAAGGGTAAAGAGTCTCAAAGTGGGTTAGGGTGTCATATGCTATTGGGAAGTTTGAAGGAGAAGTCACTTGTGATGTGCTCCCAATGGAGGCGTGTCACATTCTCCTGGGTCGCCCATGGCTCTTCAATATAAAAGCGACACATGATAGAGTTTCTAACACCTACTCGGTCTGCTACCGGGGCAAGATCCATATATTTATGCCACTTCCACCTCAAAATGTTCATGCTGAGTCAGTGTATATGAAACAGAAGTTTTGCCAATCGGAAGCTGAGAAGAAACAAGAAAAGGAAGGGGAAAGAATTTGTAAAGGGTAGTAAGGCGAACTCAAATAAGCCTTCAAAGAAGATAAGAAAAGTAGCTTATTTGCTACTATTAGAGAAGTCGAGCGGGTCATAGAGTCTAATGGATTAATACTTGTACTTGTTGCTAAAGATGGCTCCACTAACATTGCCAACATTCCTAGGGATCTCCCTATGGAAGTCGAATTTTTGTTGCAGGAATATGATGATGTCTTTCTGGAGGAGCTGTCGGCAGGAGTGCCCTATCTTCATGGAATTGAAGGTCAGATCGACTTTGTACCTGGCTCATCAATATCAAATTGTCCAGCTTACAAAACAAATTTGGAGGAAACAAAAGAGTTGCATCGTCAAATGGAGAAGAAGGATCAGGTAAGGGAATCTTTAGGTCCTTGTGTTGTACCTGTTATTCTTGTTCCTAAGAAAGATGGTACATGGAGAATATATATGGACTATAAAGCTGTTAATAAAATCACCATTAAGTATAGGCATTCTTTCCCTAGGCTTGATGACATGCTAGAAGATCTATATGGCTCAACTGTTTGTACTAAAATTTATTTAACACAAGGCTATCATCAAAGGTGATGAATGGAAAACCGCTTTTAAAACTAAATTTGGTTTATATGAGTGGTTAGTTATGCCATTCAGCCTTACAAATGCACCTAGTACTTTCATGCGATGAATTATGTGCTTAGAAAGTTTATAGGGAAGTTTGTTGTGGTCTATTTGATGATATTCTGATATACTAGAAACATGAAGTCACACATAGAGCACATTAGGTTGGTATTGATTGAGTTACGAGATAATAAATTTTATGCCAATGTGAAAAAGGTACATTCTGTGTGGAGGAAGTTGTCTTCCTTTGTTTTGTTGTCTCGAAGGAAGGCGTTAAAGTTGACGACGCCAAGGTTAAGGCAATTCGTGATTGGCCTACACCCACATCGACCTCTCAGGTGAGATCTTTTCATGGTCTTCCTAGTTTTTATTGGAGGTTTGTGAAGGATTTTTCTACAAAGGCGGCGCCCCTGAATGAGTTGTGCAAGAAGCATGTATCGTTCTTGTGGGGCCAAGCTCAATAAAATGCCTTCACTATTTTGAAGCATGATCTCCTGATGTTGATCGATTTTTTGAACTTATGTGTGATGCTTCAGGTACAGGTATAGGTAGAGGTGTTATTCTAATGCATGAAGGAAAACCTATCGCCTGCTTCAGTGAGAAGTTGAACGGAGATGCCTTGAATTACCCGACTTATAACAAGGAGCTCTGCGCCGTGATCGTGCTTTAGAGACTTGGCATCATTACTTGATGGCCAAGGAGTTCATCATCCACTCGGACCACGAATCCCTTAAAACTAGGTCTTCGTTTGCAATTACTTGAAAACTAAATATTAATATTTCCTCTACTTCTCATGAATTAAACTATTTATAAAACTAGTTTCTCACTATAATAAATCCTGTAAGGTCACTTTCTTTTGTCTCCTAATTTTGAAAATGGTAAAGGTAAATTCCTCAAAACCCTTTGTAGTTTACAAAAGTTATTGATAACTCCCTTGTGATTCAAAAAGTTACAAATAATCCCCCTGTATTTTTTGTTTATCTGTAACTGTTAACTTTTCATCATTTTTAACATTCAAACTAAAAAGTCATTTTTAACATTTTTAACTTTTACTAATTTTTTAAATAAAATGACATCTTTACCCTTACAAATAAAATACGATATTTATCTTTGATGCAAATGACATATTTACCCTTAATAAAAATAATATACAAATGTAATATTTTAATTTTCTTTAAATATTTATAAATTTATTTTTTCTCTTTTTTGCTTTAAATTAATTAAGGCTTAATTACTGTTTCTTTTTTTTTTCACCAATTATAATATACTATAATTATCGACGTAATTTATTACTTTCTATTTCTCTTACAAGTCATAATATATTCATATTTTTATTACTACTTTCCTTTCTCTTGTAAATCGTAATTTTTTATACATTAATTATTTCTTTTCTTTTCTTTTTCTTTTATTCATTTCCTTAAGAACCACCACCACCATGGCTATCGCCACTGGACCACCACTACGGCTATTACCACCGGACCAACACCAACATAACCATCATTGCCACCACCAATCTCCCACATTAAAATGTACTCAAAAATTAAAAAATAATTAATTAGGAACAAACAAAAAAATATGAACAAATTTAAAAAGACTAAAAATCTTTCTTTACAATCCACACGAAAAAAAAAAAAAAAAAAAACCCAACCGATTCTGTCTTCCTAATCCTGTCAATAATTTTGGCCTCCAGAGACACCATTTGATTTTGGCTTCATTGTTGATTCACTGTAGTGAATCCTCCAGCACTGTTGGTCACTCTGAATGCTCGCTTTCACTATTGATTCACCATTTGCTGCTCGCTTTCAACTATCAGTCAGTCCCGTCAGTGAAGAGAAGCTCAGATCTAAACCACAATGGCATTCAGATCCGTCATCTCTGCTTCCGACTGGACTCACGAACATAGATAAATTTGATTGAAAACCATCCATTCATATGGGATCTTGAATTCCTAAGCATCCAAATAATTCTGGGACATTACACGTAAAGAAAAACAATAAAATAAGGGCGAACGATAAAAAGAACAAAACATCACATCAACATCGGATGCCAGGCCCCCTGATGAGGGCATCCCTAGTCCATTGACAAGTTCACAGACAAGTGAATCCAGAGAAGCTGAGGAGGGTCGGGTTCTACACCGAGGCCCACCAATGCTTCACGATCCAAGTCCATATCAAAGGGATCCACTTGTAGATATCATTAGGCTAATGACGCGGAGCAGAGCAAGAAGAGTTCATGAGGATCTCAACAACCTTGTGCAAGCTTGCAGACAGGATGCTCAATTGATAGTAGAAGCCAACGCCTTGGAGAATAAATCCGGAAAGGTTCAAATTGCAACGCTCCTTACAATGCTTGAAGAAAAGGCGCAAATCACCATTCCACAATGAAGAGAAGGCTATTTCTTGAAGTTCTTGAAGACACCGGAAGGTTGTTGGACTTTAAAGAGACATTTCTTAAAGTTCTTGGTTTTCTTGAAAATATTGAATTTTATATTTTGCAGAATCTTGAAGAATCTTGAAAATCTTGAAAAAATCTTGATTCTGAAATGATTCCGGGAGATTCCAGAAGATTTCGGAAGCTCCCTACACCATTCAAACATGCGCCATCAACAAATATAGCGAACCTCCATGGAGTCCATTCCAGATCACCAAGTTTGGCCAGTCCATCAAGCAGCCCACACGCAAGGCCTACCTATCTAGGGTTTGCAAAATAAGGATTAGGGTTTGGGGGAAAATAAGGGTTTGTGCATGTTCCCTATTTTGCCCTTAGTTTGTTAGTTTTCAAAAAGGATCCCTTCTTGATCTCCTTTTTGGAGTAGGATTTCCAATTCTTTTCCTTCTTGATTTCCACTTGTAATTTTGACTGCCCTTATCTTTAAGGTAACCGAATTTCCTTTTCTTATTCCATTACCTACTTCTTTCAGGTTTTGGTATTGTAAAGGAAATCAATCTCTTGATTGGTTTCCAATTCTAACCCTTTTCCTAGTTCTTTTAGGTTAAGATTTCGGCTGCACCTACTCTATAAATAGGGCATCCGAACAACATAATAAATTAAGTATTCTTATCTTTAAACTATTCGTTTGAGTACTCTCCCTTTATTGCTTTATGTATTTTGCATGCTGGTGATTTATAGATTGCATGAAACTTAGCTTAATTAGGTTATTTGCTACCTAATTAAATTTGCATGTTTCACCTCTTTTCTTACTTGGTTCGAATTCTTTAAGTAAATTAGCTTAGGTTAGCTTATTTTTGTTATCTGGATTTCGGGTGAGTAAAGAATTTATACAAGCTATACCGCTTAATCAGACTTTCCTTGGCAATTCATCCGCATGTATACCTTGGTCCACATCAATTGGTATCAGAGCTTGGGCTAGTTTCGTGGCTGGAGGAGGTTGAAGTAACACAACCAAATGATCAATCAGGTGTTTTCTTTTCCTACTTCGTGCTTTTCTTTTCAAAAGTGTGGGAAAATTACGCATCTTTGGGGGGAAATTTTTTTCTTTCACTTCTTTAAAATCGAAAATCCCTTGCTGAAATTTCAAAAATTAAATTTTGAACTTTAAACATTAATTGGGTTCGGGTTGTTGGCCTTGTTAGGTTTCGGTTTTGGTTGGAATTTTTTGTCGCCTTTGCTTTGCGCCACTAGGGTTTGAGAGACACTTTAGTGCTGCTATTTTTTGTGACTAATTGCTAGGTTTTTGCGACTGTTTCATACTCCTCTTGTGCAATTTTTGTTAAAGTTGGTGAGTTTTGCGGCTGATGTTAAGCAGTTCACCTTATCTGCACGTTGTGATTTGCATGCACTAGATCTGGATACTTTCTTTTGAATTCTTGAAAATATATTGAATTCTTGATTTTGTGTCCTGGTGCTACTGAATTTATCTCTGAGAATTGGTTAGTGAGTCAAACTTGAACTTTGCTGACCCTAGGGCTTTTTCTTAAAATCGCAAAATTGGTGTTTTTTTTTTTTTTTTTTTGTGGAAACTCTTGAGTAAGGATTGTTTTCTCCACGGTTTAAGGTGTACTTGCAAAGTTGATAGTGTTCGTTTCGACACTACTTCCCATAGCACTACACTTTACGACCAAAGAGGACGCTTTTCTTCATTGGGAATCTTCTTCTTTTTAGTGTGCTTGCAAAGTTGATTGTGTTCGATTATCGCCACTACCCCCCACAACACCACACTGGAATTTTGAGGAATTTTTCCGCCACTGGGGGGTTAAATTTCGCATTGGGTATATCTGTATATTGGGGGAATTGATAATTTGCTGGGATTGGTTTCTTTGATTACCTATCGGTTTGGTGATCTCTTCTTTGGTTAGTTTTAGGACTTCTTAAAGTTGTTCAACTCTGCTTATTTCTTGATTCCATTCAATTCTTGAATTGCCCTACTTTCAACTACTAGTTGTATTTTTTCAAGCTACCTAAACGTTTACTCTTGAATTATAGTTTGGATTTTGTCATCGTGCACACCCATCTTTTCTGAAATTTGAGGGCTTCACCTCGAAATTTCCTTGTTGTGTACCTCTTATCTAAACTATATTACAAATCTCGTTTGCGAAAAGATTTTTCAACTCCAAAATAGAACCAAGTATCTATTTTTTGAAAATTTTTGCTTTTTCCTTAAGTATCATTGCTGTGTGTGAATTACTGCTTACCTTATAAATTTATCAATACCAGGAGGTAGAGTGGAAAAAGGCTTGAGTGATAATACTATAAGGGTGCCACCCTAGAGTGAAACACTAGTTTATGTGTAGCTGTTAGGTAGGATACACTTGGGGGACAAGGGGGTAAGGTTACTACTCATTTTCCCTTGTTCTTAGCAGACAAATTTTCGCTTCTCACCAATGTCAGGTGGTGCTTCCGTTCTTGTTGGGAATGAGCAATTACTGGTTGCAATAGCGCAACTCTTTGCGCAATTTGCTAACCTCACGGAGGAGGTTGCTGACATGAAAGCCGACCAGGAACAAAAGCGTGCGGAGTCAGAGGAGAACATTCCTGCCAACGACAACAATGCCTTTGCCAAGGCTTTTGAAGGTCTCAGTCAATGCAAAATGACTGTATCACCCTTCGCAGGCGGTACAAATCCGGAGGATTACATAGACTGGGAGATAAAGATGGAGCGCATCTTCGAGCCTCATTCGATCCCGGAACACAAGAAGGTTCCACTCGCGGTGGTAAATTTCATGGACTATGCCCTGGTCTGGTGGAATAAAGAGATGGACCAACGCAGGAATACACGTCCCATGCGGGCCTGTGCTCCGCCTCTAACTTGGTATGATTTGACTACTTCCATGTGTAGAACTTTTGTTCCTGATTATTATTTTAGAGAATTGTATAGGAAATTACATACTCTTGTACAAGGACCTTTATCTGGAGACGCATACTATAGAAAGTTAGAGATGGCCAAAATTAGGGCAAATGTACAAGAAGACGAGGCTGCTTCAATGGCTCATTTTCTTAATGGCCTAAACAGGGGTATAGCTTTAGGCGTTGAAGTTCAGAATGCAACCACTTTAACGGAAATATTGCACAAAGCTCAGGTCATGGAGGAATACCTGAAGACAGTTCCGCCCGTCAGGATGCCTGCCAGCACCCCACCGGCTTGGAGAAAGAACCCAGTTTACTTGCCACCCACCAAGAAGCCGTTTACGTCAGAACAGAAGGCTATCATCCCCGCTGCCACCCCATCTTCATCCCAATCCAAGATGCCATTAAAACCTCGACAATCAATAAGCAATGTCACTTGCCACAGATGATCCGGCCGTGGCCACTACATGCGCGATTGTCCTAACATGCGGAAGGTATTATTGGGGCAAGATGGTGAGTACATTTCTGAAGAAGATGAAGATGAACAAGCCGTTAACCCCTTATCGGAGTTAACTAACAGTGCTAAGTCTGAACAGGTAGAGCAATTTGAGTTCGTCGAATAAGATCCCAATCAGAACTTGGTTACTCGCACATTGACTACAGCTGTTGTCCAGGATACGTCTCAATGGACAAACATCTTCCATGCCAGGGCTAAGGTCAATGGGAAGTTGTGTGTTCTGATCGTTGATGGAGGGAGTTGCACAAATGTGGCTAGTGAATATATGGTCGAAAAGCTGAAGCTCCCCATACTCAACCATCCACGTCCTTATCGGCTCCAATGGCTCGACAGCTCAGACGGCTAACAGAGTCACAAAGTAGGTAAGCGTACCATACGCTATCGAGAAGTTTGAATCCACTATTCTATGTGATGTGCTTCCAATGGAGGCTTGTCACATTCTGCTTGGACGCCCATAACTCTTCGACTTGAAGGCAACTCGTGATGGGGTCGCCAATACTTACTCGGTCTGCCAGGAGGGCAAGATCCACACGTTCCTACCTATGCCACCTACTGAAGTGCGTTCAAAATCAATTAGGATGAAGGATGCCCTTGTCAAATAGGAAGCTGGAAAGCGCCTGGACAAGGGGAAAGGGAAAGAACATGTAAAGGGTAGTAAGGCGAACTCTGATAAACCTAATCAGGAAGAAGTTAGAAGTAGCTTTTTCGCTACAATGGGAGAGGTAGAACAGGTGTTAATTGACAAAGGTTGTGTCCTAGTTTCAGTATGTAAAGATACCTGTGCTAACCCTGACAATATCCCTCGAGATATTCCTATGGAAGTTGATTATTTGTTGCAGGAATACAACGATGTCTTTCCAGGAGAGCTGCCGCAAGGATTGCCGCCTCTGCGTGGAATTGAACATCACATCGACTTCATACCTGGCGCATCTATTCCAAATTGACCTGCCTACAAAGCAAATCCAGAGGATACAAAGGAGTTGCAGAAGCAGATCGACAAGCTTTTGGCTAACGGTCAGGTAAGGGAATCACTTAGTCCTTGTGTTGTACCTATAATTCTTGTCCCTAAGAAAGATGGTACATGGAGAATGTGTGTTGATTGTAGAGCTATTAATAAGATAACAATCAAGTATAGGCATCATATTCCTAGGCTTGATAACATGTTAGAGGACTTGTATGGCTCAACGGTTTACACTAAAATAGATCTTACACAGGGCTATCATCAAATTCGCATGAGGGAGGGAGGTGAATGGAATACTGCTTTTAAAACTAAGTTTGGTTTGTATGAGTGGTTAGTAATGCCCTTCGGCCTCACAAATACACCTAGTACTTTAATGAGATTAATGAATCATGTGCTTAGAAAGTTTATAGGGAAGTTTGTTGTGGTTTATTTTGATGATATCTTGATCTATTCTAGAGACATGAAATCGCTTGGTGTTAATTCAATTACATGCTAATAAATTGTATGCCAATGTGAAGAAATGTACTTTATGTGTTGAGGAAGTTGTGTTTCTCAGTTTTGTGGTCTCTAAAGATGCTGTCAAAGTGATGACGCCAAGGTGACAGCCATTAGGGAGTGGCCTACACCAACAACGGCCGCACAGGTAAGGTCTTTCCATGGTTTGGCTGGCTTTTACCGACGGTTTGTGAAGGACTTTTCCACCAAAGCAGCACCTCTAAACGAATTGTGCAAGAAGAATGTGCCATTCTTGTGGGGGCAAGCTCATGAAAATGCCTTTACGGTTCTTAAGCATGATCTCACTCATGCACCTGTTTTAGCATTACCTGATTTTGATAAAGTCTTTGAACTAATGTGTGATGCATCAGGTATAGGGATTGGAGCAGTTTTAATGCAAGAAGGCAAGCCAATTGCCTATTTCAGTGAGAAGTTGAAGGGAGCTGCCTTAAATTATCCAACTTACGATAAGGAGCTTTATGCAGTGGTCCGTGCATTCGAGACTTGGTCACATTATTTAATGGCCAAGGAATTTGTTGCCCACAGTGATCACGAGTCCTTTAAACATTTAAAAGGACATAGTAAGTTAAATACACGTCATGCTAAATGGGTTGCTTTTATTGAAACTTTTCCTTACATTATTAAATATAAGAAAGGGAAAGATAACTTTGTTGCTGATGCTCTATTCGCAGGTATGAAATTCTGGCTATTTTAGATCATTCTTTGCTAGGATTTGCATATCTAAAGGATTTATATGCTTCTGATCTTGATTTTGCTACTATATATAAAACATGTGAATCTGGTGCATTCCATAAGTACTATAGACAGGTTGGGTTCTTGTTTAGGGAACATAGGTTATGCATCCCGCGTAGTTCTGCTAGGGAATTACTGGTTCGTGAAGCTCACAATAGGGCACTTATGGGTCATTTTGGTATGAATAAGACACTTGATATGTTACAAGAACATTTTTATTGGCCTCATATGCGAAAAGATGTACAGCATGTTTGCACCCGTTGCATTAATTGTTTAACAGCTAAATCTACATCTAAGCCTCATGGACTTTACACGCCTTTACCTATACCTACTTTACTTTGGACTGACATTTCTATGGATTTTATTCTAGGTCTTTCAAGGACGCAAAGAGGTAATGACTCCCTATTTGTCGTAGTCGATCGCTTTTCTAAAATGGCTCACTTTATTCCTTGCAGGAAATCAGATGATGCCAAACATGTTGCGGACTTGTTCTTTCAGGGGATAGTTTGACGTCATGGTATTCCGCGCACTATTTTTTCTGATCAAGACGTCAAATTTCTGAGTTACTTTTGGAAGACTTTGTGGTCACGCCTCAGCACAAAACTCCTGTTTTTGACTACAAGTCATCCTCAGACGGAAGTCACCAACCGCACCGTTGGCAATCTCCTTCGGGCTTTGATACAGAAGAATCTCAAATGTTGGGAAGAAGTCTTACCGGTTACAGAGTTTGCCTACAACCGCTCCAAGCACTCCTTGACAGGGTTCTGTCCATTCGAAACTGCCTACGGCTTCACTCCTTTGACGGTTATGGATCTAATTCCTTTGCCGGTAAAGGATCAGGTTAATCTAGACGGCGCCCAGAAGGCTGAAACCGTCAAATGCCTACATGCCAAGGTTCGGTCAAACCTTGAGAAAACCTACGCCAGAGCCACAGACCATGCAAACCAGCGGAGCAAGGCTGCGAACTTTGAACCAGGATACTGGGTTTGGGTTCACATGAGGAAGGAACAATTCCCTGCTGCGAGGAGAATGAAACTCCATCCCAGGCCGATGGGCCTTTTCAAATCGTGTCCAAGATGGGGCCTAATGCTTACAAGCTTGATTTGCCAGGTGAGTATAGTGTTAGTACTTCATTTAATGTTGCTGACTTGTCTCCATTTACTTATGAACAGGATGAAGATTTGAGGTCAAATCCTTTTCAACCAGGAGGGGATGATGAGGGCATCCCTAGTCTATCGACAAGTTCACAGACAAGTGAATCCAGAGAAGCTGAGGAGGGTTGGGTTCTACACTGAGGCCCACCAATGCTTCAGGATCAGAGTCCATATCAAAGGGATCCACTTATAGATATCATTGGGCCAATGATGCGGAGTAGAGTAAGAAGAGTTCGTGAGGATCTCAACAACCTTGTGCAAGCTTGCAGACAAGATGCTCAATTGATAGTAGAAGCCAATGCCTTGGAGAATAAAGCCGAAAAGGTTCAAATTGCAACTCTCCTTACAATTCTTGAAGAAGAGGCGCAAATCACCATTCCACAATGAAGAAAAGGCTGTTTCTTGAAGTTCTTGAAGACACCAAAAAGTTCTTGGAATTTAAAGAGACGTTTCTTGAAGTTCTTGGTTTTCTTGAAAATATTGAATTTTATATTTTGCAGAATCTTGAAGAATCTTGAAAATCTTGAAAAAATCTTGATTCTGAAGTGATTCCGGGAGATTCCAGAAGATTCCGGAAGCTCCCTACACCATTCCACCATGTGCCATCAACAAATAGGCCGAACCTCCATGGAGTCCATTCCACATCACCAAGTTCGGCCAGCCCATCAAGAAGCCCACACGCAAGGCCTACCTATCTAGGGTTTGCGAAATAAGGGTTAGGGTTTTGGGGAAAATAAGGATTTGTGCATGTTCCCTATTTTACCCTTAGTTTGTTAGTTTCCAAAAAGATCCCTTCTTGATCTCCTTTTTGGAGTAGGATTTCCAATTCTTTTCCTTCTTGATTTCCACTTATAATTTAGGCTGCCCTTATCTTTAAGGTAACTGAATTTCCTTTTCTTATTCCATTACCTACTTCTTTCAGGTTTTGGTATTTTAAAGGAAATCAATCTCTTGATTGGTTTCCAATTCTAACTCTTTTCCTAGTTCTTTTAGGTTAAGATTTTGGCTGCCCCTACTCTATAAATAGGGCATCCGAACAACATAATAAATTAAGTATTCTTATCTTTAAACTATTAGTTTGAGTACTCTCCCTTTATTGCTTTATGTATTTTGCATGCTGGTGATTTATATATTGCATGAAACTTAGCTTAATTAGGTTATTTGCTCTACCTAATTAAATTCGCATGTTTCACCTCTTTTCTTACTTGGTTCAAATTCCTTTAAGTAAATTAGCTTAGGTTAGCTTATTTTTGTTATCTGGATTTCGGGTAAGTAAAGAGTTTATACGAGCTACGCCGCTTAATCAGACTTTCCTTGGCAATTCATCTGCATGTGTACCTTGGTCCACATCACCCCCTCTCCGAAGGCACAATGTTGTACATCCGAATAGGATGAAACTTACATAGTGCAAAAGTACATGACCTATCCTCTATTGTTTTCAATGAAATTGACTTCTCCTCATTCTGCAATGCATTTCCATTATTCAATAACTTGCACATATAAATAAGTTATTTAACAAGAAATTTTCACTTTACTTTGAGCACCTGCCTAAGAATTCTATGGATGGTCATCTCTGCTCTATTATTTGTCATCGTGTACCTCGAATGCCCTCCAGATCTGAACCAACTGAGATAAATTTGAGAATTGTAGAGGCGGCGATGGTTGTGGCAGTGACGAATCAACTTTGACTTCTCTGTGCGACACTCGAGCAAGGAAATCGTGATGTGTTCTTTTGTGCAATTAGCGGCAGTGAAGTGAAGAAGCATGAACATGATAAAGGGAGGAGTGATGCTTGAAGATGATAGAGGGGAAGGGGGAAGGAAAGGGGAGGGCAGCGGATAGAGAGATAATGTGAAGATGATACTTTAGGTTAATTCTTGGAAGTAATTTGTATTAAAAGAAGTTAAAATAAAAGTAAAAACAAAATAATAACAGAATGGCAAAAGTAACCTTCTGACTGTTAAACATGAAAAAATTTCTAATGTTACAGATAAACCAAAAACACAAGGGGTTATTAGTAGTTTTTTGAACCACAAGAGAGTTATCAATAACTTTCATAAATCACAGGGGAATTTTGAGGAATTTACACAAAATTTAATCACTAATTTTAGTTAATTTGTCGTAACTTGATTGGTGAAAAATGTGTATATCTTTGCACCCCAAATTATTGGTGTTATTGTTGCTTGTTATATGGTTTTTCATTTAATTGATAAATTGGTGAATTTTATATTGTAAGTACTAAAAGAAGGAAAGCAAAAAAAGATGGGAAAAGAAGACTAAAGAAGAGAGTTTTTGGGCTAAAAGAGAAATGCTGAAAATTGCACATCAAGCCATTAATGAGTGCTGAATTTTTAGTCATCCTAGGCATTAGTTTTAGTTTTTAGTTTTTAGTTCTATCTCTTAGATTAGTGTAGATTTTAGTGGATTTCTTTTTTTCTTGCTATTTTGTGAAGAAGTCAAACTTTGCATTGAATTTGTGTTCTTGGGGATAAAAGAGCATAGCTTGTGGATGGTTTAGTCTTTTCTTCCCTTGTTTATTAGTTATGTTTTATCATTTTTATGCTTTTTATGCTTTCTTGATGGTTAGTAGTTTTAGTAGCTAAATTCCTAAAGGAAGGGGCTAACATGAGATTTACCTTTTGATTGTTGATTAAATTTGTGTGTGTTGAAATTATTTATTAGTCTATTAATGTTTCTATTAATTGATTATAAGTCATGGAGAAACTAGGAATAGCTAACCTAGTTGCATGCTATGTGTTTAACAGAAGTTTTTAATGAACATCTTTTAAACCTAGGCAACTATTAATAGAACCTTAATATCTATTGGATGGGAATATACTAATAGTAATAGGGAAGCTAATAGGCAATTGTAACAAATGATCCAAAACCTAAAGTTTACCAAGGGAACATAAGTCAATGAGTTAATTGGGATAGCTTAAGTAGCTTGATTGTGCTTAGGTTTAAATTAGCTTGCCGCGTACATTGATAGCTAACTCATTAGTCACACACAAGTCTAATTAGTATGAAAAGTGTAATTTAAATCTTGGCCCGAACCCATCTTAGTCAATAGAATCTAAGTCAATGTTTATTTGCTTTTTAGCTTTCTTTAATTCTCTAAAACAACATTAAAACACAAATTTTAAATCAAGTGACGGTTGATACAATTGAATTCGCTATACACATTTTGCTAAAAATCCTTCAGGGATCGACCCGTGCTTGCCATGGTGTTACTTGCATGCGACACCGGTATCCGCACTGATGCCAGCCCCAACCCTATCCTGGCCCCAACCCCACTCCCAAACCCCCACCCCCCCAACCCCACCCCCCTCCCCCTAACCCCCTGGCCCGACCTTTACCTCAGCCTCACTTCCCACCCCACCCACCCAGCAACCCACCCTATCCAAAAGGGAAAAAATTTTAAGTAAACATAATTTTTATAGAATTACCTCCATTAAACATAATTTTACGATGTTTTTAAAAAATATTAGTCCAAACATCTTTAAATTATTTTTAACTCTAAAAATGTTTTTATAAAATACTTGTCTAAATGCAGTTTTCTTTTTAAAATACTTTTATAAAATTGTTTTTGAGATACCATTTCAAATGGAGCCTAAATGATTTAAGCTTTGAAAAACAAAGTACTCCATCCATTCCTAAATGTATGATGTTTTAGTTTATTGCACACATATTATGAAAATTGATAAAATTACATTGTTAACCTTATTAAATTTATTTGATTATCCCAAAATATCATTAATTGTGTAATTATTCTAACATTATTAATGATAAAGCTATCACATTTTATCTTGAACATACAGTTTTGTAAACTTATTTTGATGAGGTCACCATTGGCTTCATTCAACCTGACCATTCGATCCCTGCCTCAGCATGGCACCCCATACCTAGTTCAAGAGTCTCAAAGGAAAGCTCCGTGATTTTAACTGAGCTGCCCGACAACATGGCTTGAAGCTAAGAGGATTTCTTGAAGTTCTTGAAAGGGTTCTTGAACTTCTTGAAATGGATCATGATAAATCTTGAGGATTTTTTACTTCTTGGTTTATTAGCTGAATTACTGGTTACGAATCATTCGAACTATTTGGTGAAGTTTTACTACATCACATTTCGACTTCAAAATGCTACATTTAGGGGGCCAAATCCATCAGCACTCAAGCTTCCCGAAATTCGGCCATCTGCTACATGCTTCTGCCAAGCCACAGTTCTACTGGAGTTAGGCTTTAGGTGTTTGGATAGGATTAGGATTTGTGCATATTTCCTAATTCTATTCCTAGTTTGTTAAGGTTGTTACAAGTTTTTTACAACTTACTAATTCCCTTATTTCTTTGTTTCCAAAAAGGCTTCACTTCTTGAATTATTTTTGCCCTAGGTTTCCTTTTAATTAATCAAAGGAATTTCAGTTTTCCTCTTTCTTTGAGGTAGCCAAAATTGCCAACCAAGTTGCCATGCTCTTTTTGGCAACTTGTATTCTTGTAGGAATACCAACTCTAGTTGGTTTCCAAATTCTTTTATTTCACAATTTCTTTCCGTCTTGATTTTGTAAAAGGCACACAACCTCTTCTATTTAAGGCGAGCTGGCCGAATTCATACAACACAATAAAATAGAATTCAGATTGTTATATCTTATGAGGTTTAATCCTTAGCTTTAAAATTCTTATTTTGCACTTGTGGAATTTGCATGCTAATGTTTAGATAACATAAGTGAGACTATAGAAAATTTAGATTTCTTGCTTCACCTAAATTCTGCTGGTTTCAATTCATTAATTCTTGTTAAGTTATAGCGAAAATAGTTTATCTCACTATATGCTTTACTTGTAATTTTTGAAATCTTGAGTAAGTAAGATTGTGCCCTTCAACGATCCACTTTCCTTGGCAACTTTTTGCACCGTGAGTTCTTCTTCGAATAACTCACATCATATTTAATGATGAAATTAACATATTACAATATAAATGAATGATAAAATTACAATAAGGGAAAATATGGAACAAAAGACAGTATTTATTCTTAAATTCCTAGAATATTATAAATTTAGGAACAAATTTGAGAAGTAAAAATAGCATACATTTAGGAATGGAGGGAGTAGTAAATAGGTATGAAATATTACCCCGTGCAGAAACAATTAAGAGCGAAATGCATAAAGAACCCTGAAGTTTGTCTAAGTATAAAATAAACCCTTAATTTTAAAAAAATACAAATTAAACCTTAGACTGAAAAATGTACAATTTTTTAGACTGAAATGCCCTTACAAATTGCAATGAAACCGAACCTTCTAGTTTCTAGAATATCTTCGTTGATGCTGATGAAATCCTAATAAGTTGTTGCACAATATCTTCCTTCTTTTCCTTTGTAGCTTAAGATTTGTTTTGTTTTTTTTATTTTTTATTGGGGGAGGGGGGAGGGAATAGTACAAGATGACCTATTTGAGTTCAAAATAGAGTGATGAGGTCATCCTTGGCTTCATTGAACCTGGGAAAGCAATCCCTCGCTCAGCTTGGCACCCCATTCGTAGAATGCAGATGGAGAAAAAGAGTTCAGTAGTAATCACAGAAATAACTGAAGAAATCCTAACTCCTAGCCATTCCAGTTGAAAATCAATGCGCTTCTTGAAGTTCTTGAAAGAGTTCTTGAACCTCTTGAAACATTTTTGACAAATCTTGAAGCTTTTAACTTCTCGGTTTATTAAATTGGTTACTACTTGTGACTCTTGAAGAAATGTACAGAATCTTGATTTTCTTGATTTCCGGCATCTCCGACGGGTTCAAAGAGCTTCTCATTGCGTCCAGCACATCCGAACTATTTGGTGAAGTTTTCCTACGACAAATCTACCACAAGCATGCTATGACACCCCAGATCCACCACCCCACATGCAAGGGGTTGGCTTCACCGAATGCCTGCCTGGTTTGCACTAGGACTCGGAACGGGCAAAACATGACAACAAATTTTTTTCATTTATTATAATAAAGTAAAACTTACACAGCCCTATAATACATGAATTATCAGAGTATGAGACCATCTACACAATCTAGCCATCTAGCCGTATCCAAAGTTTCCAAACTCCAGGTAATCCTAGTGAGCATAATCATCTCTATACCAAAGATCCGTAATAAAATTTTGAAAACAGAATACAGGAAAATGGAATGATCCCTTACCCAGTGAGAATTCACCGTTTTCGTAAACATTTACCAAGTTGCAAATATTACCCATGCATACGCAGTAACGGTTTTACTAAACGCAGTAACATTTCCCTATGAAAAAACTAAAATGCCCCTGGGACAAAAAATTGAAAAAAAAAAAAAAGGAAAAGGCGGATTACTGTTCACCCACGGGTGAAATCCGGGGGAGAAAAAAAAAAAGGAACAATTTCCTCTGCTTGCGTCTAGAGGAAATGAAATACAAGTGAGGCTAAGGAAATCCTAAATTAGCTAAATCGGATAAAACGGTTACTGCGAGTACGATCGACTAAAGATTAGTGCCACAATTTAATATTTATTTCGGTAGTGTTTTATTTGTGAGATTATTTGTTTGTTTGATTAATTTAGTTAGAGGCATACTGAAGTTTAGTTAGAGGTTATAATATGTCCGAATTTGTTAGTATTTTCCCCGAAAATATTAAGTTTTTCTCCGGATCTTCGTAGATTTGGCAGATTGTCGCCGAAATTGAATGAAATACTGGCGGTCGCCGGCGGAAATTCAAAGAAATACCGCCGGCGACCGGCAGTATTTTCTTAAGGAATACCGCCGGCGGTATTTTTTTGATTTTCCCGAAAAAATACCGCCGCCTTCCCAAAAAAAAATACCTCTGGGCGGTATTTTCCCGGAAAATACCGCCGCCGGACGGCGGTATTTTCAGGAGGGCGGCGGGATTTATCCGGATGTTTTATACCAGAACGAGGAGACTTTTGCGCCAATACTTTAAAACTTCTGTAACTGTAAACGTGTTCTCGTTCTTTGTATGTTAGCAATTAATTTTGTATTGATACATGCGCGTTTATATGATTGCAGATGGCAGAAGCATTAAAGAAATTGAAATTGAAATTAACCAAAAGCAAAAAGAATGACAATATGCTATTGGTTGATAGCAGCACTGAGGCGACACAGTCCTCGTCTGAGGAAGTAGGTGGCCGAATACATTCCACTGTATCCGAGAGGCAGAGAAGAGTGGCAGGAAGAGCGCATGGCTCTTCTCGCTTATCAAATGCGATGAGGGAAAGTAACATTGATTACCGCAAAATCCCATTTGCTCCGCCATACATTGGAAATGCGGAGGCGGAGGAAGCTAGGGAAAATGCGGAAAGATTTGAGATGGACATGTCTCAATCGCAGGGGTACATGGGAGGGAACTCGGGGTGGTTGGAGGATGAAAATAAAGGGGAAAATGCATCCAATCGACGGAGGAGCGAAAAAGGCAAAGAAGTAATAGGCTCCTCGCGTAGGTCAGTGTCAGGGGCTGGGTCCGTCTCTGGCTCCAGAGGGGATGCCGGGTGGAAGGCTTACTAGCCTCTAGATGGTCTGATTGACGGTGGACCTTCAGATCCGGAGTTGTTACAGAGTTTTAAAGGTCATGTTGCCTACTATGTATGGCATCGGTATGTATCGTTTTTATTCTTTATTACATATTTCTTGCTATGATTTTTATTTATTTTTTATTTATGATTAATAAGTTGGGTTTTTAAAAGTGTTATTTTATTCATTCCATTACATAGGAACGTAGTGCATTGTTGTGCCATAATGGCTATAACAATCTGCAAAAGTGGGCTTTAGACGAAGGGGAAATAAAAAGTCTAGTTGACCAGTCCGGGTTGGCACATTTGGGTTGGTCTATGCATCCAGAGCTAGACTCTGCACTCCTAAGTGCCTTTGTTGAGAGATGGCAGCCGAAAACTAATTCATTCCACATGCCATTTGGAGAGATGAGTACCACTCTGCACGACGTTGCGTACATATTGCGGGTTCCAATTGGGGGATCGCCAATTGGGTGGAAAATTAAGCCGGCAGAGATGAAGGAACTGCTGTTAGAGATGTTGGGGATTCAGGAAGACCAGCTCGGGGATCGAGATTTTGCCACTGTCAAAATATCCCTCCTCCACGAGCAATGTCTCAGTGGACAGGTGGATGCCGGCAATGCTGCCGCAGGTTATTTGCTCTGGTTAGTTGGGAACACCCTGTTCGTGGATAAGAAAGAAACCCACGTCCTTGGGCACTTCTTGCCTTACCTCCAACATGTAGAAAGCCTAGGCGGACTTGCGTGGGGTGCAGCATGTTTGGCGAACCTTTATCGCAACCTTGGTCGGGCCTCTAGAGCGGACGGTGCCCAGTTAGGCGGTTGTCTGACTTTATTGCAGGTTTGTAAGAATCGTTTATAAATTATTTCAGTCCTTATACTTGGGGAATAAAATGACTAATTTGTTTTTCATTTTTTTTAATAGAGCTGGATATACGAATACTTTCCCGCGTTTAGTCCGACAAAGCAGAGATCCTGGGATGTCGAGTGGCCAGCATCAGCTAAGTGGCACATTGAAACCGGAAGGCAGCGCGAGCCTAACTGGGATTTGTTGAAATACAGACGTGCCCTGGACGGAATGAAATCCGAAGAGGTAATATTTCTGTGTCATTTAAAGTTTCTAAAGTTTAGTATTGTAATAGCCGACCTAGTCGATTATCCACTTACTATGTTTCACATGCACTAGGTCAATTGGCTTCCTTTTCAATCAAATCCCGCAGGACTGCACGCAATAACCTTGTACAGGGGTCTTATTCATTGCCCTGGGGTCGCAGAGTCATACATGCCTGATCGGTTCCTGCGGCAATTTGGATTCATTCAGTCGATCCCTCACACAGTTGTACAGCCAAAGAGCTATTACAGAGGCCCTGAAATAAAAAGGTACTCATTCGTGTTTGATACGAATCTTAAGATCCCACAAATGTACCCCAAGAATAAGGTGTTAAGGGGGATGGAGAGGGCTCATTGGGCCGATCAGTCGTGCCCTGAGTACCTTGACTACTTCCATCCTCGGACGCACGTTCGTGTTAGTCCCGACGACATGGAAGCTGATGAGCCACTGGACCCGAAACAGCTATCTGCGGTTGCGGTAAGAACTACAAATTTATGTTTTTTTATGTTCATTAAATATATAATTGCGTCAATCTTTTTAACTATATTTCGATATTTCTTCCAAACGCAGCGCTTGCAATATATAGCAAGTAAAATGTATTATGCTCATCCCCGAAACCAGGATACGGTCCCAACTGACGTGAGGGAGAGTGCTATAGAGGAGGTGGCTCGCCATTTGGAAGATTTGATGCCGGCACTGTAGTACATTTAAGCCGAGTCCCATGTGTTGTAATCATTATTTTTAATCTCTTTTTTAATGCAATGTCTAGGGAGATACCGCAATCGGGATGATGTATAGATATTTTATTTAAATTCAGTACTGATGAAATAAAAAATTACACCAAAATTCTGAAGATGAGGATCTTATCTTGCGAACGTAAAACAAATATAAATTGCTGTTAAATAGTTTGTTGTTCATATGGAAAATATCGTATACTAACACTCAGCAGTCGCTTTATTTCGGAATTCACCTAATTTTCCATCCAAATGAGATTTCCAAAGCTGCATTTGTTCTGAGGCCCCGCTACTCCACGTCGGATAGATTGGGGGTAGCAAGACCTCCCCTGTCATTAACAAAGCAATGAAATGATTTTGTCGTATTAATCCCATATTCATGAAACTGCTCGGATCAGTAGAGACGCCGGCCTCCTGCCACATGAGCGGAAGGAAAGTATTACTTTGCTGGGCATATAATGTAACCACCCTCAGAAGATGAGAATCAAACCAGAAATCCTCTTCTGCCGGAACTACATAACAATCCAACAGCCTGAATGCTAAATCGTAATCGACTGCCCCAAGAACATAGCGCCAAAAAGTAGCTTCATCCCGGAGTTCTTGGTGCAGGTCTCTACGCACTTGGTGCCACTGCGCCTGGTCTGCATCGTGTACGAAATAGGCAATTACCCTAAAACCACAATGTCCATCGGGCACTACATTAACGTGCCCGGTAATGTATTCGAACACGAACTGCTTCAAAAATACAGGAATGTCGTAAGGCCACTCAGAAGCGTGGGGCCTCACAACCCTTCGTCTTCTCTGCCCGCCTGTGGATCGCCGACCTGCGAGTGTAAAGCATATTAAATTGAGTATGTGTATATGTATTTAACAACAATGACATGTTAAAATTAAATACATATATTCGTACCTCGTTGTAGCGCATTCCTTTCGGTATGCTCGAACCCTGATAGATCTCGTTGGGTTGAATTGTGTCTGGGACGTCCCCTGTGTGGCCTACTAACCAGCTTTGCTAAATTAACAGTTTCCGGATAAAGCGTCGAATGCACAACACCCATGACCCTGTATATCTCAGCGCTATGACGCGACATGACATCCACAAACATTTCATGCAGTCGCCCTTCAGCAGTTTGCCTCTCCTCCTGAGTTCCTGGAATATCAGTATCTCCCAAATGCAGCATCTTCCAGAAGGCGTCTACATCGATAGGATCAATTGGTTGGTACGCGCGCACCAACTGTTGCATCTCACAAGCACATGGCAGACCGCAACTTGTTCGGAGTTCGCAACCACAAAGCGCACCATCGTCCCCGATAAGGCCAACTCTTTTTGTATATTCGTCCTCCACCATTGTAACACCAGCGAACGACATTCTACCGTTCAAACGACTATACAGTAGGTAGTCGCTCTTCCGGTATGTTTTGCTGCGCGAAACTTCCATTTTAGTCCGAATTTCATGGAGGTGCAACCCTATCATAATATGAATGTCGTGAAAAATACTTGGGAACGCCTTTCTATCCGTACCAATAGCCTTCTTCACCTATGCATGTGCACTCTCAACCCTAAAAGACAATTGACATTAAAATTCTTCATAGAACATAAATCATTTTATAAAACATCGCGTAAATATACAATGTACAAATCATAAATGAATTAAATAAATAACTTACATGTTCGTTGTGCGCCCTCTATAATCCTTTATACTTTTCGTCCAACAAGACACAAACTTCTCCTTGTGGGGATCCAACCATGTCTTCTTCAAGTACGGAATAACATTTCTGAATCTCGATTTATTCCCATATTTAGTATCAATATAATCCACAGCTTTCGTGAACTGTTCATATGTCAGGGCTTTCACCGCTTGCCCCCAACGATATAGAAAGACATCCGTTGTAGTTTTGTCGTTCCCAGTTGACATTACATGTTTCTTGACATTCATTTCAATGTGTCTCCTACAAAGTAGCTGGGTAGCACGTGGGAATACTAGTTCCACAACATTCAGCAATGCGGTCCCTCGATCAGTCATGACCACGTGGGGGAATTTGTTTTGCTCGAATAAAGTGCTCAATTGCGCCAATCCCCAGTAATAACTCGGAGTAGTCTCATTCCTCAGGAAAATGAACGCAATATGAACATACTGAGCTGTAGGTACATGAGCTACAATTTGCAGCAGATGCATGTCATACCTGTTTGTCTTATACGTCGTATCCATAAACAAAACGCACGGAAATAGAACAAGTAGACGACGCGCCTTCTTGTGCGCAAAGAAGATGTGGCCCACTGCATTACTTCCATCATCGCCTGAGTACGCATAGAAGTATTCGTGATTATGCAGAAGTTTGAAGAAATACTGCATGTTAGTCATACCTCCCCTCGCATCCCTTTTACTTTTTGCTGATTCGTTGTAAACCTGTCTTGTGTGGCTGACATTTTCCGGATCATCTGCGCGCAATTGGGCCAATATATGCTTCGGCCTGATGTTAATACTGGACATTTTTACAATCTTCTTCTTCTCCGCTTCTGTTAACCGTGTCTACGATGAATGCCAGTTTCGAACTTCTTCTAATTCATGATTGTGCGTACCGTTTCTGACCTTTAACGTCCACTTTCCCCCATCAATTTCTCGTCCCTTTAGGTGAAATGGACAGTTTGTCATCTTGCTGCTTGTATTGCTCCGTCTGCTTCTCCCTCCGGTATGGGTGCCTTCTCCCTAACTTTTCCTGATCTATCCCAATCTCAACTCTACCTTTTCTCCCTCTTGTTAGGAACAGCCCCAACATTTTTGAAGAGGAAGTAATTTTTGCCGTCATATTATTTTCAGCTGCTCATGCTTTAACCCATGCAATCATACCTTCCTTACTGCTGAACTCTTCGTTCGTCTAAAATACTTCGGTGTGGTCAGCATAAATGTCATCACTCTCAATGTGGAAATCCTTTTAACATAAAAAAAACCTGGTTCAGCATACTTAAACACAAAAATTTCGATTCATCAAATAAATTGCGCATTTATATTGTCGGCTAGAGCCAAAGTTCTGACACAATTATGATTAGAATAGGTTGGAGGGATATTGCGACTGTCCCGGGGTTTTCGCCCAGGAAAATAGCCGGAAATACGGCCACCCGCCGGAAGAACGGCCGGTGCCCGGAAGTTTTTTTTTGGCCGGAAATACCGCCGGCGAACGGCGGTATTTCCCGTCCTTCGGCGATATTTCCCAAAAGAAATACCCCCGGCGGTATTTTCGGCGAAAATAATGCCGTTCTCTGGCGGAATTTTCACTGGAAATACAGCTGTCGGATGGCGGTATTTCCCAGGGAAATACCGCCGTCGAACGGCGGTATTTTGGCCGGAAATACCGCCGGCGGCCGGCGGTATTCCGTCATTTCTGTCCGGAGAGACAGTCTCCCCGTCCGAAATGTTGTAGAACCGGCAAAAAACGTCCGGATATTCGCAGATCCGGGAAAAAAAATTCCCCCCAAATGGGTTTTTTTTCCCGAAAATTAAAATCAATGGGTATATAGAGAATTTATGCAAACTAATTTAAAGTAAAAAAATAAATATAGTGTTACTTACAGTGTAATATAGATCGTACTCGGGTATACCGGCCATATTTGAATAAACTTGTCAGTGATGAAATGGAAAACAAGTGTTTCTGCAGTTTAATATAAATGGAAAACAACTAACTCTGAAGGTTGAACAAATATAATGAACTTGGCACCTTACTTATAGGTGAAAAAATGAAAAAAAAGAAATTTAATCATAAAGGGCAAATCGAACTTTTTACAAGGGAATGTTACTGCGTTTAGTAAAATCGTTACTGCGTTTAGTATGCCTCATCCTAAAACATAGCATTCATGACTTATGTAGGATTCAGAGACATATAATGAGAATGAAGGGCAGTCGTTTAAAGCTCGATATGAACAATAAACAAACTAGCTAGTTCGCCTAACGGGTATGTCATATCATATCATTTTAATATCATATCATTTCATATCATAACATATCATATCATATCGGTATCGTCAGCCACATCCCCAAGGGTCATATATGGGCCCCGGTATAATCGGTACTGATTTTGAAATCAGGAACGTAGATGATCCAGACGACCAAACCCTTCGCTAGCTCATGGGATCAAATCGCACCAAATAATGGATTCGACTCAACAATGCTCATATAACAGATTTAGTGCACAAAGAAAGTACAACTGACCATAACAAATACATATGCATTCCAGCCGGTAAGTAAAAACAACTGGCGGTTCGAAAATCAAAAAAACATTTCAAACATTTTTAACAAATATTTCAAAATATGCCACAAACAAGATACAATGCAGTTCAAGAACTGCGTTAAAATGGAATCCATTTTCAGTGATAAACTCACCTCGGTCCGAAGATCTAAGCTCACATACTAGCTATTTAACCGATCTACATATATTTCAGGTTCCGACAATTCAGTACTATATCTAACTAATAGAATTCTAATTTCCAACGAATAAAATTCTAATTGCTAACTTATTCCAAAATTTTAACTAATAAGGGCATAATGGTAATTTACCTATTTTTCTTGTTTAAAACAGGTATTTCGAGAATGTAAGTATTCTAAAAATTATCATTCAAAAAAATACCTATAAAAACTTAAGAGTTATAATTTTAAAGAAGAAATAATCATTATGCTGAAAAACTGAAATTTAAATAATTTATAAACATTATTTCTACATTATTTTATAAATAGTTCTAAATTGTATAAAACTTACAGAATTATAACTTAAGAAAATACAAGTGTAAAATCCATAAAATACTCGTTAGAACAATTTTAACAAGATTTTATAAAAGGATTTATAACGGAATAATTAAAAGAAAACAAACTTGTAGAAAAATCAATTTTCCTAATTGAGATCTGTTTTACTTGATGATAGATCAGTCAAAACCAATTAAAATTTTCCAGAAAACTGTGGATCGATTTTTCCCAAAAATTTTTGGCATGAAATGACATAAATGCAGGTTTAGGAAGGAAGGAAGGGGGTATTTATAGAGGTTAGGGTCGTGTAGGACAAAAGACAAGAGGTTAAAAGACCTCCATACCCGTGACTTGAGTGACAAGTCTTAAATTTTATCCTCTGGCCACGAATCTGTTTTTCCTGATTGACAAATTGGTACAACCGATCACAATCGGTTTTACCGACCAAATATCGGTTAAAATCAATCAAAAAGTCGGTAAAATATTTTTTAATAATTTACCAATTGGTTTACCGATTGGTTAAAAGGTCAAAACCATTTTCCTAAATTCTATCCACAGCAAATCGGTTTTACCCGATTAGGAATTGGTTAAAACCGATTCCATGCAATCCTATCCAATTGCCAATCGGTTTTACCTGATTGGAATTGGGTGGACAATTGATTTTCCTTTTTTCCAAACAATTAAAACCATTTATAGGTGGTAAGAAACTTCCATTTTTACTGTTCAAAGCGGTGCAATCAGTTTTACCCAATCTAAGAGTGGGAAATTTTGATTTTTCCTATTTTCTATCATTTTTCATTTATTTTCTAATTTCCTATCTTCTAATTCCTATTTCCAAAAATTCTGTAAGTCCTTAAATCATACTATTCTTAACCAAATATTATAACATGTATTTTAGAATTAAAGTTATCAATTAATCCACATAATTAAAGATTTAGAATTAAAAGAAAGAAGTTCTTTTGAAATAAAATATCCGAGGATTTTCATATAATTTTCTTAAAGAAATAACTTTAAACGAAAATTCTTTTTAGAAAAATTCTTAACTAATCATGAAATATTTATAAATACCTCAATATACTCTCGAGGTGAATTTTAAAATATTAAAATCCTACGAGGTTTCACATCCTTTCACCCTTCAAAAATTTTGTCCCTGAAATTATTTAATTTAGTAAACTCTCAAAGGAAACAAAGATCTATTACCTAATCGCAACAAATCACTTATGTAACTATAAGTGTAGAAAACCTTTGAAATCCTATAGTTTTAACAGGACCAAAAGTAGTATTAAGTTCTGAAAGTTTATAACATTTTACTTCCTGGAACTTAGGAAAATTAAAGAATAAAACTTAGGATAAATTAAAATCAAACTAGAACTTGGGTCAAACTGTAATTTTCAAAAATTACAATCGGTTTTAACCGACTTCCGATCGGTTAAAACCGATCTGGCTCCAGTTCATAAAAATAAAAACTTTCCCCCAAATTGTTTTTTTCGATTTCTCCCCTTTTGTGAAGAACTCGAACTCTAGTTCGAATTTTCTCTAATTCCTTGCCTCAAATTTCCTAATTTCTTATGGTTTGTGTTTCCTAATCACTTCAAGAACATTCCTTGGTGATTCCTTACCTAAGAATTCCTCAAAATTTGATTAAAATTTTTTGGGTTCTTCATACCCTAAAATTTTTCGATTTTTGTAGGTTCAAAGGATTTGGTAAGTTAATCTTTGAGCTCCCTATATAAAAAGCTTCTATAGAAGGTGGGTTTTCATTTTCTTAGTTTGGTTTATTGTTTTCATGAATTTAATTCCATGTTTATATTTTTGAGCCTTGGGTAAAATTTGAATTTTTATCTATAGTCGAATTTAAACTTGTGTTTTGTGTTTCTTTGGACAATTGTGGTTTATTCATGCTTTATGTGCCTTTAGATGTTCTAGGTTTGATTCTTGTAAAGTTAGAATTAGTTTCCAAATTTTTCCCATTTTCGAGCATGAATGGTTAGGCCAAATTTTGGAATAATCTTTTTCTAATACTTTATGATTGTGGTTTGGAAGGCTTTCTTGTTTTGGTAGGGATTTAGTCTTGAATTCTTAGTCATTGGAATGGATTGCCTAATTCTCTTTATTTTTGGATACTAGGATTTATGGTTCAAATTTAGGTGTTGTTCATTTGAAGATTACTATAACTTAAGAAAGTTCATTTGAGGCTATATAATTAGGGATTCTAAAGATTTGATAGATAATTTATAATTTCCTTAGTTCCTAAACATTTAGAATCAATGGTTTAGGATAGGTCTCTTGTTTAAGATAGCTTTATGAAAAGTTCATAACTTTGTGATTGTTTTGGAGTAATGTCCTATGATTCTAACATTTGGAATGAAGTTCTTAATTTTTCTTCATTCTTGGAGAGTTAAGATTCAAGTTTAGGTGTTCTTTTCCTTCTTAGAGATTACTTGGATTTTTTTGTATTTTCTTGAATCTTTGAGGTCATATGGTTCAAATGGAATTGGTAGCTTTTCTTTATATTTTAAAATTCATGGTCTAAGAGATGTACTTGTTTAGTTATCTTGGGATATTTTTGGTTTGTCACAATTTAGGTTCGAGATAAGATGATTAATTTACTTAAATCCCTTGCTTTATAATTAATTGCCTGGAAAATGAGTTTAAATTTATGATTCTTGTATATTTATGGTTCTTTTTTTGTATTTTCAGGATTATGGCTCCTAAGAGGAATACTTATAAAAGGAGTAGGGTGGAGAGTTTGACTGCTGAGCCTTGGCCTCGGTTCATAGATGATAAGACTCAGGAACTATAAGAGCAATTATTGACTTGTGGGCTATCCGACTGTTTTATACTGGAGACGGATAGTTCGGTAAGTGTAAATATTGATGGAATCTTGGAGTATTTTGATTTTCAAGGGTTTAGGCCTTTATTATAGGTTAATGAACCTATATATGTGTAAGGGATTTTTACGCAAATCTCAAGGTAGATGAGTTGGGGAATGCTATACTCTGGTGAAAGGTACCTAGTTTATGGTTAATGCAGTGATGGTTGATAAAGCTTTAGGCCTACAGGAGAATGTTCCTTCTGTTGATGACTCTTCTATTTTGACTAGACATACTGAGTATTATACACATAGTTAGCCTAAAAATTTTCCATTTTCGATGCTAAAGTTGGGTAGGAAATACTTTAAACGGATGTTGAAGATCTGGGCTCTCCCAATAAGGATTATAAGCTTGGGCAGTTAGAGCCAACTTTTAGGTTGTTGTTTAAGATGACTGGGCATACATTTGTCCCTACTGCTGGGCATTCTTCTGAGCCCAATATTTCAGAGCTCACTTTATTTTATCTAATGGTAGAGTGGCATGTACTTGATTATGGAAGCATGTTCATGGGGTTTCTAAAGGAATTTAAGCCAAATAGATTCTTGGCTTTTGGACATTATTTGACATGGATTTTTAAATATAATAATGTTCCTTTAGAAGCTTGATTAGGTCCAATTCCTAAGAAGTATGATATCCATTTCTTTGCCAAGAAAAGAATGAACTGGATGGGGGATAAATGGATGTATGGAGTAAGACCTCATACCATGAATCGCATGAGGCTACAGCAGGGAGAAGCAAGCAGCCAAAAAGGAGGAAACAACTCCTCACAACCAGGAATGAAGCTCTGATATCTCTTATGACTTCTCAGTTTGCGGATTTGAATGAAAGGATGAATGCTTGATTTGATGAGTTCACACTCGCTTGGATCGGATGGAGGAGGGACAAGAAGATGCTAAGGATGAGTTGACAGTAATGGCTAAAGGGTTACAAATTCAATATGATGGGGATAGCATAGCTGAACTAGATCAACTACGGCAAACATTGCAGAGAGCGAGAGCAAATCAGAGGAATCAAAGGGGTCATTGAGAGTTGAGCGAGTAGTGGAGAGGCAGGCTAAAGGAGTTTGAGGGACAGGTCTTGTATGGCCTTATGGGATCTAGAGATCTTTGTGTGGATACTTCCTTACATTACTTTCATTTGGTTTGCACCTGTGTGTGCTTTAAACATTGGTATTATTATGGTTTTATGGTTTGATTGTAATTCTTTAAATGCTTTCTTTTTAATTAGCTTTATGGTTTTAGTTAAGTCTTTATGGAATGCTTTCTTTGAATTGGCTTTGTGGCTTTGGATTGATGTTCTTATAGGATGATGATTGTAAAGGTTGATTGGTGGAATGATAGCTAGCATAGTCAGTAACTTTTGGTTGGTATTCTGTAGTTTGGCTGTTATTTTTCTTGCAGGTGGTTTCTTTGAAATTACAGAGGAAACTTTGCCGAAATTTTTCTAAAGTTAACGTAATGGGTGTCTTTAGACGAACACTCCTAAATCCTTTGTTTTTGCTTTAAAAACAAGGTTGAACCTAAAAAAGAGTTCTATTTTAAGATTCTAAAGGGAAAGCATTGAAAAAAATCACTACTACCTTTCACACTTACCTTAAGATTCTAAGATGTTAAAGTTTATGAATTTTTAAGGTAAAATATGAAATAGTTTGAAGTACTTAAGTCGCGATTTTATAAAGGGTTAATTACGCAAAAACCCCCCCGTGGTTTGCGAAAGTACAGGATGGCCCCCCTATGATTTAAAAAGCTACGCAAACCACCACCACCCCCCCCCCCCCTTTGTGGTTTCAAAACCCCTGTAAAGTAGACGAAAATCTTAATTTCTGACCAAATTGCCCTTATTCAGTCAAAGGGTCATCACAAAACCACAAGGGCAATTTGGTAAGAAATTAAGATTTTCGTCTACTTTACAGGGTTTGGAAACCACAGGGGGGGCGGGGGGCGGTTTGCGTAGCTTTTTAAACCATAGGAGGGTCATCCTGTACTTTCGCAAACCACAGGGGGGTTTTGCTTAATTAACCCTTTTTTAAAATCTAGAACTTGCGACTAATGTAAAGTTTATGTTGCCTGAGGAAAAATCCTTCTTTCCTATTTTTACAAGAAAGTCCCCTTTTGTTCCCACTTCTAGTTCTATGGCTAAAGTTTTAGGAAAATTTAAAGCTAAGTATCTACCAAAATAAAGTAAGAAATTTTAATGTAAAAGGAATTCTTAATCGTAAGTAAAAGAGACTTTATAAGTAAAGCGAATCGTAAAATAAAGAAAATCGTAAATAAGAAAATAAAGAAGCAAAGATAATCTAAGCTTTAAAGAAAAGTTTTAAATAAGGAAGTAAAAGTAAAATTATTTTGAAATTATTTGAAAGCGATAAACACATGAGTCAAATAGGGGGGTACAGCCAAACAAACCCTTTATCTTATTACGAAAATATTTCTATTACATATTCCATCACTCCCCACACAAGGGGTTAGCTTCACTGAATGGCTGCCTGGTTTGCACCAGGACTCGAAATGGACAAAACATGATAATAAATTTTTTCATTTATTATAATAAAGTAAAACTTACAAAGCCCTATATACATGAATTATCAGAGTATGAGCCCATCTAGACAATCCAGCCTTCTAGTCGTATCCAAAGTTTCCAAACTCCAGGTAATCCTAGTGATCATAATCATCTCCGTACCAAAGATCTATAATGCAATTTTGAAAACAGGAAAATGGAATGAGCCCATGCCCAGTGAGAATCCACAGTTTTCGCAAACATTTACCGAGTTGCAAATATTACCTATGCATACAATTCAGGCATATCCTAACATGTAGCATTCATGTCTCAAGTAGGATTTAGAGCCATATAATGAAATGAAGGGGAGTCGTTTAAAGCTCGATATGAACAATAAACGAACTAGCCAGTTCAGCTCGTGGGCGTGTCATATCATATCATATCATATCATTTCATATCATAACATATCATATCATATCAGTATCGTCAGTCACATCCCAAACAATCATATATGGGCTCCGGTATAATCGGTACTAATTTCGAAATCAGGAACGCAGATGATCCAGATGACCAAGCCCTTCACTGGCTCATGGGATCAAATGGCAAACAATAATGGATCCGACTCAACAATGCTCATATAACATATTCAGTGCACAAAGAAAGTAAAACTGACCATAACAAATACATATGCATTCCAACCGGTAAGTAAACACAACTGGCAGTTCAAAAATCAATAAAACATTTCTAACATTTTTAACCAACATTTCAAAATATGCCATAAACAAGATTCAATGCAGTTGAATTATTAATTGTGTTAAAACGGAATTCATTTTCAGTGATAAACTCACCTTGGTCCAAAGATCTAAGCTCACGTACTAGCTATCTAACCGATCTGCATATATTTCAGGTTCCGGCAATTCAGTATTATTTCTAACTAATAGAATTCTAATTTCTAACAAATAAAATTCTAATCGCTAACTTATTCAGGAATTTTAACTAATAAGGGCATAATGGTAATTTACCTATTTTTCTTATTTAAAACATGTATTTCTAGAAATTAAGTATTCTAAAAATTATCTATCTAAAAAATAACTATAAAAACGTAATAGTTATAATTTTAAAGAAGATATATCATTATGCCGAAAAATTGAAATTTAAATAATTTATAAACATTATTTCTACATTATTTTATAAATAGTTCTAAATTGTATAAAACTTACCGAAATTATAACTTACAAAAATACAAGTGTAAAATCTGTAAAATACTCGTTAGAACAATTTTAACAAGATTTTATAAAAGGATTTATAACGGAATGGTTAAAAGAAAACAAAATTGCAGAAAAATCAATTTTCCTATTTGAGATCGGTTTTACCCGATGATAGATCAGTCAAAACCAATTAAAATTTTCCAAAAAACTGTGGATCTGTTTTTCCCCATTTTTTATCGGTTAAAACGTGTCCAATATTTACAAAATAGTGCCTGACAATTTTTGAAATCCTAAAATTGCTAAAACCATTTTTCCAATCTGTTTTACCCAATAAAAAGGGGTATAACCAATTGTTTCTGGGCTAAGATCGGTTTTACCCGATCCTTCATCGGTAAAAACCAATGCATGCCCAGATTTCATGTTCTTCATCCAAGCTTTGGTTTTTCGAACAAAAGTGCATCTAGATACATTTTTCTTCACTTCTTTTTGCCAAAAATCATTTCTACAATACTCCTAGAACATGTTTAACATTTCAAAATATTTTTCTAAAGTTCAAAATTCCAAGAATAAATTAAATCCTAAAAAAACCTTATAAACTCTAAAAATCTAAACTTTGGCATCATAATTGCATTCCTAACGTAAAATTCTTACCTCTTTCGATTCCCTACACCTCCTAATTATGTTTCCTCATATTAGAATGGAATTCCCACTTCAAGAGCTTGCTCCTTCTTCTTCTTCCAAGATTTTCTTCCTAGTTTCTAAGTTGGAGAAATTTTTGCAAAGTTTTGGCATGAAATGGCATAAATGAAGGTTTAGGAAGGAAGGGAGAGGGTATTGTAGAGGTTAGGGTTGTGTGGGACAAAAGGAAAGAGTTTAAAAGACCTCCATGCCCGTGACTTGAGTGACAAGTCTTAGATTCTATCCTTTGGCCACGAATTGGTTTTTCCCGATTGACAAATCAGTACAACCGATCACAATCAATTTTACCCGACCAAAAAGATTTAGAAGGAAAATAAGAAGATTTTGAAGACGAGTTGACCATGGTAAACAAAGGGGTGAAAATGCAGTGCGATGAGCACAACATAGCTGAGCTAGAGCACATGCAGCAGGCCTTATGTGATGGGAGAATGGCTCAAAGAAGTTGTAGAAATGGAATAGATGAATGATGTGCCTTGCATGGCATGATTTGGAACCTTAGATTGGATAATGTACTTTTGGATGATTGTTTTTTACTTTTTTTTTGCACCTTTGAGTGCCTTGAATATTTTTCTCTTTATGTTTTTCATTTATATTGCTTGTGAAGTTTACAGTTCTTGGATGATTTGGCATGGTTTCTTTACTTTTAGATTTATTTTTGTGTAGAAGAAGGATTTATGGTTACTTTAGTAGAGAAAATGTCTTATGGTTTCTCTTAGCGTGGAGAATGGCTTGATTATGGAAGAATGTTTTATGGTTTCTTTGCTTGGAATGGAAGGCTTGAATTGTAGATATTATATAATGTTTGGTTAGTTTGAAATGATGGAAGGAAATGTATGTTGATTGTAGTTTTAGTTTTGATAGATTTAGATTTGTGGTTGGGCTGTTGTATCTTTCTTTTTGCAGGTGGTTATCTTTAAAATACAGAGAAAACTCTATCGAAATTTTCCAAAATTTAGCTAGAAGGTTTGAAAAATATTCCTAAATCTTGTTTTTAGGGATTCTAAGTATAAGGAATAGTTAATGTTATAATTTACAATTCAATCTTATTTTCAAAGGGATTTTAATTTTCATGAAAAGGTTTTGTTTAAGATATCGGTTGCATGTCTTTTAGAGTTAGAGTACTATGAATTTTAAGTGAGGGTAATGGAATTCACAACTAGCTAAGGAAATGATTTATATCCTTAGATTGAGATTCTAAAGTTGCTTTTCTAAAATTCTATTGCTTAAAGCCAGGTTTGAAATTCTCAATTCCTAAATAATTTATGGAAAAGTCTTTTCCCTAACTTTATTTCTACGGCTTATTTTCTAATAAAGAAAGTCAACGCTTTTAACCTGTCTAATTTAGAAAACATACATATATATATATATATATATATATATAGATGAAAATAAAGTAGTTTCAAGTAAAATAAACACATAGTTCAGTAAGGGGGGGGAAACAATCAAAATTATAGCAACCTAACTTTATTATACAAGCATTCATATTATTCGTACATTCATAACTAATACTTACTAATGATACTACAAGCAACACTTACTACTTCTTCAAACTTCACACATAATTTACAAATATTCTAAGCGCTATTACTTTTATAGTTTGCTTTCTTCTTTTTACTATTCCTTCGGATGCCCCGAAGGTCCTGCCTCCATTTCTACAGGAACAATGACTTGGTTCACGGATTGTGCGCTAAGATCTTCTATAGGTAAAGCTAGTTGTCCTACCGCTATGGCTACCCTGTACATCTCGATCTTAATCCAGCTACGCATGATTCTAACCGAGTCCTTGAACCCACTAAGGTTTTGAACGATAAGAGCTTGAACTAACCAGTCGGCTCCTTTTTCAACCATTTCACAGGCATGACTTATATTGGCCACAGCCTCTTTAGCTCTTACATTCTCATCTCGTATAGTAGCCCTTAAACAACCATTATCCCTGATGTAGTAATCTATAAAATAGTTATTAGTATCTATCTGGCATTGACAATATTCTAGCTGTGCCTCCACTTGTGCTCTTCTATCCTGGGATCCGGCCAATAATAACTGCAACTCTCCTATCTGAGCATCCTTTTCTACTAGGTGCTGCTCTGCTTTGTCTAAGTCATCTCTTAACTGGTTCCTTTCTGTCTCTATTGCTCCTACTACTCGGTTAGGACGGAGTTCCTACGCCAACACTCATAGTTTATTGGTTAGATATGCCTTCCTGGAACATAGGCTAAACTTCATAGTTCGGAAGTTATCATGATCTTGCTGTTCAGCTTGAGTCATTGTCATCATTATCTATAAAATTGTTCCGAATCATGTAAGTTGATTCACAATTTATAACTTAAAGCTTCTTAAATAGACCTAACATTATTAAAAGATTAAATATAGCATATATATTCAAGCATGCACATTTCAATATCGTGTTTAAAACTCCCTTAAAGCTTATTTAAAATTTTCCACATCGTAATGCTTACGTAAACCCTTTCCTATATCCCGAATCCTAAAGCTCATTTACTATTCCTATATGTCCCAAGTCTTTATGCTCTGATACCACGTCTGTGACGCCCCAGATTCACCACCCCGCATACAAGGGGTTGGCTTCACCGGATGCTTGTCTGGTTCGCACCAGGACTCAGAACATGCATAACATAATAATTTTATTATATTACAATAAAACTTACACAGCCCTAATGTACATGATTATCAGAGTATTAGCTCATCTCTATTCATACCACCTTTTAGCTGTATCCCATTATTTCAATACTTTGTGATGAGGTCATCCCTAGCTCACACAAGCCAATTCAGCATTTGCTGAGTCAATCCAAAGGCAAGTCCAATTAAATGCATTGCAAGGAGGAAGAAATGGTCAAAGGAGGAAATCAACAAGCCTATTGGCCATCTACTACTTCAATTACAAATTTGGCAATTTCCAGAAACATTTCTAGAACATTTCTTAATCGATCTTGAAAGTATTTACAACTTCCCAATCTGTCAAATGGTTACGACAAAAGAATCTTGGAGAAATATATAAATCTTGATTTTCTTGATTTAGAATATTTCAAAATAATTCCAAGAGCTTCTAAATGGATTCAGAATGCTCGAACTATTTGGTGAAGTTTTCAACACTTCCAAAAATGTATGCTTTGTCGAAATGGGCCTAAACCCCAGCATTCATAGCTTGAAGAATTTGGCCAACCCAAGAGAAGCCCATGAACGAAATCCTCTTCAAAATACAAGTTGGTAAAGGGTTTGAGAAGGAATTAGGATTTGTGCATGTTTCCTATTCCTACTCGTAGTTTGTTGCAAATTAGTTAGGTTGTTACAAGTTTGTTACAACTAGATTAACTTGGTAGTTTCCAAAAAGAGATCCCTTCTTGATCTCCCTTTTATATTGGATTTTATAATTCTTTATTAAGTATTTTAATGTGTAAATTCGGCCATCACCATTCCATATGGCAGCCAAATTCAGCAACTACCAAAACCTAGTTCCTTTAGGTTTCTGGTTTGTAAGAAATTGAAATCCCAATTAGCAACCTAAGAGGGAGAGGGGGTGAATTAGGTCTTAGACCAATTAAAAATTCGTTTGAAATATTTGAAAACTTGTTCTTCAAAAGACAATTTCAAATCAAGTGTAGTGTGTGATGAAGTGATTTGTCTAAGCAATTGAGAAAGCAAATTAATGATGACAAAACAAACACAAGGAATTATAGTGGTTCGGATTACCTTTAAATCCTACTCCACTCCTCAGTTCTTCCACTTGAAAGTTCCTAATCCACTAGATGAAACACTTAAAGATATGTTTCAAACCACTACACTTGCTCAAAACTAATCCACTTAGTCTTAAGACTTTTTACAAGAATTTCCTAACTTAACTCTAAGCTAGAAAAGTTTCCTAAATCTCTAAGACTAGAAATGGATCTTTTGCCCCTATCCTTCCTCAAGGATCTTTAGGTCTTACTCAAGACTCCACCTATCTTAGAGATGAATCTTTTGCCTTATCCTACAGAAGGATGTAGGACTTACTCAAGACTCCCCCTTTCTTCAATCTCCCCCTTTCACCTTGCCTATCTCATCAACAAGAGAGTAGGACTTTTACAAATTGCCTCAACCCCTCAATAGGTTAGGACTTTTTCAAAGTTGTAGAAGAGTTTTTGCTCTAAATAAAAGAGTGCTAAAAGATGAATAATGAAAGTACAATTGAACTATGCTAAGTCTCTTTGTGAAGAATGAAAAGTTATGATTTTTCTCTTGAAATGGATTGGAATGTTATAGATGATAGCTGAACTCAATTTGGCATTCTTGACTTTGAAATGGTGGACTTGAAATATTTATAGGACCGCTTGTCCTGCTCTCTAACGGCTATAAAATTAAGACTGAAAGCGATGGTTCAAGACTGAGCTTCTGGACCCTGTTAGACCTATGGTCTACATTCTTTGATTTGTTTTGATGATGTTTAACAAATGAGTGATTATATAAATAATGGGATAATTAGATGTTATGCATGAGTATTTTGGTGCCCATATCGGTTTGTAGTTCTGCCAGTAAGCTCGCCGAAAGAAGGAATAAAGCTGAAAACTAAGTTCGGGGAGCTGTTCGGCAGCCTGTTCGGAAACCGAACTAGGTTTGGTGAGGTCTTCGGCAACCTCTTCGGAATTAGAAGATTGAATTTCATACGCTGGCTATTAAATTTTAGACTTTGGCTACTGCAAACAAATCTAATATCAGAAGCTAAAAGCTGTGATATCAGAAGCTAAAAGCTGTGATATCAGAACCCAGGTGCTGATACCAAAAGCTGTAGGTTCGCATTCTGAACTATTGTAGCCGCTAGAATTTCAAAGTGCAAATATAACTACTGGAAAGCAATTTCAACCCACTATAAAAGCTCCAAAACTCATTTTGAAAACTCAAAGAGTCAAGAACCCATATCCCACTTCAAGAATACATTGAGAGCTTATATTTACATCATTTTATTTCATTTGCTTTGTTAAAGGGGATTGGAGAAATTCATAATTCATCACTTAACTATAGACTTTTGAAAAAATTTATACTTTTCTTCAAAATGTTCTTTTTTAGACGCCAAACATTTGGCCCTGTATGGCAACTTCACCATCCATCTCATTTCACTCTCACTTTCATTTTATAATAATTTCTCATCAATTCCAATACACCTTTTTATATTTCCCAAACACCTTTTTACATTCCCCAAACACCTTTTTATATTTCCAATATATTTTTAATAATTTTAAAATCCAAAACACCTTTCAAAATACCTTTCAAAAGCATACCATACGGGGCCTTATTTTCGGGCAAAACGTACCACTCCGTCCAAGTGCTCCGTTAACTCCCCAACGGACCAAAAATTGGAGGGGTAAATTTGTCCAAATTCTTTTTTTTTTCCCTTACCTTTCCAATTTTTTCTTATATTTACAAAACAACCCTCCCCCATTCACGCGCCTAATGATTCCTCTTATCCCTTAGGGCCTGTTCTTTACCCGGTTCTGCCATTTTTTGGGTCTCAACCCAAAAATCGCACCCAACCCCATGTTCTTTACCCAAAAATCAAACCCAGTTCACAAACCCAATTCCCACTTCGGCCGCCGCCCTCCCGCCGCCGCACTCCTCCTCCCGCCGCCGCCACTGCCACCCAGTTCTTCTTCTTCTTCTTCTTCTTCTTCTTCTTCCCGGTGCTCTCTTCTTCTTCTTCTTCGCACTTCTTTCGGCCCTTCCTCTTCCTCCTCCTTCTTCTTCTTATTCTTCTTTCTTTTCTTCTTCTTCCCGGTGCTGTCTTCTTCTTTTCGCACTTCTTCCGTTCCTCCTCCCCTCCTCTTCTTCTCTTCTTCTTCTTTCTTCTTCGCAATTCCTCCTTCCTCCTCCTCTTCTTCTTCTTCTTCTTCTTCTTCTTCTTCTTCTTTCTTCTTCCGGTGCTGTCTCTTTCTCTTCGCAATTCCTCCTTCCTCCTCTCTTATTCTTATTCTTCTTCTTCTTCTTCTTCCTCTTCTTCCCGCCGGCGGTCTTCTTCTTCTTCGCGCCGCCGGCCCTTCCTCCTCCTCTTCTTCTTCTTCTTCCTCCTCCTCCTCTTCTTCTTCTTGGCACTTCTTCCTCTTCCTCCCCCACAATTACTCACAAACCCAATTGATTTTGGGTTTGAAACCCATTTGATTGAAACAGAAAAAATAAGAAGAAGAATATGATTTTGGGGATTTAGGTTTTGGGCCGCCGGCCGGTCGCGCGGTCGGCAGCGGAAGCGACGCGGAGCGGAGACGACCGGGTGGTGGTGGAATTGTGTTGTGGACCCGGGTCTGAGAACGACGTTTCTTTGTTCTGTGTCTCAACCAAAACTCAAACCGGTTCTCAGACCGGCGTAAAGAACATGCCCTTAATTGATTCACATGAATCATCTCTCTCACAACCCCCCCCCAACCCCCCCCCCCCCCACAGACACACACACACCCGGAACCATCTTCCTTATCCTCCTCCTCCCCCTTCCCGTCCTCTCATTCCCCGCTCCTCTGCCCTTTCTCTCCCCTCCGCCCTCCCCTACCCTTCCTCTCCCTTTCTCAATTTGATTGTTTTTCAGATTTTTGTTACTAAATCTTTTGGAATTTTTGTTACCCATGGGGATTTTCTCAGGCACAAGCACACAAGAACTCGTTAGTGACAGACTGGTCTTTCGAGACCCAAGTGGAAGACGATGATGAAAGCGGACGAAACCATTGAGAATTTGAAGCTCGAGTTGGATCCATTTCAGCCCCGAAACAGAGGAAAATAAAGTGCTGGAAACTGCAGAAGGGGAAAGGGAAACAGGTTTACGAATCAGTGAAATCCAGATCTGACACGTCATCAAAATTTGAAATAATGTTGCTAGGAGTTCTCTAATGTTGAATTAATCCATTGTGCCAACGGTTACAGTAGAAAAGCTATAATGTCATAGATTTGGGTTTGGAATTTTCTGGGTTTATGTACAATATGTGTAGCTTTCATTTTGGTTTGGAATTTTGGGACATTTTTTGAGTTTAGAGATTATATGTGTTTCTGAGTGGTTTTTTTTTTCATAGATTTGGTTTGGAATTTTGAGTGGTTGATGATGCTTCTATTGGGAATGGGTTATCAATGCCCGCCACTGGCGGCGGCAAGAAGGGAAGTGTTCATCAAAGTTGCTGAATGGCGCCTGTGATGTGTTCGTGAAATTTGTTGAATAGTGGGGTAGGCCGAGACATTGGGTAATCAGAATCAAGACAAAATTAAATCAAGTCGGAGTCGGCGCATCTGCGATAAGAAAGAAGAAGTACTGGACAGCCCACCCTCAAATGAAGATGCTTCCAAATCCCTCCCTTTTTGTTTCTCCCCATTTTTTGTGTTGATAATTCTTTACAAATGAAGTCCATTTTTTAGGTGTAATAGGAGGATATGGGTTTTTTCCCCCTTATTAGGAATGATAGAACATTAATGTAAAAAATGGGATTCACGGATATACTATTAGGCATTGGGGCCTCATGTTGATTCATTGGAATATGAATTATATACTCCCTAAAAAAAAAAAAAGGTGCAACCATGCTCCTCCCATTAAACTCAAAAAAAATAATAATAAAAAATAAAAATGAAGAAGAGGAAGGAGAAACTCTTAAAGAAAAAGTAATACACATATAAAAAGAATGATAAATGAAATATTACATAAAGAAGAAGAAAAAAAAAATGTAATGGTAACTTAATACATAAAATTTATAATTTGATTGATCAAAATAAATTTGAAAGGGTAAGATTACAATAAAATTTTAAAAATAAAAAGTAAGATAAAAGGTTAAATTATAAGGTATTTTGTGAATATGTAAAAAAAAAAAAAAAAAAAAAAGATTTGGATTTATTTTGTAAAATATATTTGGCGAATACGTAAAAGAATAAAAGATTGGGGTGCGCTTTGTAAAAGTTATAGTAGGGTGTCAAAATTTGACAATTTTACCCTAAAAAAATGCCTTCCGTCAAGTACTTAACGGTGGTATGTTTTGCCCGAAAATGAAAGTTTCATGTCGAAAAAGCATTTTAAAAAAAAGTGTCACTTTTTAGTCCATAGTTAAGTAATAAGTTATGTATTTCACCCAAAGGGATTTAAGGGCTTGGGAATTTATTTTTCACAAAAGAGGCAATTTGTGGCCATTTCATGTGCTTACTTGTAAACCACAAATTGAAGAGGTAAACTTACATATCCATTGAGGGATTGAAGTCCAGTGTGTTAGGCAATTTGTAAGAGGAATGAAAATCCTCAACTCTTGAAGAAGAGTTAGGCAAGGAGAAAGGGAGAGTAAAAAAAAGAAGGAGAAGAGTTGTAAAAGTCCTCAGTCTAGAGTTAGATTAGGCATTTGTTTGAAGTCCTAATTCTAGAGTTAGATTAGGCACTTTGTGTGAAGTTTTAACTTAAAGCTAAGTTGAGCAAATGTGAAAAGTCCTAAATTCTAGAGTTAGAATTTGGGCAAGTGTGAGGGTTTGAAACACACCTTTTAGTGTTTCTTAGAGTTGATTAGGAAATCTCAAATTGTATAACTTGGGGAGTGGATTAGGATTCAAAGGGAATCCGAACCACAATAATTCCTTGCGTTTTGTCTTCTTTAATTTTCTTTACAAATTGTTTTGACAAATCACTTCACACACCACACTCACTTTGATTGGGTGACTTGAAAAAGAAGTTTTTCAAATATTTTCAAAAAGATTTTAATTGGTTAGAACCTAATTCACCCCCCTCCCCCTCTTAGGTTGCTAATTGAGATTTCAGACCCTACCCTATTTAACCCAAAATGCATTTTGAAATGCAATATCATAGAGGTAAATGCTAGAATTTATGAGTTTTTTTACATTAATAATCCATTTTTAGAGGAAAATTCTTAAAATATGGTCTATCGGGACTTTTTCCCAAAATGGAAAATTCGCTTTCTTCACAACTTTTTTTTTCTTAGTTTGTGAAGAAAGAGACTTTTCAAGAATCATTTTCTTTGAAAAAAAAAATTCTTAGTTTGTGAAGAAAACATTTTTAAAAAAATTGCTTTCTTCGCAAACATTTTCTTTTTTAGTTCGTAAACTTGAGCCTTAAGCCAGCCACACACCTCCTTCAACATTAAGTAAATTTCTTTACTTTTGGGATGTTTCATATCAGTAGACACAAATTCATGTATTTCATTGTTTACATGAGTTGGTTCAAGATTCATTATGCACATGTCATTAATCAAATCCAGTGGGACATCATTGTTGTGAAGAATATGTTTGTGAAGAAAGCGATTTTTGAAAACTTTTTTCTTCACAAACTAAGAAAATTGCTTTCTACGAATTCTCTTTTCCCAAAGAAACCGATTTTCAAAAGATCGTTTTCTCAATTTTGGGAAAAATTTAAAATTGTGACATACCATATTGGAATTTCTCATTAATTAAAAGGGATTTTTAATGTGAACAACTCTCACTATTGCATAATCAACAAGGGAGGCGGGTCCTAAGGGGTTTAGGATCCAATAGGAGGTACCAGCACCAGCCTCGTTTAATTGTGATGGACCCGCCTCCGGTTCCTGGCATTGGAGGCGGGTGCATCAGATAAGTGGTTATTGGAGGCGGGTGCACCAATAACCAAATATATTGGAGGCGGGTTCTCGTTGCACCCGCCTCCAATAACCAAAAAAAATTGCCTCTTATAAAGTTGGGTTTTTCTGTAACCCGCCTCCACAAGTGTGTGTATTTGCATTGAATAGTTTTGGAGGCGGGTCATACCCCCTCATTTCCTTCGAATTTCAGACGATTTCTCTTTCCACCTAATTTTTTTTGGGATTTTCCCTATTAAAGCATGAAAAGCTCTTGACTATATGGATATACTCTCAATACCCACTACATCCTACATTTCGAGTAGGGGTTAGTTCATGTAACACCATTTATATCAAACATCAAATTTGCGCAATAATCTCTACAATTCGGGCTGGCATTCATAATTACCCAAATAAATTCCTACTAATAAAATATTATACAAAGTAATCTGACTCCAAAAAGTGTTCAAGCTCATGAGACAATACATACGAGGCGATAAACTGTACCACACCATTTAACTCATCTTTGGTCAAAGCCGACACGTCTCTTGGGAACCACTGATAAGACATACAATAACCAAGAGTACCACATTATTAGGTCTAGCCAACACAATTCAAAATAGAAATTGGGAGCACATAAGTAAAAGGCGACAGAGTACTAATAATGCATTCATCATACCTGATTTAACTTGAGGTGTGGTGTCCTATGTAGGTTAGCTATCTCCCTCATATAGTACATGACATAATAGCCACACTCCTAATTACTCTGTTGTTTCTTGTGCTGCACGAAAGTGTTATAGTGTAAAAACATTAGAGTTTAGTTGCAAAATATAAAAACTTTTTTTACCTTCATATGGACCCAGTTGATATTCTTCCCCTTCTTCTTCGGCTGGTTTGGTTTTTCTGGTTGGGCGGCATTATATTTGAGCAAAGGCCTGGACGTATTAATTAAATCAAACTCAAAGCATCTTAAACTAAATCACAATGAAAAAGTGATACAAAAGAGTGCATAACCAATCAACACAGCTAACACAAATTTTCGAAATCACGTGTTGTATAGAACTTACTCATTCACCAGTGCCTGCAGTGTGCGCGATGGACCCCTATGAAGATAATCAAACCAATACACATCTTCCTCCCCTGGTTTGAAGCAAAGTAACATCCAATGTAAGCTACAACCATTCACTGTATCAGTTAGTATTCGGCTCACTATGAGCGTCAATAAAAAGTAAAAAATATAGAGCCCAATCATACCTCTCAGAATATGGTATAACGCAAAAATTATTATCCCTAGAACTTTATCGTATATGTATCTTGATATCTCCTTCTTTGAATAGTATAACGTGGATAGTCTATCCGGCGTGAAGAAACATACATGGTAATTCTTCGCTTCGGGAGTTCCAACCACACTCTCCTCAATCCCCTACCAAACACAAATACTTTACTTAATAATTTACTTACTTGATACACAAATATATGCAATTACTGAATAATTTACTTGATATACAAATTAATGCATCCTGACCCAAGTTCCTTGTATGAACATAAATTGTCAAATTCAGTTTTGTCCATATTGCATTTCACTTCCACCCTTACTAGCTCTGGTGACATTATGAAATTGTACGTGTGTGGGGGTGTGGGTCATAGTCATGTAATACAAAGTCTTTAAATCTCCATTGACGTCCAAATCACTTACAAGCGGTTGACACTTTGACGAACACTCGCTTATGATTTTATCCTACGTTTGGCAAGATATCACTTCAACTTATTACAACCACATAAATAAAATGACCATCTCGCATTACTAATAAACTAGCATAACACTATCCAGAGTTCCGACACTAAAATCTTTGAAACATTTATTTTGTTTAACCATACTCATGCGTACCTCATGTCCTGCTTGTTCATTCGTACGGTCATTAGTATTAGAACTATTTCGGTCTTTGATAAGGCCGGTCGATGCCCCCGGACTGTCCGACCATCATATTTTGGGCTACAAATATATAGTCCTCCTGCTTTTAACCAGACATCAATACATGAGCTCAGGAATCACCGTTCATTAACTATGTAAATATAAACATAAATAGCGTATAACTTCGGTCATTATCTAGGTGCTCGCCAATGTTGCAGTCGTCTTCCATCCACTGCCATCATTTCTTAGCGTAGGATTACCATCGATCATCCTCTATGAGGGGCCTTTTGTAGGGGGCTGGTGGTAATTAGAAATAGAGAATGAGGACACACAATTGACTCCGTGGTAATTACAAATAGAGCATTACGTAAATCGTGTAACAAATCAAACCTGTTCAGGTGTCAGCTCTACACATCTCACGATCAACCCCTTTGGCCATTGGATTAACATTCCTTGTGTGGCCGCTACTGTGTGTGTCTCAGGGTTTGAAACTGGGAGTTGAGCATTAGGGACTCAAACATTGGTGACTTCCATCTTTGCACACCCTTCTTTAACAGGGTTACCGTGATGCACCATGATCACCAACAGTTTACCATCTGCGACATAAATCCTCTCACCGGAAGAGGAATATATAAACAGTATGCATTTTCTCCTCCCTGTGCAAATCAGACAAACGAATGATTTGGACCCTGATGTAAGTGAAAATTCCAACAGGTAATACTACCACTACATACCTTTATGATCCTAGATGGTGGGGTTGGCCATGTAGGCTACAACTGCGAACATCCTGTCTGGAACCATCATTTGACTTGCCAACTTAGATGTCAGATATTGCGACGGTTGCTTTACTACTATCTGCAGAAAGGGTAAAGATACCTTTGGAGGATCGGCCGCATATCTCCGTTTCTGGACCTCAGAAGGATCTTTCTTTTTCCTCTCTCACTTTCTTGGCCGATGTGGAAAATCGGTATCGATACCGCTTAGCTCTGAACATGCCCTATACCGTCTATATTTATCTCCCTTCTGTGATGCAATGATAAGTATGTCCACATTCTTCCCCTTTGAGATAAAACTTCCTTCTACTCGACGTTGGTGCAATTCGATCTAAGGAAAACTGGCACAATTAGCCACTTTACACAAGTCCCTACTAATATGCAAAGGCAAAAACATTTGAAACACAATGTGCCCACACAAGTATACAAACAATCTCAAAGTACAATTTACTATGTTCTCACAGATCTTTCTAATCTCTTCGATAGCATATCTACCATCTGGTCTCGTTTGGGCTAGTAGCCACCGGTCTGTCCGCAGTACAGGGGAAGGCGGGGGAATTGCATCAGCTTCAGCCTCGGTCCTCCCCCCCCCCCCCCGGTGTAATGGCTGCCTTGATTTGGGCTTCTCGTTTCTCTGCATTCATTATAACATCTGCCTCTGCATATGATGTAGCCCTTAAGTGTTTGGGGGTTTTGTTCTTCTTTGCGTTGTTACTGTTCTGGCAACGTATTACCTGAATAAACCCACAATACCATTATGCACAATTAATCTATGCACTTATGGAAAATACAATTAAAGCATGAGTTTAGTAGTGTATTACCATCATCTCTGGGGTCGTCCGGGATCGTATAAACGCCTCCCATAAATCTGGGGTTAGGAACTTAAATATTTCATAATGGTTGATGCCTTCGTTAACCCATCAACATAAGTTATAAGTTTATTCTCCCACCCCCGTAATGACTTCTCGGTCAAAATGAAGAATTTCTCTTTCACCTTCTCAGTTGCCTCAAAAATGAAAGTCATCTACAACATCAATATTTACTGGGCATGACAAATTTAAAACAAACAATGAACATCTACAAATCACATCTCTACTAACCTCTATTTCCTCCTAGAGCAATTCTTTTAGTCTGTCAGGGACCTCCGGCCAGGTAGGATATTTCAAAAGTCCACATGTGCGCGTGTTATTGCGCACCCAAAATTAGCCCATTTACTCCTATTGTAATTGTGGCGCCATCCACATTAAACCGGATTGTGTGCTTTATTCCCTTTTCTCGACCCTCATTATGTCATCCATAGTTGTTCCCCCTCGGGGCCTCTTACCCTTTTTTTTTTCTCTCTCTTTGTCATCGTCGGTACTAGGGCGTCCCATTGTCTTTTCTTCTGGCCCATATCCCTCAACCCTGCAAACATTAAGGTGTAGTTGAGGTCCCAAATATATGAATGAATCAAGAGATTATAACAAAAGTAATTTCTCCTCTTCTTTAATCGCCTTCAATTTTGCTAAGCATCAAAGTGTCAAACCTAATCATCATTCAGCAAATGTACATTATAATTATAGAACCATTTTTCACAGCCTAAGTCATCTACATATATCCATATGCAAGGAAACTATGATCCTATGAGGAATAGAATATCTTTAGGTGACAACAGACATAGCTTTAATAATTTCTGCAAGTATTTTCCAATCACAAAATGCATTCAATGGTTTATATGGCCTTAAATAAGCAAACGACCTGGATGCCCAATTCAAAGTATTCTCAAGAATAATATCTCATTTAAACCTTTCAAATCTCTTACTCACAAGCATTGCTAACTCTAAAATATTCTTAAGAAAAATCAAGGGTGCAAGATGGTGTATTCTACCCAAACAATAACACAGCTTACAGAAGTATAATTGCTAGAAATCATAACCAGATAGTCATCAAAACATTTCAATTGCTCATAACTTGAATAGAAACACAAATCAAAAGTGTAACTAGCTGATTAAAATTTATAGAAGATCTACATAGTGGAACTATAATGAAGGCCAACATTTATTCAATCTATGTTATCCAATAGCACCAAATTAAATCACAAAAATGCAAAATCCTGATACATAAATTATCCAAGTTGAACTAGGACATTCAACTTCATCCAAATTAGATAAACTATCATCTACATATAAGTTCAGGTCAGTTAAAACATATATCTGCAATTGTATAGCTTGCATTAGATATCTAATGCAAATTGGCCTCAGAGATAATTATGTAAATAGCAAATTCTTGGATAAAGCAGAAACATAGGCTACTCAGTAACCACTACCATACCGGAAATGCAACTAATGGCACACAGAATTATTAAACACCATTAAAATGAGAATGACGATATAATTCAAATTGAAGCAGAATAAAAATTCCCAAGTATCAGTATTTGTCAAAAAACCATAATGTAATCCAGGCAACAAAATTCCATATTTAAGAACTAGGCGAAAGCTCTCTCAATCTAAAAAGTAACAGCACATTAATAATACCAAAAAGCAATAAACACAAAACTTAATCAACTCTCTGCATAATATCCTCAGCTGTAAACTTAGTGCCGTTGTCACAAAATGCATTCACTGGTTTTGCGAGTTAATACAGCTCTAAAGGTTAGGGAAAAGTTTTCTGAAGAAAATTTGAGATGCATGGGAACAAGTATATTAATACAATTAATTATGTTGTAAAGGCATCACATCAAACCTCAAATTCCTTGAATCCACATCAGTGCAAACATTTCAATCTCAAAAAGTAATGAATCATATTATTTCCTCCATTGAAATCAAATGAATGCGATTTTCATGCTCAGAGGATAAAAGTAGTTCTTAAAAAAAGAATAGAGTTAAAAAAACCAAAATTGAAACTAAAAAGAAGGAAGAAAAGAGCTTAGAAAGTATTCCATTTTTCCACATTACGCAAGTAAACAGACTTTATTTATCATACAGAAATTGTTGACTTCTATGAGTTGAGTTGAGTGGTTAAGTGAATTACCCTTATGATACAGCTTCACAAGCAACTTATGCACACCTAGATCTTCAAAAATTACACCGAGGGTTAGATGACCAGCATCCTGAAAAAACAACGGAAAGTCTTTAATTGATGTTCTAAGAACAAAAGTTCCTTGTTAATGCATTCCACTCATACAAGATGCATATGATGAATTGTGATGCTAAAAGAAGCATGAGTATAAAGCACAGAGGTACCAACTTTAGCAGTACTCTGTTTTTCTTCAAAACACAAACTGGACACATATTTCTGAAGATATTTAATCCAGTGACAGTCATAAATCTGTAGCAAAGGTACTAACTTTAGGTTACCAAGACTACAATTTAACTTCAATATTCAAAATACACAAAAATTTGCTCTGCGTAAGCTATCTTATATCCAATTCCAATAATTACTTATTCTACAAATTTGCCCAGTATAAGCTATCGTATATCTCTGTTCATAAAGCACCAATTCATTTGTTTTCAGTTTCTTCAATTTCGAAAATTGAAATGCACCAATAATCGATGTAAATATAGAAATTTACAAACTTCATTACCTTCACCCAAACTTCACAGATATAAATTTGAAATGCACCAATGCCAATCGCTAACATTAAAAAGCATACACATGATGGAAAAAGGGTTTCCTTTTATTTGGAAAGAAAAAAAACAAACTTACATTTTTCTACTTCAAACTTGACGAGGAGCCACTGATTTTGCACTGCCCACTCAACAAGTCCCGAAATTTGACCGTCAACGGCACTTCGCAGGGTCGGTGTTGCCTCGGTTATGTTTGATTAACGGAGTGATGCTGGGTCGAATGAGTTGGAACAGAGCAATTTCGCGTGTGCAGAAGACCCTAGTGCTAAATGCAAGATGTTTCAAAATCGTTCAGGGCAATGGAGGCAGGGTTACTGTGCCACCACCGCGAAATCCCCAATGTTTTATTCCAATTTTTTGAGGAGATGCTATTCCCCCAATTAGGATTAAGTAGAATATATCTAATACACAAATAACATTGTCTTTTTGTTTTTGATGTGTTGAATAAAAATTCTTAAGTCATACAAACGGAGACATCAATATTGGTCTAATGTGCTTCCTTTATGGTGGGAGCGTATAGTTGGATTCGTTTGTAATGTTAATTGTTATATTTAAAACTCACTCACATGATTAAATTGGGGGAATATAATAAAATGGTAGCCCGAAGTTGCTTTTACCAATTTTTAAGTGTATTGAAAAATTAATTGTACTTCCTCTAAGAAATTTATTTAAAGTGGAATTAAATTTTTGTGGACTTAATTACATGTTGTATTTAGTGTTTGAAAAGTGAATTTGGTTCAGTGAACCATTTAAACCGTGTAATTAGTAACGTTACTTTATGCCTTGTTCACTGAGGTACTTACAGATTAAAGTGTAAATAGTGAAAGTAATATAAATTATTTCAAACAAAATGTGATTCATACATTTATTTGTCAAGTTAAATTTTGTTTTTTCCTTTGTAGAGGGAGTAAGTTACGGAATTTTTTTATTGGGGAATTCGTATATATTTGAAAATTTACTCATGCATTTTATTTTTAAAATAACAAATTCCTTTAAAAAATACCGATGTCGAAGTAATTTGTTTCTCGTTAAAAGGAATCACATTAGACCGATGTTGATGCCTCCGTTTGTAATTTTTGCTTAGTTCAAATGAGCATAGGGTATTAATAAGGTATTTATAATTCATTTTGTACACAGTAGTTAATGTATGAATTAACCGTTTTCATCATATTTACGACAAAATTTTACTATTCTAGTAGACAACTTAAAATATGAAATTGAATTAAAAACCATGTTCTAATAAATGACTTTTGACAGGTTCTTACACGTATCATAATCTTTATCATTTGGTCTAATATCTTTTTATTTTTTATGTTGATGTTAATTTTGTATGAATTTTGTTTCTACTACAATCGGCTTGGACAATTATTAAAATGATATGTAAGTCCGTATCTAGCGAGCCTCAGTAATTTAGTATCCAACGCGCCCAAAATGCCTTTCTTTCATCGGGATGTAGTCATTTGTTTGTCTTGATGTCTCGGACATTTTTGTGGACGTAATTAATTTAAATTTTTTAAAAAATTAGTCTTCCTAAAAAAATTTCACGGATTAAGGATTATTATAAAGTTTTAAGATTATAAAAATCATCTTCCCACATATGATTTTTATGGATTATAAAGTTTTTGAAGGAAATTTATCCCCTATTTTCATAAAAAACCAGATCACAAAATTGATTTAGTTTAATTGTAGTGGTTGCATTAAGCAAATTACTGACCACCCAATTTCGATGAAGTACTTATGGTTAAATACAAACCGACTATTAATTTTATAGCTACTAAAACTCGAGGTTCATATTTTTTTTTTTCATGCATTACAGCAGCCAAGCGAGTTCAGGGACCATGATCGATTAGCTCCCGCACCCCGCCCCTTCCCCCCCCCCCCCCCCCCCTCCCAGCATTAGCTCATTAATTAGATGGAATCAGTATACACCAGAAACACTATCCACACAGAGGTGGATGCCGACAGTGAATAGGCTTTTGTGTACGCGAAATTCAAGCCATCACACAGATGCATGCGTCCTTAATCCGTACGCCAAAGCTGGATCAAGCAATGCATAATTGCAGATAAGTCCAATGCCAACAAAGTAGAGCAAAAACTTACTCACATCTTGAACGACTTCACACCCAACGAAGAGTCAAACACGGTCATAACCGCAAGAAAGTTACAATCGCCAACAAGTCTGGACCAAGGGTCAGTTAAAAGGGTTGTAATTGAGGAAATAAGGGCAGACAAGTACATACCCGATTTGAGCAAGAGGTCTGTCGAAGAATTGTTGGTGATGTCGAACCCCACTATAGAAGCATGTTCCGGACCATATTCAGGATTTACTTTGGTGATTTCTACGATTAAAATAAGTTATTTAATTTATTTTCATCTTATTAGTAGATCAATTATAGTTTATTAATTTCAATTTTGTTTTTGGAGTCGGTTTCGTGTTATTAGCAGAGCAATTTCTGTGATGCATATGGTTAGTGCTGATTGTATGACTCATATTTTGTGTGCTTCTCCGTAATTATTAATATTTAGTAATATTTTGAGCTTAGATTATTTAAATTGAGGGTTGCCAAAGTTTTGGTTAAGAACGATATTCTGATTTTTGTACTATTAGCTAAGATGTCTTACTTTTTTTTGTGCTCCATGGTATGTATGTTATGTTTTGTTTACTAATGATCAAATCTCAGAGTGCAATTATTAAATGGCATAGAACTTTTGAAGCTGTAGGACACAATGTTCTATATTCTGTGGTTCCTTCATGATTTTCTGGTTTACATAGCTGCTTCTTGGATATTACTTTCCAGTTTTCTTTATAGTCATGTTTTTAATTGCGGCCTTAAGGACCGAAGGAGAGATCAGGCTGAGAGTTCAAAGTTTTAAAAAAAAATTTATTCAAATTGAGGGGATCTATAATAATGTGAAGAGAAAATATTATGGCAATTTATTTATTTCTGGTGATGTACCATATAACTTATTAATAATGAAGTTGTACATTTTTCAAACTAGACTGTTTTAGTGGGATGGAGGGAGTTTTAAACAAGAATATCTAAGATTCTTTGTTATAATATAATATTTAATGAGTTAATCCGAAAAGAACGAATAATGATTAATATGATTGTCCTAGACTCTTTCAGTTGCTTCAATTTTGTTTTGAGTGTCATTATGTCATAAAGTATGAAAAATTGTTTTTCAGAGATGGTTATGGAGTCATGGGTTAGATCTACGCAGATCGCTTATAACATTTTCGACTTGTGTAAGAAATTGCCACCGTATGCATTTAATTCCTTGATTTTTTACTTAACAATAATAATAATAATATTATGAATAATATTACGTAAGTGGTATTAATGAATTGAAAATCCCACTAAATTATATTGAATTGGACTAGTTGTATATAAATAAGATCTCAGTATGAAATATAAGCTCTCAATATTCCATTCGATTAGCAAAAATCTAACTTCAACATTATTGGACAGGAAAAGAAAAGAGAAAAACCACAGTAACCTTTAAATTGTGATAATTTTTTTCCTAAAGATTTGAATCAATTTTTCGGTGTTTAAACCTCTTTGAGAAATTCTGGTCAGGGTAGGGGAGGGGTAGTTGACTATAATATAGCAAAATTATAAAGCCCCCGGTACCTGCCCAGTTTCCTCAGTAAAGCGAATTTCTATTCTTTCTTTTCTTACCTTTCTTACTTTTCATGCTTTTCTTCGAAACCTCCTCGTCCACCCAAAGACCTTCATCATGTTTAGTGCGTCCTTGCAATTCATGCATAGACGTTTCATCTTCTGATTGAATCGGCTGAGACATGCATGTGGAAAATGGAGACATATCATATGAACTTTCCACGTTCGACTCGTCCCCTAAATATTGGGGTTTCCCTTGGAGCATAATGGACCACCGGTTATCACAGGGATCAACGGCATAAAAAATTTGTCTGCCTTGGGATGCCAGTATAAATGCCTCCCCTTTGAAACCCTTCGGCGTCAGATCAACAAAAGTATATCGAAACTCATCATCACATCTAACCCCGGCGGTGTCAACCCATTTGCACCGAAAAACTGGGATTCTGAACTTAGCATAGTTAATCTCCTAGATATCTTCAATCACCCCATAATATGACATATATGCATACACCAAATTTTTATCCTTCGAGCCAGACTCATGGAGAGGTTGTGAGACCAATGTAACACCACTATTCTGCGTGGTGCTCTTAGCATCGTGAAGTTTTGTGCTGAAGGAATATCCATTAATGTCGTACCCTGAGTATGATGACACAACCAAATTGGGCTTATAAGCCAACCATTTTAAATTATCTGACGAATCAGGGAGCCCAATTACAACTTGGCTGAACCAATCGACAAACGTGCAATTATGTTCGGCGACCACGGTTAAAGCACCGGGGCTTGTTTGTATTTCCTTCATGTGGGCGTTGACATAAAGATCTACCTCTGTAGAATTGCGTAATATGTACAAATATGCCCTCATCAAGTCCACATTTAATGGAGTAATAACCTTGTGTCCATGAATCCCTCTGCCATTAATGTTGCACTTGTGGCGAGATTGAGAGATTCCTACCAGGGTTGTACTCGATAAGTAGGTACTGCAAAACTCTGTTACCTCTTTGGTTATATACGATTCCACAATACTAGCCTCAGGCTAGGATTGACTTCTTACGTAGCCCTTGATAACTTTCATATACCGCTCAAATGGATACATCTAATGCAAATAAATGGGACCACAAATCTTTATCTTCCTTACCAAATGACCAACTAAGTGCACCATAATGTCGAAAAACGAGTGGGGAGAAATACATCTCCAATTGACATAAGATTAGAACTATATCAGCATGCAACTTGTCAAGTTGTTTCTGGTCGATAACCTTGGAACAAATGGCATTGAAGAAAAAACATAGTCTCATTATGCAACTTTCACATGATTAGGCAAGATCGAATGCATATAGGCACATGACAGTCATGGGACTTTAATCCCACCAACTTTAAATCCTTCATTGAAACAAATCTACTGATATTAGAAGAATAATCGGATGGGACCTTAATGCCCTTAGGGTTGAACAGAATATGTGCTTTTCTGCTCGAGACAAGGTATAACAAGTCGGGGGCAGATATGTCCTCTTGTCTTCAACCTACGGGATCAAATGCGGCCATAGTTTCATTTCTTTTAAATCAAGTCTTGAGTTGTGACCATCCTTTTTTTTTACCAGAGATGTTTAGAAGCGTACCTACCAAACTTTTGCAAATATTCTTTTCTATGTACGTAACATCGAGGCAGTGTCTCACCTCTAAGTTTTCCCAATATGGAAGGTCAAAGAGTATGGACCTTTTCTTCCAACATTGGGTCGATGCCTCGAAGTCCCTTTTTCTACTTTTTGCCAAATTGCAATTTAATGTGTTTAACCCGTGCATGTACTTTTGCTTCAGACAAAGGCGTAACAGCATTTCTATGCTCCTAGCGGCCATTGAAAGCCAATTTCAAGAGGCGATAACGGTGATGGGAGTCAAGAAACCTGCGATGCCCGAGGTATACTGATTTCCTTCCATGAGTAAGCCAACTCCAATCCATATCCTCCTCGCAAATAGGACAAGCTTTATGACCTTTAACAGTATATTGGGACAAATTACCATAGGCAGGGAAATCATTAAAGATACAAAAAAGCATGGCACGCAACCTAAACAACTCCTCGCTATGTGCATCATAAACAGTTCCACCTTCAGTCCAAAGTTTGTTCAAGTCTTCAACATGGGCTGCCAAATACACATCTATGTCATTTCCTAGTTGTTTTGGACCTGAAATCATTAACGATATCATTTTGTACTTGCGCTTCATGCATAACTGAGGAGGTAGATTGTAAATAACCAACATTATTGGCCAAGAGTTATGTTGGCTACTGAGACTTCCATGTGGGTTCATTCCATCTGTGCACAAACCAAGTGTCAAATTTCTGTTGTCAGAAGCAAAAGATGGGTACATTGAATCAATGATTTTCTACTGGGATGCGTCAGATGGATACCTTATCATGTTGTCATCAATTGGAATGGGTCGATTTGCATACCATGTTAGGTTTTTTGCATCTTCTACATTGACGAACAACCGTTTGAATCTCGGAATTATTGGCAAATACCACAAGACCTTTGCTGATGCCCCCTTCGTCTGGTCGACCCTTTGGTCTTTAATGTTGACGTCCCCACAATTCTCTTGTCTTTTGTATTTGGATCCCTTGCAATTGGGATAGGAAGATGCTTTCTCATATTCATTACGATATAGTACGCAATCATTAGGGCAAGTGTGTATTTTCTTATACTCCATACCCATAGGGCATAAGATCTTTTTGGCCTCTTAGATGCGATCTGGGAGTTCATTACCTTCAGGCAACATATCCTTCAATAACTTCAACAATGCTGTGAAACTATTGTTGGTCCAACCGTGTGCTGATTTCAAATGAAACAGTTTCAAAACATTGGACAACCAGGTATACTTCGTACAACCATTATAGATGGGCACTTCACTGTCACCCGTTAAAGAGACAAGTACATCTGGCCCATCCGCAAACTTCCTGACCATTTCAACCATTTCCTCCAACTCATCAGGACTATCAATCATTTCTTCATGGGTGTCATTGAGATTTAGAATCACGGGATTTGTTCTCACCATGCCATTTCCCTATCTTATGCGAGGGATCGAATCCCCTTGTCAGTAAATGCAATCGTATCAAATCAGGGTCCTCGCGGCTTGCATTATTTCTGTAGTCTTTACACGGATATAGGGCATACTTTTCTTTGTCATACGTGAGGACAATAAACTGGTCAATAAGTGCAATGTAGGATGGCGTGGTTCGATCACCAAATATAATCATGTTACGATCCATAGTATATTTGAGCCTACTACATAATATAGAATAAAACCTAAATGAACGCCATGTTAAATGGTAATTTCATACCGATCACATATTATTGAACCTCTTTACTGATGAGGACATCCAGGGCTAAAACAACACACATTATGAGTCAGAATCAACAACGCCAACCTGAAGGCAAAGCCCTTGAAAAGAATGCTGGGAAGAGTGTGAGAGTCATTCTATTAAAAAGGATCCTTGAATACAATGCATCTCCAAACTCTCCACAATAAAGAAAAGGGTTGTTTCTTGAAGTTCTTGAAGACGCCGGAAGGTTCTTGGACTTTAAAGAGACATTTCTTGAAGTTCTTGATTTTCTTGAAAATCTTGAATTTCATATTTTACAGAATCTTGAAGAATCTTGAAAATCTTGATTCTGAAATGATTCCGGGAGATTCCAGAAGATTCCGGAAGCTCCCTACACCATTCCATCATGCGCCATAAACAATTGGGCCGACCCAATCCATGGAGTCCATTCCACATCATCAATTCGGCCAAGCCCATCAAGAAGCCCACACGCAAGGCCTAGTCCATTAGGGTTTGCGAAAGTAAGGTTTAGGGTTTGGGGGAAAATAAGGGTTTGTGCATGTTCCCTATTTTGCCCTTAGTTTATTAGTTTCCAAAAAGGATCCCTTCTTGATCTCCTTTTTGGAGTAGGATTTTTATTTATTTTCTTTCTTGTTTTTAAGTTGTAATTTTCGGCTGCCACTAATAATTAGGTGACCGAAATTTCCTTTTCTTTTACCATTACCCACTTCTTTTAGGTTTTGGTATTGAGGAAATCAATCTCTTGATTGGTTTCCAATTCTACTTCTTTTCCTACTTCTTTTAGGGGAGATTTTCGGCTGCTTCTTGCCTATAAATAGGCAGCCGCAACTCATTAATAAAACAAGTATTCATATCATAAAACTATTAGTTTTGAGTACTTTCCCTTTATTGCTTTATGTATTTTGCATGCTTGTAATTTATATATTGCATGAAACTTAGCTTAATTAGGTTAATTGCTCTACCTAATTAAATTCGCATGTTTCAACTCCTTCTTACTTGGTTCGAATTCTTAAGTAAATTAGCTTAGGTTAGTTTATATTTGTTCTTTGAATTTCGGGTAAGTTAGAGCCTATACGAGCTACGCCACTTAATCGCACTTTCCTTGGCAACTTCATCCGCATGTGTACAACCGTCCACATCAATTACGAAAAAGCAAAAGGGGGAGTTAATATATATACTGAGGTTATGAAAATAAAATGATAAACGAATAAAATGCTACAGGTTAAATAATATCCCCGGGCGAGGGCGGGGGCGGGGGCGGGGGCGGGGGCGGGGGCGGGGGCAGGGGGGGGGAACGGTAGCTATTGTAATACGTAATCCTTCCAAAACTACTATTATTGATTTTATATACATATGGGAACTTTAACACCTTCTAAAAAATGAAATTTTCTGTATAATTATGTACCATTCTTAAAATTATCATGGATATTTACATAATAATGCAAGGTACGCTAGACAAATATAACACAAATAAATAAAGTGTCCCTATTCATGCGTTGATGGACTATACAATATAAATGTATGGAAAATAATGTTATGTAAGAAGTATGTAACCTACGGAATGTTATAAGTCCACGATGAAGAATGTGGCAGTGAACACATGAAGCACTCGGTACGCCAGAAGGTGGCAGAGAATCGCAAACTTTGGGGAACAACCTCGTCCAAGTATAATGACAAAGGCGCTCTTGCTACAATTGATGATGACATAAATTTTAAGAATAGAGATGCGTGGGGTAGGAGAATGTAAAGCACAATGAAGCTCTAACATATTTTAAAAGGAGAAGATGAATTCAAATTCATTCATAATTGGATTTGAATTACCTTAACAATCCATCAGTTACAATTAGTATTTGGTAAGTAAAATTATTTGGGAATTGCCTAATTATGATTCATAATGGGACAAGGTTACCTATTAACTAGAGGCAGGCTGGAGGCAAAACCCTCCTCCAGTAGGAAAGTGCCTATGTGAAGGAGGGTGAAGGCGAAACCTGCCTCCAAATGTGCCTATTAACTGGAGGCGGGTTCCGGCGAAACCCGCCTCTAGTAATTATCCACCTATTTGGAGGCGAGTTTCGCCTTCACCCCCTCCAAATAGGTACATCATTGGAGGCGAGTGAAGGAAAACCCGCCTCCAATAAGCAATTAGCTAATTGGAGGCGGGTTTTGCCTTCACCCACCTCCAATGAGGTAGGTATTTGGAGGCGGGTGAAGGCAAAACCCGCCTCCAAATACCATTGTGACGTATCCTGGCACCTTTGGAGCCTGGTATTTGTAAACCCGCCTCCAAAGGGGTGCCTCGATTAATCAATTTATATACTAGTGTCTACAATTTACTCATATGAAGAAATGAGGCTATTTGAATTGAAATTTTATTTAAAAAATAATTTTTTTTAAGTGGTTACACACTAAACAAACTAACGACTAATTTGATAAAAATTAATGCTTATATAAGAGTACTTAATGCTAAATTAATTGAGTAGCGTATATCTTAATGCTGAAATTTTAGTTTTCAACATCTGAATCATAATGTTTAATCAATTATACTTATTTGATAAATACATTTATCTTAAAGCTGAAATATTAAAAAGGTATAATTTTGCCCTTACATTAATCTTTAATAACTACATACAAAAATTATTAATTCACAATAAAACATCATATATGATTAATATTAAATATATAGAAATATAAAATATATTAGTAAATGATGTTTATAAAAATAGGTAACATATAACTTATCATATAATTTTTTATATAAAAATAGAATAAAAAATTGACCAATTAAAATTTATTTGATGACATTATGATAAAAATGTGTGGTATGCTAATTTAAAAAAATTTAAAATAATAATTTATTCAAATAAAATTATTTATAGTTAAATCAATATAAATAAAATGAAAGGGATAGTAAAATAAAAGTCAAATCATTTAAAAATTATTTTTTATGGGATGAAATGCATAGATCATCACTTAAGTATAGACTTTTGCAAAAAATGAAACTTTTGTTTTAAAATGCTCTTTTTTCATCACGAAACTATCATTTTCGAGCAAAACCTACCACTCCGTCCAAATGCTTCGTGAAGTCTCTAACAGCTGCAAAATTATAGACGTAATTGTCCATTTACCTATTTTCTTGTCTTACCTTTCAAGTTTTTTTTATACTTACAAAACAAGCTCCTAATATTTCATTATTTTTACATATTTACCACAATTAGTTACCGATTCAATTTTTATTTTTTAAAAATCTGTTTAAAACTTTTATTTTTTCCATTCTTTATTTCTTCATCTTGATTTCTTTATTTTCTTTTAATTTATGTATCAAGTTCATTCTTTTCTTTTTCAAAAATAATTATTACTTTCTTTTCCTACCTTTCCAGTATTTTATTATATTTACAACATAATGTGACACCCCGCCCCGACCCCACGTTCCCTCGGATCCATTCCCGACGAGGAAGAGCGAGACGGGTCGAGTGGGCGTAATTCAAGGCTCTCGCCCAACAATCTATACAGATAATAAATAAGAATTACCATAAACTATATTTATTACCCTAGCAGGTCAAGCGGTTCATAGTTGTGGAAAATAAAATTGTTTGATGACGATCAGTGACGAAATTATCCTCCAAAACCATAAATAGTACTAAGTCTAGCTATTACAAAGTTTTTGTCTTTATTTCTTTCGTTGACGCCTATCGGCCTTACTTCAATCGTCATTCAAGTCAAGCCCCCATAAAATAATAAGATGGAAAGAGGTTAGCTTCACTAAGCTCAGTGAGAGACCTCAGGTTTCCTAAGGAAAATTCCCACCATAAGTCTTTAAAGAACATGCCGAGTAAGCTAGTAAAAAGTTCATGCATATATCTGTATAACAGCGGAATTATAGGCATGCAGTAAACAAGTCAATCAAATCAAGCATGTCAATCAAGTCAGGCAAGTCATGTGGTATAGGCAAACATATAGCAAATACTAAAGTAGACATGGCAGCACAGATACAACATTCATGTGCAGCACATTTGAGCCACTGACTCTTAGCGATCAAATAGTGCGGTCTAGCTTTCTCATAATAAAGCTATAAGTTGGTATCTATTCACGTTTTCTCGCTCGCATTAATGGTTTGTAAAGTACATCACTCCACGGTAGCAGTATCGGTAAAACCGGGTATGCTCGACGGCGGAGTTTTTGGATCCGTGACCTTTTTCTATTCGGGCCAAAATGGGTTCCTCTCATATAGAAGGAGTATTGATTATCAGCGACACGACTTTCGCCGGCAAACCCTACTTAGCGGACAAGTGGCTACTTTCTATTCAATCGGGAAGATTCGGAGCCCAAGTCTTTGCAGGTAGGTCCTCTGACCTATTTCACACTAAGGTGATCATGGTAACCCTAGTATGCTTCATACATTTCTAGAGGTAATCATGAAAATCCTAGATGTCATAATACTGGGACGGGCCTAGTCCTTTCTTGGCCGATGCATGATGCTTGTATGTGTTTATGGGCATACATATCTAGAGACAAATATGCAATCCTAGATGACATGTGATTAATCCTGAGAAGACACCACCCTTCATGGCTAGTATGTCATGCTTTCATATACAGGTGCATATATCATAGGCATTCAATTGATCATGGCAAGTCATGTACATTCAAGTCAAGTATGGCATAACATAATTAATCATAGCATTATCATGTTAAGCAAGCACGTAGGACGTATACACACTTAGCAATAAGTTGTATTTAAAAATAAACAAGTGGTGAGGTGTGGGAAACCTCTTCAAAAAATCAAGCAAGTACGTATAGCACATAATTACTAATTAGATAGTTCAATTAAGTTTAATGAAAATAGCGAGTAATCCCTTAGCTTTCGTAGGTGTGAGTGCGATAACAGTTGACTAAATTGATTCATAGTCAACGGTCAACTCCTGCAAAGCGAGCATTCTAGCGTGAGTTACTAAAGTTTGACTTCGACTTTAGCTCAACTAAGTTTGACTTTGACTTTAGCTCAACTATGTTTGACTTTGACTTTAGGTCAACTGTGTTTGACTTTGACTTTAGGTCAACTGTGTTTGACTTTGACTTGGTCAACTAAGTTTGAGGTCAAGGTCAAAGGTTAATGGTCAATGGTCAAGGTTCAAATAAGGTCAATTTCAAATAAGGTCGAGTCTTGGGAAGTAAGGTTTAGTTTTCAATTAATGTTAAGTTCACAATTAAGGTCTAGTTTCAAGCAATGGTGTTTCTTAATTCCTTTTGGTCAATTTGGAAAATAAGGTAAGCTTTTGGTCACTTTTGGAATTAAGGTAAACTTTTGAGCTAAAACCCAATTTCTGAAAAATAAGGCAAATTTTCGAATTTGGGCTCTATCCAAGATTCTGTCTGACTCGAGTGGAAACTAGCACCTGGGTTTTCGTGTTCTTCAAGTTTTCAAGTCTAAAATTCAAGAAAAGGCTTTCTGGGTCTTGTCAGAGTTGCGGTCTGACTCGGATGGAAAATCGGATGGCAGGTTCGGGGTACTACTTTCGGGGATGGTTCAAACAAGTTTCTAATCCGTTTTAATTCATTCCAAAGACGTAAGTTTATAGTCTAACATACAGGCTATATGTAGGAACTCTAATTACGCGAAAACAGGCACTTTAGCTACATTAAAATTCATCCCGAACTAGGCTCGGAACACTGATTTTATAACATGCATATTTCTAGATTTCAATTTTTAGATCTAAAGCGTTACGACTTATAACAATCTAGGGGCATGCATCCTAAGCATAATAACATGTAAGGAATTCAACTAGCATCCTAAACATGCTTTCTATCAATTAATTAACATGAATTACTTAATTACTTGTTCATCAAGTTTCTCTATATATTCATGCTTTTAATTCCATTTTTTGATTCTAAATCCCAAATCAAATACTCACCGTGAGGTCCTACGAATACCACGAACTTAATGACTTCAATGGCTTCTCTCTATAGTTTTTAGAAGTGTTTGTAAAGGTTTAATCCTTGAACTTAAGGATGTATTTATAGGCATCCTCTAGGTTAAGGGAGATCATAATATTCTTTAATTAAGGTAAGGTAATTTCGAGTAGTTTCTTTCTACCGATTGATTGTGATTCCGAATTCCTTAATTAAAGATTTCGTTTCCCATTTTCGGTTTCTTCTGTCTGAGTACTCGTCCGACTCGGACGGTAACTCGCACCGCCTAATTCTGCGAATTCCTTCCTTTTTGAATTCTTCTACTGTCTGAGTTTCTGTCCGACTCGGATAGAAACTCGTACGATGCGATTTTCCATATTTGCTCCTTTTATGTTTCTCTTACTTTCCTTCTTTCACTTTAGGTAATTATCACTTCTATATTAACTACCAATCAATCATTAATTCTAGCAATCAATTAGGCAGTCAATCTAAAAATCAATCACGTAATCAATTAAAAAATCACTCAGGCAATCAATCAAGCACTTAATTATTCAGTTTTTCGTAATTTCAGAGTAAGCAAAAATGTCTATTTTACCCTTAATACGTTACAGTTTCTAGCTCAAAATTTTTGGGCCCTCACACATAAACCCTCTCTTCCCCACTTCACTTAATAATTCCTTCTCTCCCTATCCCTTTTCCTCCCCCGTCTGCGCAGCCACTCCCCTCCCCCGATCCTCCCTCATTTTCCGACTCACAATCCCCCTCCTCTGGCAGAAATTGAAAATCTTTAGCAATAATCGCAAATTGTAGGTTCTGGAGCGGCGTTGGTTTTGGCATTGAGAGGGAAATTAGTCATTGTTTTGGCTTTGGTGCTTCGGATTGGAATCACAATTGGGTCGCCATTGCTGACATCACCATGTCTTCTTTCTCCTCCCACAGTTCAAGTTTTTTTTATTATGAACATCAAGAAGCCTACTCATAACACCAGTAAAGAAATCGAGAAATTAGCGGGCTTAAGACGACCCAGATCTTGTGGCGATGGTGAAGCTTCAAATCAGATGGCAGTGGATTGAAAATTTGTGATGGTGAATTTTTTTTTTCCAAATGTTTTCTTCTGGTGAGGAAATGGAAATGAGGACAGGAATGGATGAATCAAAATGAGTGGTAAGGACGGAGAACAGAAACAGAGTATTCATTCATAAGAGAGATTACTGTTAGGATTGTTATAGGTTTCACTATTTTAAGGATGACAAGTGTTTTTGTGCCGACTATTGGTGATTTCTTTTCCCTACCAGCAGAAGGAAGCTGAGTATGTTGAAATTTCCCAAAACTAAGAGAGCAAATGTGTGTTGGGAAGAAGAATGACTGTGGTTTACCATCCTTTTTTTTTTTTTTTTTTGGGTAAGAATCAAGTGTTTTGAAATGATGAACATGGAATATTCATGGAAAAAAAAGAAAAGAAAAAGAGCATTCATTAATAAAATCCGGCATTAGTCCATAAAATTTCCTTGTATAGGGGCCTTATATATTGTGTTAACTTTGAAGAGCCCTACATGTCGGATCGGGTGTTAAGACAGTTCGGGTACGCACAACAAATTCCATTTCATGTCTTCAAACCGAAGAGTCCTACAGAGACCCAGAGACAAAAAAGTATGTCTGCAAGTTCGTTGCTGACATAAGTGGTTGGGAAATATCTCATACGAGGCTTCTGCGAGATATGAAAAGGGCCGAGTATACTGACGAAGCAAACGAGGATTACCTTGAGTACTTCTGGTCGCGTTCGCATGTCCGTGTTAGTAGGGGTCCTGTCGAGGAATACACTCCTGATCCTACTCAGTTGTCCCTCAATGCAGTGAGTTTAGGGTGATTTTAGATTTTCTTCTTACCTATATATGTCTTACTAGTTGTTGATTGGGATTATCATTTTACTTGTTGTAGCGACTTCAGTACTTAGCATCTCGGGCAGTCTTTTTTCATCCAAGGGTTGAATACGCCCTCGACTCTGAGACACGTAGGCAGGCTATTGCAGAAGTTGCTTATCATTTGGAGGCCCTGATGCCGGGACTCGAAGAGCTTGCGATACGACCTCCATTTCAGCCATAGTGCTTTGTATTTAGTGAATTAAATGTACTGGTTACCGAGTGAATTTTTTTTATTTACCAAATACACTTTTGATGCTAAATTAGTGCTTCATTACTTAGTTGTGCTGAAGAATGATTTAGAAATGATAATTTAGTGATTCAATTTGTGGTCTAAACAGGTTTTCAGTTGCTCATTTACAGGGGAGACTCTGCCCAAATTTCGCCAGATTAAACACACTATAATATAGTAATACACTTCAAATTTGATTAAGAAGTAAACAAATTTGTATTCTAACAACCCGTTATCTAATTTTCAATACAAACCTAACCACACTCCAAAACTTATGAAATACTTAGCAACACTAGAATACATTAATAGACTTCAAATTTGCTGAAAAAGTCCACAAATTTATTCTAATCATACTGTACATATAAATTTCAATACAAACCAAACATACACCCTAAACATTTGAAATCATAAATCTCTAAACCCTAATCGATAACTATCATGGGTTCCCTGTCTACATGGCCTACGCTATCAACGTACATGCTGTGATATCTATCAAAGCGAGCTTTTAACCTGTCCTCCAAATCATCCATCATGTCGTCCTTATGGTGTCGCCACAACACACTGACTGGGAGCAACATGATTTCACCTCTTGTCTCCAAACAAATGAAATAGTTGCCCCGGATATGACCAATAGTGATATACGTGTTCGGATCATCACATACGGGGGACTCCCGCAAGCGAAGTGGAAGGAAGGTGCAACATTTCGCTTCGTAAAATGCGAATACCCTCTGGTATCTCGTGGCGACAAGTAGGCCAAATAAATAAGTATCAAACCAAAACTCCTCTGTTGTTAGACTTATGTGGTAATCCAACACTGTAAGAGCTTTATCGTACATAGCTTCACCGAGGACGCCAAACCATAATGAGGCATATTCATGAAGTTCATGTAACAGCTCCCGCCGCACTTGTGACCAAAGTGACTCGTGCTCGTCACGATGTACGAATCTAGAGATTACCCTAAAACCACAGTGTCCATCCCCCATTACATTTTTATAATCAACGACATAATCGAACACGAACTGTTTAACCAAAGACGGGAGGTTGAAAGGCCAGTTGGATTCGTTATGAGTCATTTGAATACTCTTGGATGATGACCCACTTGACCTGCTGCGACCTGCACATGTTATTCGTATGCATGAAACAATAGATGCATCATAATAAATAAATGAAACAAAAAACAATTGCAAAGGATATGACAACTATATGTACCTCTGCCTCTTGATCTGCCTCTGCTTATGCCAGCTTCCTTCTCGGCATGCTCGTAGCCCGAAAGGTCTCGCTGCGTCGAGTTGTTCCTCGGCCTTCCCCTTCCTTATGTGGCCTTTGAATGGGATCAGCGAGGTCAACAATCTCTGGATGCAAAGTGCTATGCATGACACCCGCTACTTTATAAATGTCCGCAGTCGGACGCCGCAAGGCATCTACATACATCTCATGCAGTCGCCCTTGTGCTGTCTACAGTTCCTCATCGCTAGGCATGTTTTCCTCATCCAAAGATAGGGTCCTCCAGAAGAGGTCCACATCCAAGGGATCAATAGGTATGTAATTCCTAGCCATCTGATGAACACACGGCAAGCCATAGCTAGTTCGCAGTTCACAACCACACAGCTCACTATTCGCCCCATAGACTGCACCTCTCTTTTTGTATTCATGTAACAGCAACAGTATGGCATCTTGCGAAACTCTGCCATTGATCCTACTATACAACATGTAATTGGCTTCACGGATTGTTTTGCTCCGAGATGCCTCCATTTTACTACGTTTCTCACCCAAATGCAACTTTATCATCTCATTTATAGCCAGAAAAATTGTAGGAAAAGAACCTCTATCAGTTTTAATGGCGCGCTTCAACATTGCGTGCGCACTCTCAGCCCTACATATATAAAAGACGAAAAAAATTAATGCTTCACATAAGAGAATAATGTATAATGAGTTCATATATATAACTATAGGCATCAAAATTTAATAGTCTCATATGTTGTTTGTGCGCCCTCCATAATGTTTTATCTTTTTAGTCCAGAATGAGACAAACTTGGTCCTGTGGGGATCCAACCAAGTATAGTGCAAATAATTAACCACAGATATCCACCGGCCTCTATATTTGGTCTCTATGTCTCCACAGCTTTCGTGAACTTGAGCACTCATAACTCTTCTCCACCGACCTTCAAACTCATCTAATATATCTTTGTCCGTACACACAGTGAGTGCTTTAATTCTTCTTCACATCTATGGCAATATGCCGTTTGCACAGTAGTTGCTTAGAATCGGGAAAAACGTGGTGCACAGCTTTCAGTAGAGCTGACTCTCTGTCCGTCATAACAACATGGGGATATGTCAATGGATCAAAAAGTTGCCTCAACCTAGTCATAGCCCAGAAATAAGTTGGATATGTCTCATCCCTCAAGAAAGCAAAGGCAACATGTATGTATTGATCCGTCGGAACATCAACGACTATCTGAAGCATAGGCATGTCATACCGATTGGTCTTGTATGTCGTATCCATAGACACTACGTAAGGAAACGTACGAAGCAGACTAGGAACATCCGAATGGGCGAAGAACACGTTTTCAAGCGCGTTACGCTCATCTTCCGCTGTGTACGAATAGTAGTACTTATAATCCTGCATCAGTTTCAAGAAGTATTGTATAGGACTTAAATCTCCCCTTTCTTCTCTTCTAACCTTTGCTGTTTCGTTGTATACCTGCCTAATACGTGTGACATTAGTCGCATTGTTATATCGCAGTTTTGACAGCATCTGCTTTGGAGCCAAATTTATCTTCATCATTTCTGAAATTTTCTCCTTTTCCTCTTCATTCAACTGGGACTGCTTATGATGCCAGTTTCTAACAAGGGGTAATTCATGATTGTGGTGGCCTTTAATGACACTCAGCTTCCAGTTACCCCCACTAATTTCTTTCCCTGATATTTTAAAGGGACAACCAGTCTGCTTGCTACTAGTGTTGTTACGGGATATTTTCCCTTCAACTGAGGGTGCTTTGTTCCAACTTCCCCCGATCTATCACAACATATGTCAACTCTCCCTCTTCTCCCTTTGAGAGGCCCCTTCCACTTTTTAAAAGAAGTTATTTTAGTATCAAAATGATGCTCCGCCGCTCTGGTTTCAACCCAACCAATCAATTCAGCTTTAGTCTTGAACTCTTCCTCAGTCCAAAATACATCCGTGTAATCTGGAAAGATTTTATCATCCAAAACATGCAGAGCCTGTCAAGAAAACAAATCTGACATTAGAAATTCCCGCAATCGGGGGCGAAAACGGTGTAGGGCCATATAATCGCCTGGCGATTCTAAGTGATAAAATCGCCCACGAGGGGCGATTATATGGGTGAGAATCGCCCACCTGGGGCGATTTCCTTCAATAAAATCGCCACAGGTGGGCAATTTTCTAGGAAAAAATCGCCCCCCACTTGCGATTTTATTGAAGGAAATCTCCCTACACTAGCGATTTTCTTCCCCACTTGCGATTTTATTGAAGGAAATCTCCCTACACTAGCGATTTTCTTCAAGAAAATCGGTGGCCTGTGGCAATTTTATCTGATAAAATCGCCCCCCGTGAGCGATTCTCACCCAGTGAACCTAAATCATGAAAAAGGTGCTACCTTTAATCCATAGAAATTGTAATGTGATACGTACCGTGTAATATGGATCTTCATTTGCATTTCCGGCCATGAAACTCAAGCAAAATTCGATTATTATTATGGAATGAATGTATTGAATGTTGGGTTTAAGGAAGAAAATTGAGAGGAAATGGGAGGGAGTATGGATGAAGGAATTGCTTGTGTGAAAGAAATGGATGAAGAAGGTGGGTAAAGTAGGGTAAAAATGTGGGTAAATTTTTTTTCTTAAAGTAAGAATCAAGGGTATTAATGTCTTTTCACCACTTAAAATTTTAAAAAGTGTCATGTGTTTAGTAAAATGGTACATGTAAATAACATGCCCCTAAAAAAGAACAAGCCCTACACCAACCATTTTTCAATGCTTTTCTTCTCTGGTCGACCCTCGCTAAAGGATTCAAGTTTTGGATCTGGCTCACTATTCTGGATTGTTGGTAAGGTAGAATACAAGGTTGAAGAATCGGTTTTCGATGCTGCTTGCAAAAGTTTGGCAAAAGGCAAACATAGTTCTTGCTCTAGAGGAGGAGGGCTCCCAAGAGGGGCTGCCATTGCCGGTCGTGCAGGTGATTTGGGTGGCAGCTGAAAATAAAAGACTATGGTTGCTTGTTTGTTTTAGGAGGGAGAGGGAAGAAGGGCGGTGGTTGTGGGTTTGTGATGGTGGTGGTGGGTTGATGGATTGTTGTTATTGCTATTTTGGGTTTTTGTTGGTGGTGCAAGGTGAGGGGAGGGGGTGGTGGTGGATTTGTGAAGGTGGTGAGATCCGGGGAGGGGAGGAGGAGGGCAATGGTGAGGTGAGGTGAGGGGAGGAAGAGGGCAGTGGTGGGTTTGTGATGGTGGTGCTGGGAGGGGGAGGGGGAGGGGGAGGGGGAGGGTGGTGGGTGGTGGGTTGAGATTTTTTTTTAAAGAAAAAACCCAAAAAATAAAAAATGCCACCAAAATCATTTATGAAAAATGTTTTGAAAACATTGTTTCTCTAAATCCGTTTGAAAACAACTTTTTCTAAAACCTAATTTCAAAACAAGTTTCACAACTTCCGAAAGAACATGCCCTTAATGACATAGATCTTCTATTCCATTCAAAACAAAATAATAATAAAGAAAGAATTTTTGTAATATTAATGTAAATGAAGAATTAAAGTAATAGTTATTAGGATGATGATGATTATAATCATAGAAGAAATATTATAATTAAAAGGAAAGCTAATAATTATTAAAAAGTGATAAGAATAATAATTGGTATTAATTACGAAAATAAATAGTAATTAAAACGTTAGTAATAATTATTAAAAATTGATAATTATGGTAGTAAATAAATATAAGAAAAGTAATAATAATTAAAATAGAAATAAATTTATTGAATTGGACAAATATATAACAATAAAGAAATATTATGGTGAATATGTAAAAATAATGAAAGATTAGGGGTTTATTTTATAAATATAATAAAATTATGGAAAGGTAAGACAAAGAATAGACAACTGGACAATTTTACCCTTCAAATTATTCAACCGTTAGCACTTTAACGGAGGTGTCTGACAGAGTAAAGTGTTTTGCACGAAAATGAAAGTTTAGTGTCGAAAATAAGCATTTTAAAAAAAATGTCATTTTTTTGCAAAACATCATAGTTAAGTGATGAATTTTGATTTCACCATTTTTTAGAGTTAATTGCAATAAACCCCCAAACTTTACACTGATCGTAACTTACCCCCTGAAGTTTTAATTTTTGTAATTAACCCCCTGAAGTTTAAAACTTTTGTAATCAACTCCTTGAAGTTTTAGTTTCTGTAATTAGCCCCCTGAAGTTTAAAACTTTTGAAATTAACCCCCCAAAGTTTTAACTTTTCTAATTAACCCCCTGAAGTTTTAGTTTTTGCAACTAACCCCCTAAAGTTCTAATTTTTTAATTAACCCCCTAAAGTTTAAAAATTTAGCAATTAGCCCCCTAAACTTTTACTTTTCTTAATTAACTCCCTGACATTTAATTTTTTTGCAATTAACCCCCTAAGGTTTAAAACTTTTGCAATTAACCATTGAAGTTTAAATATGGCTATAGTAAAACGTAAAGACGGATCCACACAGAAATAGCAACGCCGTAATGACAGGCCTTACACACAACAATCAATGACCTTTGAAGGCAAGATAATCGAAACAACATTCGCAGATTAAAATATTAATCGGGCTTAGTCTGTGACAGATTAAAATATTGATTGAGCTTAGCCTGTGACTATTGTTTCGATTATCTTATCATCAAAGGTCACTGATTGTTGGTGTGTAAGGCCTGTCATAACGGTATTGCTATTTCTTTGTGGATCCGTCTTGACGTTTTACTAGAGCTATATTTAAACTTTAGGGAGTTAACTGCAAAAATTAAGATTTTAGGGGGTTAATTGCAAATGTTTTAAACTTTGTGGGGTTAATTGCAAAAAATTTAAACTTCAGGGAGTTAATTGCGAAAGTAAAAGTTCAGGGGGGCTAATTGCTAAAGTTTTAAACTTCAAGGGTTTAATTACAAAAATTAGAACTTTAGGGATTAGTTGCGAAAACTAAAACTTCAAAGGGTTAATTACAAAATTTAAACTTTAGGGGGTTAATAGCGAAAGTTTTAAACTTTAGGGGGCTAGTTACAAAAGCTAAAACTTTAGGGGGTTGATTACAAAAGTTTTAAACTTCAGGGGGTAAGTTGTGATTGGTGTAAAGTTTGAGGGTTTTTTTACAATCTCTTGATCAAATGTATATTAACAAACAGGCCCTAAGCAGCAATGTTGTTTGCCCTGGCCCGGCCACCGACCCCGTGAGGCCCAAGGGTCGCAGACCCGGAGGGTCGACCCGAGTCAACCGGAGATCAACCCGAATGACGTCATAAATAAATAAATATATATAATATAAATAATATTAGTTAAAATATATTTTCTTCACAACAATTATATATTTTTTAAATTTTACAACTATCTTAAACATTAAACATTATAATCAGAATTATTTTCTATTTCTTTAGAAAATTCCTCTTCAATAGTATTAAGTTTTAAATCTTTAAATTTTTGATTTATTAAATTCTCTAAATGTGTAGTTGATTTAAAATTAAAATCTTTTATTTCAGGAGAAGGTTGAAGACTTGGAGAGGCTATTACTCCGTTAGTACCACTAGTACTAGCTGTAATTGTATCTTTACTAAGAAGTTTATCAATTCTTTCATGTAAAGATATAATCTGTTCTCCTAATATGTTTAATTATAATTTTACTGAAGTTATAAATATTTGGTGTTGCTGAACTAAAATGTGAAATTTCACAAATCCTCGAGTATTTCAAGATATTTTCATAATAAACCCTTTGCTGATAAGCAGTTTCAGCAAATGAGGCTGAATCAAGATACCTTTGCATTAGCATCCAAGGATCACTGTCCCACTGAGAATCTTTATTTTCTAAGAGTAGTATTATCTCCTTGTGAGGATTCTCTTGATAAGAAGAAATATTATCTTCTGTTTCTTTATCACCTAATGCCTTAGCATAAGAAGAGGATGGAGTATTACCTTCCTTTTGCTTTATAAATTCCATGAATTCACCATATAATGGATCATTTGGAGAAATACTTCCCTTTGAACTGGAAGCCAGATTTTCAGCTATAAGCCTTTTTTGTCTATGCTAGGCGAGGATATTTCCTCTGCCTCCTCAACCTCTATAGGGGCCAGAGCCCCTACCTCTTGGTAGCATATACCTGCAAAATTTAAATAAATTTTTATTAAAACATATCTTTAATAATTTATTCATTTAAATATTCTCTAGTTAGAAAATCTGGAAGACTATTATCTTCACCCTTCTTGTATTGAATTTCAAAATCAAATCGGGCTAAATGAGCCTGCCATCTTCAAACATCTGTTTAGAAACATCATGTTTAAAATCTTTATTAAACATTTATTTTGCAGATTTACAATTAGTCTTTATAATAAACTTTTGATTATATAAGTCATCTTCAAATTTTATAACACATTTAACTATAGCAAGAATTTCTTTTGCAATAGTTGCATAATTCTTTTGACCACCAGACCATTTTCCTGAATAATATCTAACAAGATATTCTTGTTTATTGTCAGGAGATATTTGTTTCAAAATTCCTCCATAGCCTATATCAGAGGCATCTGTTTCTATAATTTTATTCCAATGTGGGTTGGCTATCATTAAACATGGAAGAGATTTGACTCTGGCTTTAATTCTTTTGACAGCTTCCGTATGTTTATTAGACCACGGTTCTGGATTCTTTTTAAACCTATCATATAAAATAGCTGTATCTTTTACCAAATCTTTATAGTAAGATGAAATATAATTCAGGCTACCCAAAAATCTTTGTAATTGAGTTTTATCAGTAATTTCATCTGGGAATTTAGAAGCAAAATCAATACTTCTATTAATAGGAATAATTTTCCCTTTTTCAATATTATGACCCAAAAATCTAACATTAATCTGGAATAAGGACATTTTTGATTTAGAAATTCTTCACAACAATTATATATTTTTAAAATTTTACAACTATCTTAAACATTAAAATTCATTACTATCAAACTCAATAAGTAAATAAAGTATAAAATATTAGTTATATTCTAAAAATTATATAAAATTATATTACTACATTTTCTTAGGAAAAAAAGATAAATTGATGTAAAAGAAATGAAAACGTATTTTAGATTAATACATGATAAAATTAAACAAGCTTTAAATGAAAAGAAAATAACCAATAAAAAATTGTAGTCTTAAAATTATAAATAGTAAGGAATTATAATGAGATTAACATTAGTTTAGATGGTTCAATTAATATATTATTATTAGAAAGTCCATGATTCATATTAAAATATGAATTAAAATACTATTTTTCACAAAAGTAATCACAAGTCTTTGTGGTTTAGTGGTAAGTACTCTTGTTGTTTATATTGGAGACCAAGATTCAATTTTTACTAAAGCCAAAAATTTTAAAAAATCCCTTAATTAAAAAAAAAGAAAAGAAAGGAAAACTGGGTCTGGCGGGTCGACCCGGTTCCCAATCCGCCCGGTGTCTTGACCGGGTTTCCCTCTTAATTTGGCCCGGCAAGGCTGCGGGTCGACCCACCGGGCCGGGCCAAACAACACTGCTAAACAGAGCCGAAGAGTTCCGAGCAAGCTGCTCAAACATAACCTTCCAAGTTAGAGGCTTTCAAACCAAATTTAGGAGGTTCCCCGTTTGACCCTAGCCGTTATGCGATTTCAAGCACTGGTTTTACCGGTGAGCCTTCTCTGAACCCTCACAAACCTCAACCTCAGCAATAGCCTGAATCACAAAAAGTTTGAAAATGTCTTCAACTGAAGAATCCGACATCAAATTCAATGTCATGGTGAGCCTTTTCAACTGGATGCAAAAGAGCAAATCCTCGGCCAAGAAGCGTTCCAAGTTCCGCAAATTCCTGGACGCCTTCTGCCGGAAGCCGGGGGATTACTTCAGCGCCATACGCCTCATACTGCCGGCGCTTGACCGGGAGCGTGGCTCCTATGGGCTCAAGGAGCACGCTCTCGCCACTTGTCTCATTGACGCACTCGGCATGTCACGTGATGCTCCCGACGCTCAGCGCCTCCTCAACTGGCGGAAAGGTGGCCCGAAGACTGGCGCTAGCGCCGGCAACTTCTCTCTCGTCGCCTCTGAGGTTTACTTGGTTTACAGTTTTGACTATGTTCCCGTTGGTGTGTTCTACTACGGTTTGTGTTCAATCATTGTTGTGGCAAGGGTATCTCTATACCATGACTTTAAAAAGTTGTAGTTTTTGTTTTCTATTCAACAAATTTTATGCTTCTTATGCCTTACATACTTAAAACTGGGTTTTGTTTCCAGTGTCCCTAACCACTCTTAACTTTTTCGTTGTCATCTTTTAATGTCACACTCTAATTTTTTTAATTTTTAATTTAAAGTTAATTTTCTTATTTAACGAGGTTCCCGTAGTTGGTTTTATATATAAATTGTATACTTGTAAACTGAGTAGTCTAGGCAACGTGCATGACCTTTGAAATGAGTGATTCTGGTGGCATTCTATTAGTGTCCAATTTTAAATGATAGAACAGTATAGCCATTATAAAAATCAAATGGAGGCCTATTGTAAAAGTAATTTCGGTTAATTGCTGTCATTAATTATCACTGATTTGTAGATTGTCTAAAGAACTTGACGCAGATTACTGTTTGGTGTAGTGTTGGTTTTAATGCATTCTATGGTTATGTGAGAATTCTGGTTTATAGATAGTGTTAGATAATTTGTTAATTTCTAAACAGTAGTTTGATGGTTGACTTGGGGTACTGACATACAGTCAAAAGATTTCTTGGTATTCTTGGGTGTTGATTGTGGGATTTATCCACAAATTAGGTTCTACAAAGGAGGCAAGGCTTGACTTCTGGTGGGCTGACTCTGAAGCAATTGAATGAATTGCTTGACCGCATGGCGTCAAGTGAAAATAGGTATGAAATTATTTTTAATTTGTGATTTGCCTCAGGCATTGCTATTTAAACATTAAATTACTTGCTTATTTTTTTTTATTCCTAGAAGGTTTTATCGATGGATTTTCAGTGTTTCATTTCCAGCAACTACATGATCCACTTCTAATGAAATGCAATACAAATAGTGAAAGGTTGATAAGAAATTGTGAATGGTCTTGTTGCCCCTATATTAGTAAAGTTGCAAAATTTAGTAAAAAAAGTATAAAGAGTCCTGCTTGACTATAGGTCTGTGCTCTTAATGCAATGAAAGGTCATCAGTCAAACAGTTCAGCTTTCTCACTAACTTTCAATAGTTCTCAAGATTAGTTAATGTTTCCCTTGTCCAGGAAGAAATTTAACATTATATCTACAGGTTTGGCTCCTAAACATAGTCTCACAAGTAAATCAGAAGCGTTCTTTGGCTTAAAAAGTACCATTCCAACTTTAAGAGCAGTAAGCTTGAACGCTTGAAAGATACTATATACTTTCCCAAGTCTTGCAATTTTAGTTTCTTTCGCTAAAAGTATTTTTCTCATATAATGCCATTTTCGTTACCCTTGTGATAACTATATCATCACCATACACAATCAAGAAAGTTCTCATTCTATTAGTCTGTAGATCTATAAGAGGCAGATCATTTTGAGGGCCCCAATTTTTAGAGTTTTTGATGTTAGCTCAACATTATAAATTTTTATCTCTAAGCTGTTTAATTTGTGTGAGGGGTCAAAATTAACCTTGTTGCTAACAAGTGTTAACAACTTAGGAAGAAAGCTTAAACGGGAATTTCCAAAAGCTATAGGATTAAAAGTAAATAAGAAAAGGCACAGAGGCTTTCTGTGGCAGCCACATAGGAGCTGTTACGCAACCAAGAGCCCAAGGGATTACTTTCCAAAGGAAATCAACCAAGCAAATAGAAAATAGAAGATATGAAAGAAGGGAAGGGACTTTGGCCAGGAAAAGAAGAAAGTAAGAATTAAAGAGATAAAATAGAGAAAAGGAGAAAATGTGAAAGGAAGGAAAGAATGAGAAGAAAAGGAAGAAGGAAGAGACATGAGAGGAGAGGAAGGAAGAAAGAAGTAAGAAGATATGAATGGGAAGATCAAGGTGAAAAAAGATAAAAGCGAGAGATCGAAGCTTGTTCGAAGTAATTTTACTTTTGAAATTTAAGTTCTATCCTCCTTTCTTTGGGAATATCAGGAGCAATTTATGAGGTTAGAACCTGTACATGGTGCTTAAATTGAAGCACACATGTTTAAGGAGGTGAAAAATAAGCTTGCAGCTCTCTTCGTGACTAATTTGGAATTTAAAAAAATTTCATTGGATGGTAATGGCTGAAAATGGATCATATATTGGTCCATTCAACAAAATTTTTCTCTCTATGACCTTGCAAGTGATCTCGGATTCTAATTTCACGATGCAGCAGAATTTACAGTAAACAACATAGAACTCAAACCCTACAACAACAACAGCAGCAGCTAAGCCTTTGTCCAACTATGTGGGGATGGCAATATGGATCATATTTCGCCATCGTGTACGGTCGTGGCACATTGATTTATTTGTATTAAAATATGACATGTCATATTTTAAAGTTGTTTTCCAATTCATTTTAATTCTTCCTCTACCCCTTTTAATATTAATTGCTTCTCTGTTTTTTACCCGTCTTACTGGGGTGTCTAAGGGTCTCCTACGTTCATGTCCAAACCATCTTAGATGTGTTTCTCTATTTTTTCATTTATAAGAGTTACTCCTAGTTTATTTCTAATACTTGCATTACTTATTTTATCTAACCTAGTACGCCCACATGTCCATCTCAACATTCTCATTTCTGCTTCCCTCATTTTTTGTTAATGTTCATATTTGGTCACCCAACACTCCGAACCATAAAGCATCGCTGGTCTTATAGCCGTTCTATAAAATAAGTAATGTAACTAATCAAGAACGACCTTGATCTACATCACTGGCTATTCTTTGGAAGCATTTGTCTCCTTGGATTACATTTTTCCAAATTATTGACTTCCATGATATTGGTAGTTGGCTTTGGTATTTGTAATACTACTATCACCAATATACATGACAAACTTTAACTTAATTTTGTTTTAACAGAGCAGAGAAGACTTCTATTCTTTCTGATTTGATCAGGGAAACAAATGCACATGAAATGAAGTGGATTATTATGATAATTCTGAAAGGTTTTGTTTACTGTCATTGTACTATCTTATCTGTTCTGACTTTTGTTTGCTTTTCAATAGTTTTTATTTATTTTTATTGCATTTTTTAAAATTAAACTCAAATTCTTGTATCTGCTTATTTTCTAAGATCTAAAGTTGGGAACCAGTGAAAAGAGCATCTTTCATGAATTTCATCCAGACGCTGAGGACTTGTTCAATGTCACTTGTGACCTAAAACTAGTATGTGAAAAACTGAGGGACCGAAGTCAGCGACACAAGCGTCAGGTTAGCTTCTAGTATAGGGCTACCTTTTTTTACCTCTAATTGACTTGAAATCACTTATGAAGCAGACATTTGGTCAATTCGGCTCTGTACTTCTTAACAAGATATGTATTCCCCTGATTTTCAGTATCATATCCCTGTATCTAGTTTTGGGATGCAGGTTTGGTTGTATTTTTCTGTGGTTTATGTTTCTTTGGGTCTGATGTATCTCTATCCATTGCATAATGCCTAAGTAGTAGCTATTCATTGTTCTTTTGTGAAGGACATAGAAGTTGGAAAGGCTGTGCGCCCTCAGCTAGCACTCAGAGTTAGCAGTGTTTGTGCTGCTTGGAAAAAGGTCATTAATTTAGACTTATGTGTTTGGGGGGGGGGGGGGGGGGGGGGGGGGGGGGAGGAGGAGGGATTGGTTTCCTTTAATGTTTTAAGCTATTTTTTCACTTATTGTGTTTCTTCTATGGTTTCCGTCTTTTTCACATCTCTTAGCTTTTGTAACTTGAACAGCTTCATGGAAAGGAAGTAGTAGTTGAATGCAAATTTGACGGTGACCGTATCCAACTTCATAAGAATAACTCTGAAGTACATTTCTTCTCCAGGTAATTTTTTCTGGTCAGGTTTTAAACCAGCCATTTAATCCTTTTTTACAGTTTATGAAGAGTTATGGGTGTTTTGAAAATCTTTAAGATTTGGCTTAAATATCAACTCTAATCTTTTCTTGACCAATCTTAGACAGCACAGTAGGTTATTTTTTAAAATTTTTCTAACATTTAATTTAACGTTAAAAGACAAGCAACTGAACAGAACTTGCACAGTAGGTTATTTGCTGGATGGTAGCTTAATCTTTGTGCAGTTGTATACCCGCCTGCACGTATCCTTCTAACTGTACCTGTGGAGTGTGCCTCAGCCACTGGCTGTAATCAAACATTTAGCTCTTTCGCTCAAAAACTATTTGACACACCAGTGCTAGTAAAAAGAAAAACTCTCAAGCTAGTGTTACCTAGTTCTCTACATTCAGGTGAACACATAAATTTTGTTTCTGTGGGCATGATGCTACTTTTTTTGATACATGCAGAAACTTTCTTGATCATCCAGAGTATGAGCATGCCATGTCAGACATCATTGCAACCAATGTTCTGGTTGACAGGTATGGAAACCTAAGAAACTATCTATATCCTACTCTTTGCTGTTTCATATTGCAGAATATCCTAGATTTTCTGTTGGTTGTAGTTAGCTTGCTGGCGATATGCTTTTAATTCCATGGGTCGATGTGGTAATAATTAACTTGTATAAAAGTTATGCACCTTTCTCATGATCTGCTTTGTTATTCTGTTTTCCTTTTTCCATTTTAATCTTAAAATTATTTTCATATTTCTAACCTTCCTTACGAGTGGCGTCCCTTGGTTTCTTAATAGCCTGAGTGTGGTAAGTGCTTTTTAGTTCAAATCTATAGTCTGTGCTTTCCATTGGGCTTGGTTATCATTTTTCCATCGTACTAGTTTGGTTGCACCACACAATGGTTTAGGTGCCCTGAGTATTTGTCTTTGTAATTTTGTTGGTGTAAGGCTTCTTCTGATGAAACTGAAAATGAAAACTAAAGTTTTTAACTCATTAAGTTACTCTGTTTGATAAATATTGAAATTTGAGACTTGATATTCCGAACGGAGTATTAAATCTGAATCTTATTAAGTTATTGAAAAGAAAAAGAATTTATTTTATTTCTAACATCAAATTTCCTTGCATTTTTCAATAAAGTTAAAAATATGTGATCATAAAAACTAAGGGCCTGTTTGCAAAGAGATGGTTTTGAAAACATGTTTTTGAAAAATAATTTTTTAATGTAAAAAGTGTATTAGAAATGTGAAAATGTGTGGTTGAATCGTAAAAAGTAGTATTGGAAATGATAAAAAAATAAAAATGATAAAAAAATATTATAATATATTAAATTTACTGCAGAAACCAAAACCATTGAAAACGAACAGGGCCTAATATTAAAATGACCTAAATTCTGAAATAATTAATTTAAAGGGCCAAAATTGATTTCCAAATGGATTTCAACTCTAGTTCGTTTCCGATTGGTATATTGACTAATTTCCTAACTGAAATTATATTAGGATCTAATTTGAGGAGTTAAAATTCTTATAAAGTTCTTAAATTTAATAATTCCCTTTTAATTTTAGTATTTAAGGGGCCAACACCCTAACCCTAATTTGATAATGTTTGCGGTTGCTCTATTTCCAGTTCTAGGGTTTTTGTGGTTTTCCCCTTAACCCTCTATTTAATTTTTTCCATTTTTATTTTATTTAAACACTTAATAGTAAAATATGCAAATTCAGTAGAAGAATTCAGCGATTCTTATTAATAGTGAATTGAGGTCTAAGAAACTTTCTATAGACCCTTAATGCTCAGTACATCATTTCCCTAAAAACTTGGGGCCTCACAACTCCCATATCAAGAAACAGGATGACTGTATTGGAGTTTAAAAGAGGAGTTGCTTTCTGAAATAACTTGCTTTATTGAGTTACCAGAAGTTGTCGTGCTCCAAAGTTAGTTTTGTTTGAAATGTGAAATATATACTAATATTTGTTTGGGAATTTATTTGCATTCTTTAAATTTTGGACGTGAAGGTTTACAATTGCTTATGGTTAGTTTAGTGAACATCAATAGCAATCTATATCAAAACCAAGAGCCCTTTCTCCTTAAGTGGGTAGTATCTTAGTTAATCTTTCTCTGGTGAAATTTGTTCAGAGGTTACTTCTTAGCGTTCTCTGGTGAAACTGAGGTGAAATTTGTTAGCCTTTTCCGCTCAAGAGGGTTACATGTTCATATTCAGATTTCAATTATGTGATGCAATGCACAATTCATTTTCTAAGTACAAGTGTTTGTCAAATCTCTTCAGCACACAGTAATGGATGAGACTTTATTAGCCTCTTTTCTGGAATAGGTGTATACTTGATGGTGAAATGTTGGTCTGGGATACATCTGAAAACCGTTTTGCAGATTTTGGTTCTAATCAAGAAATCGGTACTATATTTGATTACCTTTTTTTTTTTTTTTTTTTTTTTTTCCCTTCTTTCTATAGTACTGTATTATGAATCCTCTTCTGAATTCTGCCAAGGTCAAATTTTAGTTTTTTCTACTTCCCTTTTGCAGCAAAGGCAATGAGGGAGGGACTTGACAGTGACCGACAGGTATCTTTTCGAAAGCTACCCTATAAAATTTTCATAACCCACTAAACTGTTGTAACAGTGTTTCATGTTACCTTCTGATGCAGTTGTGTTGTATCCTTTTATCACGTATGGATTAGGTTGCTAGAGATGAGGTATTCCATTGTTTAGGTACTCTATTGTTTCAGAGAGTTAGAATGTTTGTGCTAGTAAAGTTTTTCTCTATTAGGCTTTGTGTTTTTTTGTAGTGATTTTTGTTTCCTTCACATAAAGTATGAATAGATGTTGCTTTTGATATTCTATATGCTGGAGATACTAGTGTTATACACCAGAGTCTAAAAGAGCGCCACGATCTACTCTGCAAAGTTGTGAAGCCCATAAAAGGTCGATTTGAAATTTTGGTTCCTGCTACTGGTCCAAATGGAAATCGCCATTCCGGTAAATAATTTCATGCATGCAAATTGCAATGTTAGTGATTTATGGTTAGTTTGTGGCATTCCTTAGTTTATGATATTTATCACCACAAGGATGCCATATTTTTCGATTTTCATGATCTGTTTGTTTAGTTTATATGGTTTAAATCATGCCATATGTATTTGTAATATCTCCTGAATGTATTAAATGGTAAGCACTAAAGATTACAAAATCTGGAAAGGAATATACAGAAATGAAAATTTGTGCTTTGTTATTTTACTGTGAAGAAAAAGAACAACAACTAAGCCTTTATGGAAATTCAAGAAACAACAAGAACAAACCATTTGTCTCACTACGTGGGGTCGGCTATATGGATCTCGCCATCGTGTATGGTTGAGACTTATTGATTCATTTATGTTCAAATGTAACATGTCATGTTTTAAAGTTGTTTTCCAATTCTTTTTAGATCTTCCTCTACCCCTTTTAATATTAACTAATGTTTCTCTATTTTCTAGCGTCTTACTGGGAAAATGAATGCCCAAAATGTTTAGTATCAATTTGAGGAGTTGATGTATATGCTGTGCGATTTGTTCTTGGAGTTTAAGCATGTGCAATTATCTACTTTTTCAAAAGTCCTCATTTGAGGTTGTCTTGTCGGTATATTTGGTTTGTCATCCATTCTCCACTACAGCATAAGGACCCACAACAATTGTTGTCTCTCCAGTCTCTAGACTCTAAATTTAATTGTTATAATGCCTTGTCACTGCATGCCTTATATGGAGATATTAATGTCTTTTCATCTGTGTGACTTTGATTCTGCTAGAGATTGACATTAACGTCGTGCAGGGAGACTGACTTGGTTGTGTCTTTTGGGATTTATAAATCATTTCGCTGTTTTGACTCCTCAGTCTTTTGTTCTTCCAAGCTCTCTGACTCTCTCTCTCTCTCTCTCTCTCTCTCTCTAATTATTTGTTTTTTACTTTTTTTTATTTATGACTTTGCTGCATTGTTTTTTCTTGTATGTTTCATATAATCAAGGATATTTTCATAGAAATGAGTGGACTTTGTTGGTAGAAAAGGCACCTTCATTTGGACAATTGTTGCCATCAAAATTTTGTAATTTTTTTCTAAGTATATCATCTTTAAATGGAGATTGTTTCTAATTCGGACTCTTCCTTTTTTACTCTATTATTGTACAGGAGAATCATGTTGGTCATTTGTAGCACGTAATGTTGAGGATGTTGAGAAGTTTTTCAAAGAAACTGTTGAGAATAGGTTAGTAGTATTTTGGATTCGCCAATGAAATTATTTCATTTCTTGAACTGGATCGTTTCTGTTGCTTATGTGACGGAATACAAACCCTTGTGGATTATAATCCCTTTTCGGTATTTTCTTGTAACATACCTCTAATCAGTTTTTCATGTCTCGGGAAGGCATTTTTACACTATGTGAATCTTTTTCTCTAGCCTATTACTTTAAATGAGAGCTGCATTTGTGAGTCTGAAACACTGGTCCCTTAAATTGAACTTGAGAATGTCTTTAACCTCTCATTTTAAGTTGGTTGAAACTTTGGAAGAGTCACAAAGTCAACAGTTGAGAAAATTTCAGTGAGAGTTAGTGTCAGTGTTCCCGTATGTATTTGTCAGTTACTAGTGCAGAAGCTGGGTTGCTGATCATGATTATTAACTGGGTTGCTTAATACCTTCTTGCTTTGTAGTGCTGTTGGTTCATTATATCTTTTCACTATCTTGAATAGCTTGTTGATGCCTTTCCTTTAGTGTATTTTGGAACTGGTGAATGATGGAAGATCAAGGGGCTCTCTATTGTCCAAACTTTCTTTTGAATTTTCCTTAGAATTAGTAAATTACCTTTCTTTACATTGTGCCTAAAGATTTCGGTGCAATTAACCATATATCTTGTTGCCATGACAATCCTTGTTTTAATGCCAAAACTAGATGGAGCAGAATATGCTTCTTTGTCTTTTTATTTATCGAAACTTGACTGGATAAGGTTTAGTACTTGTATAAATTGCTTCTCAGAAGTCAGTCACTTCTGGATTGAATTTTTTTTAACCATTTGGTGGTCTTTGATTATTATATGAAATTTATGATCGTTCTTATTTAATCTGTTCTTCAATATTTTTTATATTATTTTAATTATTGTTTAACAAATTGAATTCTAACTTGAGCAATTTGAAAGTTTATTGGATAAGGCTTATTACTTGTCTAAATTGCTTATCATACATTCAGAAGTCAGGCACTTCTGGAGGTTTGAAAATGCCTCTTGAATTGCTTTTGCCATTTGGTGGTCTCTGATTATTATGAAGTTTATGACCGTTCAGTTATGGCCTGGGCAATATTGGAATCTGCTATTAGAATTTGGAGGGAGTTATTATTTTCATTTACTCATGTGGTCTGGACAGACCATCTCACTTCTTGTCTCTAGTTCCTGGCCTCCAGAATTGTGTCTTCCCTTGTTTACATCTTTAATACATAAACTGTTGTTTTACATAGGGATGAAGGAATCATCTTAAAAGACCTTGGTTCCAAATGGGAACCAAGTGATCGTAGTGGAAAGTGGCTAAAATTAAAGCCTGAGTATGTGAGAGCTGGAGCTGATTTAGATGTTCTTATTATAGGTTAGAAGTACATCCTTCCCAAACTTCTTGTTTATAGAAGTTATTATAGCTTCTTGTTTATGAATGTTAATCTCTTGTCAACAGGAGGCTACTATGGTTCTGGTCGCCATGGAGGGAAGGTGAGCGGTATCTATATCTTTTATCTATTTGTTTTATTTAGGCTATGTTCTTTTCCATTCCATTTCAGGAACATGATCACTTCTTTCCTCCAAAACTTTATACAAAGAAACAACATCATTTTTTTCTCAATTCAAAATTCAAATTTTAAAACTCCCTCTCAATCTTCACTCACTTAAATTCAAAAAATAACATAATCATTATACTTTTTCTTCTCTTTCCTACACAAATCCCCAAAAGGAATTCCCTCCAAAAATTTATTCATTTTCTAAAACAAAAATTTCCCATTTGGGTTTGGAAAAGAATGGAGCCTTAGCTCAAAAATAAGGTATTTACGTCCTTTTAATCGCATAGGTAGCACAATTCCTTGTGGGACTGGCTGAGCGTCCATTGCCAAATATGCATCCAAGGAGGTATGAGTTTCTGTCATTATCTTAAGCTGGGAATCCATACTTCAAGGGTATGTTCTTTACTGAAGGTTTGAGTTTTGGTTTTTAGAAAATAATTTTATAATGTAAAAAGGCATAGCTGAATAGTAAAAAGTTGTATTAAAAATGATGAAAGCTGATTATAATATATTAAATTTACTGTTGAAACCAAAACCAAAACTCAAACCAAAACGTAAAGAGCAGGCCCAAAAACTTCTCTCTCTTTATTAACCTTTAACGTATCAAACTGTTGTAATGTTTTTACTGTCACTTGGGAATTTTCTCTTTTTTTGTTCCTATTTCTTGTTGGGTCAATTTTAATAAGATATTCTATTTAACCTGTTTAATGGAGAGTAAAATTAGCTTTTATCACCTGATGTTTGTCACAAGTGTGGGATGTAATGTTACCTCGGTTATGTCTGGATGAGATAAGAATGGCTGATTGAGCAATCCGGGGCTAGATATTTCCACTGCTGTTGTTAAATCTAGTTTCTGTTTTGAGATACTTTAGGATCATAGATACAGCTTCCTGTGCTTCGTTCAATGATTCCATATGTTGTTTTACCCTGCTAGCTTCTGTAAACGCAATTTCAGCTAAGTGTATGACAAGCAGATTAACTTCTAGGATACTTTCTGATATTTCTCCCTGTCAATAGATTTTTTGGGGTCACCCTTCGTCCTAGCATCAACTGGGGCATGCAATTTGTAGCCAAACATTCCTATTCAGTTGGAAGGGGAATGAGTGTTTTTCTCTTTGTTGACTTGTGGTACATTGATGCCTTTCTTTGATGTACCCACCTTATGTCCTAGTTAATATGGATATGAACCAGGTTTCTTACTTCAAATTTAGAGGCTGAAATTTTCTACAATCTTGCAATTTTCTCAACTTAATCTTGTTTAGTATATGTCATTAACATAGAGAATTAAAATTATCTCTTACCATTTTCATGCCGGGGAACGGAATGTGATCGGATTGTCTTTTGAGTGCATTGTTCCTTTCCATTACCCTTTCAAATATATGAAATTGTGCCCTATACTGTACATAATTGTCGTTAGTAATATTACAGTATGGTAACAATAATGGTATTAGTAAAAGTAAATCTTACAGTAACCGAAACTACGGTTGTTGCACAAAGTCATTTTCTCTGGCCATGAACAATAGAGTTTGATGACGAACGGTAATGAGGTCATTGCTGTCCAACAGTAGCAATAATTATAACTCTTGTGACTATTTATCACCATTTTGGAAGTTCCAAGTTCTCCTGGATATTCTTAGATTAGATGTCAGAGAACTATATTCTTTCTTTTGTGACAATTTTTCTTCATTGGGGAACTTCCAAAGCCTCACAGCTAAAAGCACTATTTCCTGTGGACAATAAATATACCAAGCATTATAGGGCACATAAAAAGCGCATGTGCAAGATTGTTTTCTGAGTGCAATGCATAAGTCATAATCAAGTTTATCAAGAATGGGTTAGTAGTTACCTTTTGCAGAGTAGAGGAAGATTCCTAGTTGGCAGGAGCAGTCATGGGTTTTGATGAGGGAATCCAAGGTCAACTCTCTTAATCCACGGGGGAAAAAGTCAAAAAGTGGTTAAGAAGGGACGGAGATTAGCTTGATACTGTTGTTTCAATCACCTTCTTGAATTCACTAACGAACTAAGAATCTAATGAATCGAATTGAAAACACTTCAGAATCTAAGTTAAACACCTAACTTTAGATTGATATCTTCGAAACACTCCTTAAACAAAGCTACTCATAGCCCAACATGTAAGAACAGCTCACTAACGAATCTTAAAGGTTCACTTTATGAACAATTACAAGTCCCCACGGGACAATACCCAAAACCCGAAGGTTAATAACTCAAAGCTCAATTCTATCATTTCTCAATAGTCTATATTAATCTGTAAAACAAAGTGGTTCTCCACTATTTATAGATCATAGGGAGAACCAAAATTACTTGTAAAAGGTAGGTAAATTTCGTCCAACCTTGAAAGAAAAAGGAGGAATTTCCCTAAAACTCTAGTTACTAAATTTGGGTTTTCATGAATGAGGCAACCGAAATTCTAACAAAAAGGAAATAGAAAATTACTTATTCCTTAAAAAAAACATGCAAGAACCTCTTAAGGAAATTCCACTTAAAGAGAATAAGGAAACTAATTAAAACAAGGAAGGAATTTAAAGCGCTCACACACTTAAATTCGGCCATGCCAATTCCATACCCTTGCCGCCCAAGTGTTATATGGTTAGTGTTCCAACTTGTGTATTTATCCCTTCTTATCTTCTAGAATTTTTCCGGAACTCAATTAATAAAGAAGAAAGCAACCATCATCCATGAACTTTCAAGAACTTCTCATAAACCTTCCAAATTCCTCAAGAAACTATCACGAGTCTTCTAGAACCTTATGAACGTATCCGTACTCATTTAAGAATGATCAAGAGCCCTTCTTGCTCCTTGAGGCTCAATTTTGTTGATCCATCGGGATCTTTAAGGTGAGGAACCAATTTGTAAACCATTCTCGGCTTCCTCCTTTCAGGCTTTGACTTTTGGAATGGATCTTCATCGTATTTCTTCTTCAATCCCTTCTTAAAGACCCATTTTCCTTTCTTTGGATCAAAGTCCTTTCCATTGTATTTGTGAGAACCCATATGTCGACCTTTAACCTTCTTTACCACCTTTTGACTTCTTCCCTTCATGGGACTTCAAGAGTTGACCTAGGATTCCCTCATCCTCATCAATCCCTTTTTCTTCGAAAAGATTCATCCTCGAATCCAATACTTTCTTTGACTTAAGAGATTGACTTTTGATTCCTTCATCCAGTGTACACTTGGTGCTGCAGATATTAGGTCACTCCTATTTGGTTTTGGCCTCACGGATCAAATTCTCTGCTGCGGCTGCAAAGAAAAAAAAAAGCATTGGAAATGTAGAAAAGAAGAGAGAACTGATTTCCTTATTGTTTTTGCTGTTGTACGTAGTACACTATTCTTAAATAAAAAAGAACATTGGATTCAACTCCAAGGACTAAGGAATAGAAACAGGAAACCACCTAAAGGTTGACATATTGTAGAAATTGGTAAGAAAGAACTCTCTGAATTATATTGAAAACTTAATGAATTACATGCAGCATCTGTCTTAAATAGACTTGCTCAGAACGGAAAACACTTAAGACAAGGAAACTGGCAAAACAGAATTAAACTAGGAGTCTATTTCAGAGAAACTCCTTGCTTCTTAATCCGACACTATTTCCTAAAATGAGATTTAGGAAATAATCTTTGACACAGCTAGGATTACTTAGCCGACACGTTTCAGAATCTAGAACCTAGCTTTCATGCTTATTTTCTGATTCTTCAACACTCCCCCTCAAGTTGGTGCAAAGATATCCTTATCCATCATGGCCAACATGCCAATCTGAACTTCAAATTTCTTCACAAGACCCTCGGTCAACACATCTGTAACTTGTTCATTTTGCATACTTTTGAGCCAATTTTCTTCTCAAGTTATCTTTTTTTAAATACTTTGCATGGTGGTCCTTTTTTTGTGGTTCTCAATAACAAATGAATCTATTTAATTTGCTGATGTATATCTTTGTTGCACCTGATTTAAGATTCACAATGCACCTGATTTATTTTATTTCATATTGATATCCAGTGCATAAAGAAATGATAAATAGTTCTGAATTAAGATTCACAATGCAGATTTATTTCTTTTTGCCGGGTTGGTACTGGGCTTTCGGAAGAGGAGCTTGAAACAGTTGTTACCAAATTACAGCCTTATTTTAGGTAAGATTTTATTCTCGAGTTATTAATTAAGACCACTCATCTGCTAGCATCATATTTTGTCACAGCATATGAATAATATTATTATTCGTATTGAACAAAAGTTCAACTTTTCTTATTATTATAGACTTATTTTATTTTATGGCCAATGTGCTTGAGAAAAACATTCAATATGGAAAGTCTCTCGACTGCTATCAAATAATTAGATCATAGAGTTCTCTTTGGGATACTTAATTACTGTCTCTAGAGTTGCCCAATGGGGCTGTTGGACTTCTTGGCCTATACTATTGCTCACTGTAGTTGAATAATTTTCAAAGTCATTACCAGAAATAAAAATCTTAACAAATAACTTAATCACTGGACTAATGGTAAATGTAAGCAATGAAACAATTGCTGAAGATTTTTTGTGTTTATTCAAGTACAAAGAGCCCCTATTTATACACAATTATAGGACCTATTTTAGGAAAGCATTGTAATTACAATCTTAATCAATCAATCTAATTAGAATCAATTATCCTACAAATCATAACACTCCCCCTCAAGTTGGTGCGTAGATGTTGATCATGCCCAACTTGTTAAGAAGATAATTAGTTCGTACACCTTTCCAGGATTTTGTGAATATATCTCCCCATCGCTCTCCAGATCTGACATGCCCTGTAGAGATCAAACCCAGTTGAATTTTCTCACGAACAAAGTGGCAGTCAATCTTAGGGGTGTCAACGGGTCGTGTTAGCGGGTTAGGATACCTCGACCCTAACCTTAACCTATTTATTTTCAGTCGTGTCATGCCTAACCCATTTATTTTCGTGCCGTGTAATGTCAACCTTATTTTGACCCGAATTGACTTGTTTATTTTTGAAGGTCAACTTTTGAACTTGAATTTGATATAAATATAACTCAAATAACACATTTAACCTATAAAAATAATTATATTCACATTAAAAAGTATATCACACATGCTAAATAATATTTTAAAATTAATCAATATTAATTTTTCAACTTTTATATTTATGAAATATGTTCATAAGAGTGAACTAATTTATTAAACATGTTAAATAGGTCATTCGGGTTGACCCGATCTAACCTGTTTAATTTTCGTGTTATTCGTGTTCGACCCAATCTTGACCCAATTCTTCTGCCGGTATTATCTAGTTTGCTAAATGCGTGTTAGGTCCATGCCGGGTCACAAATTGCCACCTATAGTCAATCTCAATGTGTTTAGTCCGCTCATGAAAGACTGGATTAGAGGCGATATGAAGAGCAGCTTGATTATCACACCACAATTTAGCTGGCATAGAAACCTTAACGCCCACTTCACTGAGAAGTTGATATATCCACATTATCTCACATGCAGATTTCATCATAACACTGTATTCAGACTCCGCATTTGAAAGTGAAACAACTTTCTGCTTCTTACTTCTCCACGAAACCAAGTTACCTCCAAAAAATATACAATATCCTGAAGTGGATCTCCGATCCTTTTTGGAACCTGCCCAATCAGCATCCGTGAAGCACTCAATTCTAGTGTGACCATGATTCTCATACACAATTCCACATCCAGCTGCCCCTTTCAAAAAACACCAAATTTGCTCCACGGCCTTCCAGTGATCAACATTTGGGGATGGCATACATTGACTTACCACACTAACTGGGTAAGCAATATCTGGATGAGTTGTAAGATAATTCAACTTCCCAACCCAATTCAACCTCTTTTTTTAAGTTTTACATTAAGAGTCATTGAGGAACTACATGGTTTGGCGCCCAATTTTCCTATTTCAAACAGCAAATCAAGAACATACTTCCTTTGAGATAAAAAGATGTCTTTCTTACTCCTGGTTACTTTTCAACTCCCAAAAAATACTTTAACATTCACAAGTGGAACTGAGTGTGGAGAAGGCTTTGAGAGATGAAATTCCGACAGAGTCGCTATAGATGATTACAATATCATCATCATATACCACCCAGAGAATGATACTGTCACTAGATTGTGCGTAGAAGACAGAGTGATCAGATTTACTCTTTTTCATGCCAAACTTCTCAGTCACACTGGAAAACTTACCAAGCTAAGCACGAGGATTTTGTTTCAAGCCATACGATGATTTATGAAGGCGATATACTTTCTAAATCTCCCCCTGATCAACAAACCTCGGTGGTTGCTCTATATACGCACTCTTCCTGGAGGTCACCAAGAAGGAAGACATTTTTGATATCCAATTGGTGGAGGCCAATGATAAGTGGCGGCCAGAGAAATAAATATGCGCACAGATGCGAGTTTGGCCACAGGGAAAAAAGTATCAAAATAATCGACACCATATGAGTGAGCATATCCTTTAGCAACAAGACGAGCCTTCAACTGAGCAGTAGAGCCATCAGGGTTGACCTTCACTGTAAACACCCACTTACATCCAATAGGCCTTTTTCGACCGGCAAACTGACTAAGGTCCATGTACCATTGGCATCCAAATCATTCATCTCCTCAATCGTTGCCTCACGCCATCCAGTGTGGGCTAAAGCTTCACGAACAGTTTTAGGAACAAACACAAAATCGAGATAAGCAATAAAGCAAGTGGTAGAGAACAAATGATTATACAAAACAAAAGAGGAAATTGGATAAGTGCATGAACGCTTTCCTTTACGGAGAGCAATGGGAATGTCATTACTCGAAGGCGGATCAGACGAAGAAGAATGTGGCTCATTAGGACATGGAGGAGATTCTGGAGTAGACTCAGAAGGAGGTTGAGGAGACTCAAACTGTGCTCGAATGCGACGAGAATATATTTGAGTGATGGGGTCGAGGAGGATTTATGGGAGGAGGACAGAGGACGGGACAGTGTATAGTAACAAATCATCACCTTTCCCTAATTGAGAGGACCCGAAGATGGGGAAAATAGGGTATGTGCCGAAAAAATAACATCAGCGAACACAACATATCGATTAAGGCTAGGACAATAGCATCAGTAACCTTATTGTACATGAGAGTATCCAAGAAAGACACATTTTTTCAAGGATTTGGGATCAAGTTTGGTAATATAAGGACGGACATCTCGAACGAAGCAAGTGCAACCAAATATACGCGGTTCAATGGGAAACAGTGGTTTAGGTGGAAAGAGTATGAAAGGGAGTAGCACCAGATAAGACCGAAGAAGGCATTTGATTAATCAAAAAGCAAGCTGTTGAGATAGCATTAGCCCAGAAATGTTTGCGGAATTGCATGTGAAACAGCAAAGCCCGAGCATTTTCGAGAAGATGTCGATTCTTGCTCTCAGCAACACCATTTTGAGTTGGTATGTCCACACAAGAGGTTCGATGAATACCATGGTGGAGCATGTAATTTTGGAAGGTGGTGGAAAGATATTTTTTGGCATTATCATGCGCAAAATTTGTACAGGCACATGGAACTGAGTGTGAATTTCAGCACAAAAATTAGAAAAATGAGAGAATAACTTAGAACGAGTTTTCATCAAATATAGCCATGTCATTCGAGAGTAATCATCAACAAAGGTAACAAAATACTTAAAATCAGTTTTAGATGGAACTAGACATAGACCCAAACATCAGAATGCACTAATTCAAAGAGAGTGATGGCTTGGTTATTAACTCTTGGACTAGAACTAAGACAATGATGTTTGGCAAACTGACACGACTCATAGTCTAAAGAGGAAATACTAGACAATTGAGGAAAAAGTTTCTTGAGCAAGGGTAAAGAAGGATGACCCAACCGACAGTGAGCATCAAATGGAGTGACCACTCCAAGGCAGGCAAGAGGTGGAGGTATACGGGTATCAAGAATGTAGTGGCCCCCAGACACGTCCCTTACCAATAATCTTCGTCGTAAGATTTTGAAAGACACAATGATCAGGGAAGAATAAGGTACAACAATTTAGTTTACGGGTGAGCTTGTTAACAGATATCAAATTAAATGAGAAGTTAGGTAAACTAATAAAGAAAGAGATGGGGTGGGATGAAGATGTTGAACCATCAGCTAGAGTGACAGATGAGCTGGAATGGTGGGTCTGAAAGGTAGAGAACAAATGGGAATTACCTGTCATGTGCTCGGAGGCACCAGAGTTAATGACCCATTTCGAAGAAGACGAAACAAGGCATGTATTTAGATTACCTTCCGGCAAGAGCACTAACAGGGCCAGGTGGAAGAGTGGTTGTTCCTTAAGTTGAAGGAGTTTGGCATACTCCTCCGCAGATATCACAACAGACTTGTTAGAAACATCATAGTTAGATGCCAGGTTGGCAGACTGAATTTTCTTAAACTACAACTTCCGACAATCTCGTTTTAGGTGGCCTGGCTTACGAGAATAATGACAAATGATATCACTAGATGCTTGCCCACGAGGACTAGAGGTCTGGTCAGAACTGGATGTGCCTGTACTTTTATGACCACCCCCACCACTGTAAAGAGGCGGCTTCTTGGCGTCAGAAGAGTGAGTATGGCTGAGAAGGACACAGTTCAGTGGAGCTGGAGAGACATGGGTCGATGCCTCTGTCCGAAGGACCTTAGTAAAAGCCTCTTTCAAGGAAGAAATCTTGGAGTCAAAGAGGATATGAGATTTAGCAGTCTCAAATTCAGGTGGGAGACCTGCCAAAAAACACAGTATCGCCATTTTCTCCCGTTGAGTTTGCGGACAGGCACATCAGGACTAAGAGAAAGTAACATGTTCAATTCTTCAGAAGTTTTCTTGAATTCCATGAAGTAGGTGGAAAGAGACCTATCACCTTTATCAGCTGTGTAGGAGGCTTGACACACATCATAAGTACGATTAAGGTTCCCTTTCCTGAATGGATGAATTTGAGATAAGTTATTAATTATTTCACTTTCTTACAATGACTAACCAAATTGACTATATCGCTACTGATAGAATTACGAACAAACGAGCTCCCTTAGCCAAGGCATCTTGGAAGTCTTAGTAGTAGGAACATCCTCAGCCAAATAAGGGTCCTTTGAAATACTCAGTAGATACGGTTCGATAGTTTGACACCACTCAATATAATTGGTCATAGTATGTTTATAGTTTGTGATTTTTGACATCACTGGAACCATATTAGGCATAACTACGGCCTTTTGATCTGTCATATTTAAGCCAAATGATGGAGACAAGAAAGGCTTAGGATCCAATTAATACAATAGGCCAATCAAGTTCAGCAGCAGCCCAAATAGTAACCCAACCAAATAATAGAAGCCCAAATAGCAACCCAAATAATAACATCCCAAAACAGCAGCCCAACCAAATAATAACAGCCAAAAACTGGAGCCCAACCAAATAATAACAGGAGCCCAAAACAGTAGCAACAACAGCCACAGAACAGACACCAGCAGCCCAAAACCGCAAGCAAGTCACCCAAACTAATAACCAAAACACGGCTCAAAACAGAGAAAACAAAAAAAATCAAAAGCGTTCATCTTAAAACAGAGCAACAGGGTACAAACCAAACTAGCAGACGAGGAGGGTGACGGAGGCTTCTGGAAGTAGAGAATCTCTGCCGACGGATTGCGACAGGCGTGCTGCCACAGCACCCGAGAGAAAAGCCGAGGAACCAGGGAAAAAAAAATTCCGACGAAAGTGCTGCCACAGCACTGGAGCGAAAGAAAAGGGAATAAGAGAATTCCCGCACTCAAGCGGCGGAATAAAGAAACCTGGCGACAGAGAAACCTGGCTCTGATACCATGTAAGCAATGAAACAATTGCTGAAGATTTTCTGTGTGTTTATTTATGTACAAAGAGCCCCTATTTATACACATTGATAGGACCTATTTTACGAAAGAACTCTAATTACAATCAATTACAATCTTAATCAATCAATCTAATTAGAATCAATTATCTTTCAAATCATATACAAATTGTAACAGTAAACAAAAGAGTTTCAATTGTTAATGCTAAACCCTTGAATCATTGGACTAGGCTACCCAAATAAAGCAGGAGAGCTTTGTTTAATATAGGACTTGCAAAATCTATAGATCTATGCAGAATCCCAAGTTCATTCTCCCTGTACACCGTCACAACCCTCTTGATGAAAGGCTATTTTTTATTTCTAACTGGTGAAAAGGTTATTGTTGGAGCAGCCAAAGTTAGGCCATTTATTGACTTCCATAATTAGTGCTTCGTTTTTCTTATTTTCATGTTTGATTGAATCAATCTTCCTTCATAATCTGCTGCGTTCTCGTTAACAGACTGATCATTTGGGTTTCCAACCTCAGTTTAGTAAAATGATGTGATCATGTTAAACTAGTTACAGATGTGATAAAGTTACCTAGAATGTGATATATCTGCACTATCAGCTTGTCTTTTGAACATTATAATTTTTATGAGTGCATTGTTGCTAAAACTCCAATACCTGTTTTAGAAAATATGAATACCCAAGGAAGGCAGCACCTAGCTTTTATGAAGTTACGAATAACTCGAAAGAAAGGCCCGATGTTTGGGTTGAAAGTCCAGAGAAGTGAGCATTTCCTTTCACAAATGAGAAATAATTTTGATTCCTTTGATGACATGTTTCTGAACCTACTATTGCATAATGCAGATCAATTATAGTTTCAATCACCAGTGATATTCGAACTATAAAATCAGAGGTATGGAACTAGTAAACTATTTATTTTTTACCTTCCTCATTTTGGGTTAGATCTTGGGCTTTTTAATGCTCAGGTTCTTTGTCTCATTGTTATGCTACTTAGCAACTGTAATATTTTCATCTAGTGCCACTTTGTTCAGTTTAAAGTCGTTTTCCTATTAGCCTGTAAAACAGAGTTTTGGTGTATGAGTAAGTAGATTGTTTGCCATGAAAATGAAGTCCTGCTATAGGAAATACTTCAATGCCATAAACCTTGCTGATTATAAGTTCAAGCATATTAGTCACAGTTGGTGTAACTCATTTTTGGCTTTCCTATTGACGTGGGTGGGTTGACAGATAGATTTACCTTCTTTTTTGTGCTAATGGTGGCTTAATATGCCAGTTACTGTCTGTGAAGGCCCCCATAATATGATATGCAACTGTAGTTGACATACTAGTGCAATGGATGTCCTTAAATAACAGTTAGTAGGGGTGTTTCATGAGTTGAAGCCTTAAAACCATTACTGGTAAATGGAACAATGGTCATTAAATTTTCAAACTGCTATACTTATTTAATAATGTTAAAGGTCACATAACTCTCTCCAATTTTACTCAGATCCTTCTTTTATAGTTCCATCTAACAAACCAGAGTATGCAGAAGATCCACATTAACCCTCTACATGTAATTTAGTCCATTCTTTTTCCTTTCCTTGGATTCATATGTAGAAGTAGGATCACAGCTACAGACTGTTTTAGGAATGCTGACAGTGCAGAGATGTGGATAAAGAAAATACAGATCCTTTGCATCTTTTTTATTGAAGTGGAAGGATCTGTTTTAGGAAAGCTGACAGTGCAGAGATGTGGATAAAGAAAATACAGATCCTTTGCATCTTTTTTATTGAAGAAAATACAGATCCTTTGAAGAGTTGAAAAGTTCCCAAAAAGAAATGGAAATCAACAAAATTTTGGGTCAACATTTCTAGTATTTCCTTAAGATTATAAAAAAGGGGACTGCACTTTCTGGGCGTTAAAGAATTTTAAGCCTTAAGAATAAAAATGATAGTGCTGAAGAATACTAGTGAAATTTGGGGGTGATGATTGCACTTGCTGGGTGTTAAAGAATTTCGAGCTTTAAGTATGACAATGAATGATAATGTTGAAGAATACTAGTGAATGATTTGAACAGGGAGAAGAGTTGTAACTTGTAAGGAGGCGTAAACAAAATCTATAATGTCAATGTTTTTGAAGTGGTGATTATTAAGCTCGAGCAGAGGGATGGGATGCAGAGGTGGAGAAGAATGGGAAGTGATAGAAGTAGGAGAAGACTTTCCATAGGAATAGACAGAAATTATGCCAAGCAAGGTCGTTTAGGCCTAGAATCGGAATCATAGAATCGGATCGTATAATCGGATACTAGAATTGGAAAATAGCTTAAAACGTATAATTAATTTTAAAATTTAATATAAATGACATATAAATAAAAATAGAGTTATAAACTACTAATAATCATTTAAATTTAATTATAAAGGTTAAATGTGCATGTTTGGAACAAGTAGAATTATTATGATTAATATTTGAAACTAAAATACTATTTTTAATTTTTTTTTACTATATTATTAATTAATTGTGAGTAATTATAAATTTAATAAGAACACACTTGTTTTAGAGAAGGAAAAAAAAAAAACAATTGAGCCTAAAAAGAAATGAAAATTATTTGAAACTTTGTCGAGGTTCAAACATGAGTGAGAAATTGGTAGTTTAAAAGGAAATAACAGCTTTTAGAGAAAACAAATGTAATGTGACACTCAAAGAAAAAATTACTAGAGATAATAAAACCTACCATTTTTAAAAGGAGTATATATATGTAATGTCATTCTGTTTATGGATTTAAGCATTCTTTTCATGGTGGAATCCCAAGCATAGCAAGAGTATGCCATTTTTCTTCGGCACATGGGTTCGAGTCCCAGCTGGTGCAATTAGATTTTTGCTTTCCTTGCGGATTCTCAGTTCCCACATCGGTTGGAGAAACATTTCGGGAGATGAAGTTCATCTATAAAAGCAGCAACAGGGGTGAGTGCATAACTTTACAGGCGGGGTCAGTGAACAATTAATGAGTCCTGTGGCCAAAAATGCAAATATAAATAAATTTTTTTTGACTCAGTCTAAACTCGTAGACTCGGTCGAGTTTATCGATTCTGACCGAGTTCGCCGAGTTTAGACCGATTCTAAGTTTGAAAGCAATCCCATTAGAGTTCGGATCGATTGTGTGTAGTTGACTCGTAGACTTGTTCGAGTCTATGAGTCAACACACGAGTTTGATAACTATGATGCCAAGCACATGTAAAAAATATTAAGATGATAATTTTGTCACGATATAATGGATTTATTGGTTGGAATGACCTGATAGAGAAACTTAAACAAGCTTACTGACCTTTTTTCATTAGAAAGTATATTGGCTACTTTTTTCATTTGCCTTACCATATATTTATGGGTAATTCGCGCCTCTGTTACAAATCTTTGAAAGTACTTTCTTACCTGAAATCATAAAGCTTATGGTCATCAATAACCTGTGAGTTTCCAGGTATTTTCTGCTCCTTACAGCCTGAGATTTCCACGAATTGATCGAGTAAGATTTGACAAGCCTTGGTATGAATGTCTTGATGTTCAAAGTGAGTGGATAGTGGGCATTGAATTATTTATTGTAGTGTGGTCTCTAGATTCTAATTTGATTCAGTTACACTTATATTATTGTGCTTGGAGATCCTTTTATTAACATTTTCACTTGTCATTGCAGCTTTCGTTGAATTAGTTCATTCAAGCAATGGCACAACTCAAAGAGAACAAGCTTTCAATGATGTGCAGGATCATAAACCCAAACGTGTGAAGTCTGCAAAGAAAGTAGAAAAAAATGCTTCATGTGTTCCTTCTCATTTTATCAAGACTGACGTTTCTACAGTGAAAAGCAAAACACTGATATTTTTGAAAATGGTTTTCTGTATCCTTTGGCAATCTGGTTGGATCATAAATAAACTATCTTGATCACTACCTCTGTCGTAATTTTTTGTCCATTCTAGTGCACTGGTCCTTTAAAGTACAAACTGTTCGAGATTATGCACATATGGGAGTGTATTTGTCTGGAACCTAAGCATTTTGAAAGGGTAACCATTCTCAATCAGACACACACACACACACACACATATATATATATATATATATTAGAGACTTATACAATAACAACTAAACCTTTATTCGACCCTGTGGGTGATCATATTAAAAGTATTACATCCTTAACATCGATAGACTTTATAAATGTACCTTCCACTCATTCCTTGGATCTGCTACACAAAATGGTGGTGGAGAATGGGGGCACTTTTTCAATGAATCTGAATAACTCTGTCACACACTGTATTGCTGCTGAAAATAGAGGTCTCTGTATCAGTTCTGCATTACAAGGACCTGTATACAACTTTACTCTGGAAAACATGAGTTTCTTATTTATCTGGTGATGTTGCAGGAATCAAGTTTCAGGCAGCAAAGCTACGTGGTGATGTTATTCATTACTCTTGGCTTCTAGATTGCTCTTTGCAGAAGAAGCTCCTCCCTTTGCAACCAAAGTTAGTTTGCTCCTCTTTTGTATTTTCTGTGAGTCATTAACTGGCTATTTATAATTTCATTTTGAATTCTGTATAGGTACTTCCTTTATCTTTCTGAACCTTCAAAGAGAAAACTCCAGGAGGAAATTGATGAAAATTCTGACTCTTACTTTGTGGACATTGATGCTGCGGATATTAGGCAGGTAGACGGCAGTAGGAGCTTCGGCCATTTGTTTTTCATTTTCAATGAGCTATAGCCGATCCCGCTTAGCGGGACAAAGGCTTAGTTGTTATTGTTGTTGTTGTTGTTATAGCTCTGAACTCCCAGGGGCATAAAAGATTACTGCTTTTATTTTTGAGAGTTCAGCAGCATATACTTTGTTTTAGTTAATCCTTTCATAATTTCTCTTTTTCAAGCTTTTGAACAACATTGGTGGCACACAACATTCTGTGAGAGTTGATCACTACAAGAAGAAGTATTGTCCAAAAGACAAATGGGCTCACTTGCAAGATTGCTACTTCTACTTTAAATTATCACCTCAGGCATTGTAAGATACTCTCCGTGTTTATTTAATTTGTGAATTAACTTACTCATTTTTGGTTTGTTGTAGATTGATTTCTTAGTTATGTCTCTAGAATGAATTCAGAGTGGAAGATCCTGTTGGAACTTGCACTTCGGAGGATGAAGGTTGCAGTTTCCTTTGGAGGTGGGACAGTTACTGATGATCTGTCTAATGCTACCCATGTTATTGTCTTGTCTGCTCCAGGAGTATCTGTGGACTTCAACTTGCTATTATGTTGGTGAGCTTTTCTCTACAATTACAGACTAAGACTTTACTGTTTTGACAATCTTATTAATTTATTATGCTATCATTTGTAGCCCTGCTGATAAGGTTATTTATCCTTCCAGCCATGACCTTACTCTGCTAAGGAAATGTTGGAATCTGGTCATCTAGTCTTGTGAATCTGACCTTAGCTGTGGGCAGGAATGAAAAGCATGGCTCTCTCAATAATGTCTTATGATCCAATTGGTAATTGGGTGGAAGTCTGGTGCTTTGTCTTTATGCAAGTATACTAAGGAACAAAATTTGTTATTGGGGGGGTATTTCTCATAGCTTTTCTTTCAGAATCTCGCATAGAAGGAAAGAATTAATCACATACTGCATGGATTACTTAAAAAAACGGATGCTGAAAATTGGACTTGAGGCAACAACTAAATGTAGCATATAATTGTTTTTTTTTTTTTTTTTTTTAAATTTGATTTTATCTTTTTAATCAATGTTAATGATTATAGCGATCTGTTGTCCTTTGCTATTTTAGTAATAGAATAGTAGAATGGTTAACTACGCTAGATTTTTGTCTATTTCTGGTTCTTTCTCTGAGGAATAATGATGACTGCTACCATTCATGGTGATCAGCTTGCAAGAAGCAGAGAAACATGTTATAATTAGTCGAAGGACTCATGTTCTTGCATCACAGTGGGTAGAAGATTGCATTGAGAAGGAGCAAAAAGTGTCACAGGAGTTCTATAGTCTGAAACCTGTCAATGTGCAAAACTTTGTTTTTCAAGAACGGTAAGTCCCCTAACATATTACTATGTGCTGCAAATTTGATCATTCTGATAATATCTTCACACTGTTCTATTGCTGCTTTGGGTGCTTAGAAATTATGGATGTGAATAATAATCATTATGCTGTACAAATATTAATTAGTTTGGTTCTAAGCTATACATTTAATCAGAAGACTATGCGAACATTACAATGAATAAAAACAGGATGTGCATATGGTATTTATTGATTTAGAAAAAGACATGGAGTAAGAGACATAATGCAGTCTGTATTATAAAAGAAAGCGGTAAGGGCAGCTTATATAGAACTATATACGATGTGTATAAAGATATCACATGTATAAGGGCGCTAATAAGAATATCAAGTGACTTCCATCATAATATAGGTTCGCATTAAGGATCAGCTTTAAACTCACACCCCTTTGCTTCAGTAAATGATGAGGTTACTAAACATTTGCGGAAATTGATCCTTTAATGTATGCTGTTTGCAGACGATATTATTTTACTAGATGAGATGAAAGGAGGCATTAAAGCCAAGTTAGAAGCTTGAAGGGAATCATTAGAATCAAAATCTTTTGCTATTAGTACAGTTAAAACTAATTAGAGATTCTTATGCATAATGTGTTCAGTGACAGAAATGAAATTAATCTGGATACAAGGCCTGGTTTGGATGGAGATGGACTTAGTACATCATCATCTGCTATAGATGGAAGCTCAAGGAGTCGAGGTTCTGCCACTAAACCTAGACTTGCCACCTTGCCTAAGAAGGAACGAGAAATGAAGAGAGGACGACCCAGTGGGACTGGCGGAAATAGAGTGAAAGCTCTTACTAGCCATCCACGAAGAGTAAGAGCAAGAATTGGAAACAAGCCCCCAGAGATTAATGAAAATGAATCAGATGGAACTGTCTCTCCAGATCGTTTGAGTTTCCCAGAAGAAACTGAAATCCGAACTGGAAATGTTGAAGGCCATAAGATGGCTGACAAAAACCGTCCAGAAACCCAAGAGAATCAGCTCATCTCAAAAGATTTTGAAGTATCAAAGGGCAAGGCAGTTGAGCCTGAAACTTTAGAGCCTAAACAAGCCAGTGAAGCTCATGGAATTTATTCAGGAAGCAGAAATGGAGCCGAAGAGCATGACATGCTGGAGAACGTTACTGCTGATCCAGTTCAAGCCATATTACAGAGCATGATTCCTAGCCTCGGGACCAGTCGAGCTAGCTCTCAGGATCACATTACTAAAGATGAAAAGCTACCAGAAATAGTTCAGAGCAAGGATTCCGCTTCTTTGGCTGAAGGAGCAGTTCTGGATCCCGGTCAAAAGACAGAAAAGAAAAGGAAAGTAAGTTATAAGGATGTTGCTGGAGAGCTGCTGAAGGACTGGTAGTAAACTTAAACTGAAACCTCTTAATACTCATCATCTGTGGTGTAGTCACTTTAAATGGTTTTAGGGTCGATGTATGAATGAAAAATTTGTAAATAGTCATCTTCGTGAGAATCAAAATCTTATCAAGTATTTGTACTGTTGTTTATTTTCTTCTTGTTGCAAGTTATTGGAAGCCACCGATTATTGCATTGATTGGACTGACACAACAGGTTTATATACGCTAGATGCGGGATGACAAGGGCTCACGCCTCAATTATTACTCCCTATGGTCTATGAAAAGAGTTGCCGGAGGAAAAAGTACATAAATTAAGGGAGTTATATAACTTACTTAATTACTAATATTTAATGGTAATTTTTATTTTTACATACTGCAATGTAATTTGTACAGGACTACTATTACCAAACTATTATTGGAATCTGTACACAATTAGTGTTATTTATTGTTTTGTTAATATCCTACTTCTTTTACTTATTTTTTTTTCTTCACAAAATAATTATCAAAATTACTAATTACAACTAAAAAACGTCAAAAATTCATCTTCCTAGATAAAAAAATAATTTTTTTCTTAATTGGATTGAAAGATTTCACAAAAATACTAATTGAACTATTTTAAAGAAAAATTGAAAAAACTATGAATGATGAAAAATGCTTAAATTGAGTTATTAGTTGGACTAATTTAGCATTTAAGTTCATTTTGATTCCTGAGTATTCCAAAAGACTAATTAGTTAAAGACCATTTTGAAAAATATGAAAGAGTACTTTACATCTTCTGAGATAAAATTAATTATAAGAGTAGTTAAGACTATTTCCAATGGTCAAAGCTATTTTAGCACCAAATTTAAAAATTTTAAAGATCAATGGTGAAAGCTAAGACTCAAAACCATGTTTTTAAAGTTAAAAAAGTGAAAAAAAATAAAGGGTAAAGTACAATTTACTCCTTCATGTTTTGATAAATAGTCAACTTACCCTTTCGTGGTTTGAAAGTGGACAACTTACCCCCCACGTGGTTTGAAAATTGGCAACTTACCCTCATATGGTTTGAAAATGAAGAACTTACCCTTCAATGGTTTGAAAATGGACAACTTAGCCTTTCTATTTTAATCCCTTTCCAAACTATGTGATACAGAGGTAAGTTGTCCATTTTCAAACCATAAGTAGGGTAAGTTATCTATTTTCAAACTACGTGGGGATAAGTTGTCTATTTATCAAACCACGATGGAGTAAGTTGTCTATTTATCAAACCACTAGGGGGTTAGTTGTACTTTACCCAAAAATAAATAAAAATAATGGTTCCAAGGCTGGAGCTATTTCTGGCACCAAAAGAATTCTGCAGCTAATATAGTTACGAAAATTGGCAACGGTTGGAGAATGGCTTCACATTAGACTCCAGCGGCTGCTAATATAGCTGCCCTTATGATCATTTTGACAATTGAAAAGTTTGAATTAATTATGCTAGTTTGATAAAAGTGATATAAGAGTAGAAAAGGAAAATTTCTTACTTTTTTTTATTGAAAATTGTAGAAATGACACTTTTAAAAGAACAATTTTTTTAACTTAAAAATGACTCTTTTCAAAGAATGGAGGGAGCATATTACAAAATAATAAATGTGATATTTGTCAAGTTTAAGGGTTACCTTTTTAACTAGAAATTGATTCGCATTAAATGAAGATATTGTACAAAATTATATATGTGATACTTGTAAAATTTAATAATATTATTTTCTAGTTGAAAACTGATACCCGTAAAATCAAGAGTATGTGCAAAATATTATTTGTGATGGTTGTGAATTGCAGAGACTGTGTTGAAACACAATATTCTTAATTACTTCGACTTTAATTGTTAAGATCATTAAGAAGGACTGCATAAGAGAAGAGCACAATCGGAAAAAAAATGTTTCACTACAATAATCTATTTCTGAATCATAAAATTTTCTAGTCTGAAATATGCACTCCAGTCAATAATCAAATAAAATAACAAAACCAAACTGTTCACTAGATTGTAACACAAAAAAAAATTCCCGTAAATTACAAGAGGGACATGAGTGACATCACCCCAATTTCCTTGTTTTATCACTAGTATACTAGTTAGAGTTGGATTTCCTTCCAACTTCACCCTAAAGGAACTAGATTAAGGGGTGATGAATTTCATTCACCATGTAGCTAAACAAGGAAGGAGAATCCTCTAAAAACCTAAATAAGAAGGATTCCCTTCACTAAAAGGATTGGAAGAAGTTAATCCTTTTTGAAACCTAAGAAGCTACTTAAAGTAAAACCAACCTCTAATCAACTAAGGAATGGATTAGGAGACATGCACAAATCTTTTTCACATTCCAAAATCTAAACCTAATTATAATTGACAATTGAGATTTTGGTTGGAGGCTTGTTGGTGTGGCCGAGACATTGAGTGATGAGAGGATTAGGTTTTCACCATTTGTGATATTGCATGATGATGGAAATTTGTAGGAAGTTTGTTATATTGCGGATCCCTCTGGATACTCCTAGACCCTTTCGAAATCATTTTAGAAATGTCCAAAATTTACATTTCAAAAAAATCAAGATTTCTTCCATTTTTCAAGATTCTTCAATAGTGAATTTAATATATTATAATAATTTAGTTTTGGTTTTGGTTTTGATTTGAACAGTAAATTTAATATATTAAAATCATTTTTCATCATTTTCAATATAACTTTTTACTATTCAGCTATATTTTTTTTTACATTTTTAATACACTTTTTACATTATAAAACTATTTTTCAAAAATATGTTTTCAAACTATTTTTAAAACAATAAAAAAGAACAAGCTCTTTGATAAATCAAGAACTTTCAAAAACTTCAAGCAACAATCCAATCTTCATTGTTAATAGGTCGTAGGCAGCAAGTCTTCAAGGAACTCAAAGCAATTGACCTTTCTACCTTTCTTGAGATGTCATTCTTGGACTTTGCCTTCAGGTTGGCTGTGCAAATGCTGACTTGTACGAGTTATGCTTTCGATGACCTCATCGCATGCTTACCGTTGCTATTTTAAATTTTAACGATGAATAAAAAGAAATTCCTTCATTAACACATCTAAAAAACAAACAATAATTGACAAAATGAGCATGAATTTAAAGAAGCACTTAATGTAAATTTAGCGTAAACAATAACACTTTATATACATCTATGAGCCGATACACATCAACCTATAGCTATGGGAATTCTCTAAAAGTTACATCAATCAAATTAAAAATAAATAAAAAATTAATATTCGAAGAAAAAATATATTCTAACCTCAAATTGGCTTAAATGCCCGCAATAGTTAATTCAAAATCCTCCGGATGTGAGAAGAAATTTCAGAAAAAATGAAGACATTGGAGAAGAAAGTGGCACAAATAGGCTATAGCATAAAAAATTATAGATCGGTTTCTATTGATTATGACTAAGAATTGTAGCACATAATTTCAAGTTTCGAATGTTAGACCCGATTGGTCTTAATCCTTATTTTGATTGATGTGTTAACAAATATGAGAATTAATTTAACGGTTCTTTTAAGTGAGAAAATGTGGAGAAATGTTTACGGAAGAACCGATGCAAAAAAGGGCAATGAAAAATGAGCTAAAACGAAGAAATGGCAAGCAAATGAATAAAAGTCTTGGGGTGGGACCCACGGTTTTTCCAAGTAATAAAATGTAAAGAAATGTCCACGAAAAAATCGACGCAAAAAAGGGCAATGAAAAATGAGCTAAAACAAAGAAACGACAAACACATGAAGATTGAAGAAAAAAAATCCCGAGCACGTCTCTAGGTGGGACCTACAGTAATACTAAGTCAGAAAATGAAAAGAAGAGTTCACGGGTGATCCAACTCAAAAAACAACGAAGAAAACGGAGTTAAAACTAAGAAACGGCAAGCAAACAAAAAAGTTTCAAATCAATGGCCGACAAGGGGCTGACACGCGCCGCCCAGGTAGGCAGTGCGCACAGCAGGCGCCGCGTGCAGGCGACACTAGCCTGCGACAGCTGTGACTGTCGCAAGGTCCTGTCGCAGGAGTTACAGGAAATGCCCGTTTTTGCTCCGTTTTTCACCAAATTGAAGGCATCTCTTCTCCTGTAAATACCCCAATTTGAAGAACATCAAAAACACCTCTTCCCATATGATTTCCAACATTTTCAAGTGTTCAAAAAGCTCTCAAATGATCATTCAAAGTTTTAGCAAATTATTTCAAAGTTAGGCTAGAATAGAAAAACTTCATTGTAATTGTTAGCTATTTTTCATAGCATTATTTTCCTACTTTGTAAACACATTGAGGGAAGTCCCAAACACTTGTGTTAAGTGTTGTAGGCATCTTGTAAGTGAGGCAAAGTCCTAAACTCTTGATTAAGAGTTAGGCATGAAGTAAGAGGGAGCAAGAAGAGAAGGAGAAGTCATATCTCAAGGGGTTGAGGTTAGGCATTTGTAAAAGTCCTAATTGCTAAGCAAGAGGAGTCTTGAGTAAGACCTAAACTCCTTGAGGAAGGATAGGGCAAAAGATTCATTGCTAGCTTTAGGCAAGGGAGTCTTAATCCAATAGTTTGGATTCAAGCAAAGGGGTTGAGGTTAGGTATTTGTAAAAGTCCTAATTGTTAAGGAATGAGAGTCTTGAGTAAGACCTAAAATCCTTGAGGAAGGATAGGGCAAAAGAACCATTGCTAGCCTTATGTAAGGGAGTCTTAATCCACTAGTTTGGATTAAGTAAATGGGTAAAGTCCTAAGTCTAGAGCTAGATTAGGCAAGAAAAAAGCCTTAATCTCTTGAGAAAGAGTTAAGCAAGTGTTAGGGATTGAAACACTCCTTTTAGTGTTTTCTAGAGGATTAGGAATCTCAAGTTGTAGAACTTGGGGGGTGGAGTAGGATTCAAGGGGAATCCGAACAACTATAAATTTGGTGTGTCTTGCTTCTTGTTTATTTGCTTTCATGTTTTGCAAATCACTAATCACACACCTCACTTAGAAATCTAGTTTTAAATTGGTTTTAAAAGTTGTCTTTGAAAATCATTTTTCAAAGTTCTTCTTTGTAGAAAAAATATTTTTAAAGAGTCAAGAACCTAATTCATCCTCTCCCCCTCTTAGATTCTTCTTAGGTTGCTAATTAAAATTGGGATTTCATCTAAGATTTAGGCTTTAGGAGTGTAAACATAATTTGGAGCCTTGATGCTTTCGATAGATCATAAAATATTTTTCTTTGATAAACTTAAGGCTATTATTTTCTATACAAATATATGTTTTTTCTTTGATAAACTTAAGGCTATTATTTTCTATACAAATATAAGTTACAATATTCTTACTAATTTTGAAAGTTTCATTGGTCAACGAAAATTTTCCCTATAGTCTTTTATTGTGAAATTACTTAAATACTCCTAATTAAATACATTTTATAGTATATTAAGCGTAGTTTTGGAGGACGCCCTCTCTCTCTCTTCCTCTCAAACCCTAACCTCTATCATCTTTAATCTTCTTCCCCCATCTCCCTCTCATGGGAGATGGGGGAAATAGATTTCTTTTATGTTATTTTCTTTTTAGTTTATTTTTGTCTTCTTTCATGATGGGAGTTTTCCATTCTCTCATAATGAGAGATCTTGTCTCCCCGAATAAACGGGAGTTTCTCCCCCATATTAATAAATGGGTATTTTATTATTATCAAGTGAAGATTCAGTTGATTGGGAGCTTTCATCAGAAGATTAGTGGCAGATTCGAGATCGAATTTATACTTCGGTTTGTGATTTGTCCAGCACGATGGCGAATTTTTGTTTTACTAGATAGATTTATATGGATTACTACTTGTTTAGAACTGTATAGGTTTGATTTAGTTTATCTTCAACTGTTTTTATCTGATTATTATCAGATCTGGTTGTATCATCGATTCTCTCTTGAATAAAAAAATATGAAATTTATTATAAAAAAAAAGCGTAGTTTTGGAGAGATGAGGTGGGGTGATTTTTTTATGTGCCTTTGTCACTGCGGGTGATACTCGTCAAGCTTGACAATTACTCTTTTGATACTTATTAAATTTGAGGTGTTATTCTAGGACCAAAAGTGATACCAATGTGTGACATATGTGATATTTGTCAAGTTTAACAAGAGTACTCTTGAACCAAAATGTGATATATGAAAATGTAGTTATTAAAAAAAATAAAACTAATAATATAGAAAAATAATGCTTGTTTTGTTGGTCAATGACCACATATATTATCCCATTTCACAGCAAATTTCTGGTTTCATGTGTATTATTATGTTAAGGCGAAAGGAATACTAAAATGCATATAGTCTTCTATGTTTGCACTAAAGCTCTGTTTACTTTCACTCTTGCCCAAAAAAATCATCACCTTTTTTTCAAAACTTTTTTTATACACAAACACCTTCATTTTTCATTGAATTCAAAATTTAAAATTTTGTTTAAATCTCTTCTCACATTATTCCAAGAAATAATATAACTATTACACTTTTTTTTATTTCTCTCCTACACAATTTTTCAAAAAATAATTTCGTAAAAAAAATCCTTCCCCAAAACAAAAAATTCCAAATATAAATACAAAGAGTGCAAAACCACAGATAATGCGACAAAATCAAGGTAAAAGGGACAGATGATATGCTATCATATGTTGTAAATAAAAAAAGTAAGGGGGTCACTTTTACAACATTTAGATAATTTTTGATACGACTTTTGTGCTAGTGATCTGTATTCTAATTTATTGGAATTAAATGAATTATTTTCACATTGAAAGACCATAGAGAGACAACTGTTCAAGTTAAGGGAATGGCTCAAGTAGTTAATTGCATAATAAATAATTTAAATAATGCGTTGTAATACCTAAAACACAATTTTTTCTTAAAGGTGGTGAAGGTAATCCATTTTGCCGACACTAAATAAAATTTAAATTACATAAAACTTTAATACTTCTAAGAAGGTGTATTTTCTGAAAAGAACTGTGATCTTGTTGTAAAACCAATGGAATATTACACCAACGAAGTCCACTTACTACAAAAGAAAGAGAACCCATAATTGTTCTTTCGTGCATTCCTTTCCAATGGGAGAATAAACATTATAAAAATTTATTAGACTGAATCAATTGATTGGGCAGGTTATATATTTTAAGTCAAATATATCTGTCATATCCAACCACTAATTTTATTTTCTTAACCAAGATATTGATCAACCATTTTGTTGGCCCAGATGGTGTAAGTGGCCGGGCATACCCTGTCGGAACTCGAAAGTCTATAATGGCTTAAATTTCTATTAGGACATACTTAATTAATTAGATACAAATTAATGATCAATGTTCTGATGTAAAATGATAGAATCATAGAAACGAATCCAAATGCCAAGAAAAAGAAAGAAGTAAAAGAACGAAAATGAGATCTTTGTCATATGTTGTATAATTGCCCATTTCTAATGCCAAAATCTGCTAACTGCAATCTTCCGACATGCATTACTTAGGGCACCACAAAAGGAAAGCCCATATTTTGTGCAACCCTATGGAGTGTTACTATCACTATTGAAATTGCGGCTGCTTTAGAGTTTAGACACTGCATTTCTTTATGTACAAACGTCCAAAATTAAATCCACATCATCTGTGTTAAATTCAGTTAACTACTCCCATACGTCCGTGTATATATATATATATATATATATCAAAATTAAATCCACGTCATCTGTGTTAAATTCAGTTAACTACTCCCATACGTGCATGATATAAATCCATATATATATATATATATATATATATATATAACGAATTCACTTAAATAAAAGTATTTAAAATAAGTAATATAGTTTAATAAATAAAATTAATTTCAAAATAAGTAAAATAATTTTGGTTAAATAATACAAAATAATCTAACGATGAATTCGTTTTCTCAGGGAAACGACGAATTCGTTTCCTCATACAGCGAATTCGTTTTCTTTGAAAAGGAATTCGCTAAATTCGTTTTCTCAATAAAGTTATTTTTAAAATAATTAATATATTTTTTGTTAAATAATGGAAAATGAGAAAAAGGATTCAGTGAATTCGATTTCTCTTGAAAACGAAGTCAACGAATTCGTTTTCAATTCGTTTTCTGAATAAAATTATTTATAAAATAAGTAAAATAATTTTAGTTAAATAATTATTCTTAAACAAATTTAATAAATAATTAAATAATTATTTTGTATGTGAAATGTTTTGTAGAGGAAGTAAGTTATGACATTTTTGAAATACATAAAATCGCCATAGAAAAGAATATGGAAAATTCATTTATCTTTGAAAACTTAGTCACACATTTATGTTTGAAAAATAATTAATTCAGTTAGAAACGAAACTCACAAATGCGTTTCTCCAAAAGAGGAATTACATTACACCGATATTGATATTTCTGTTTTATATTGTTTTTAGTTTAAATTAGCATGCATATGGAATATAGATAAGTTCTCGATAATTTATATATTTTTGTGAAATAATTAATTTAAAAGTTTCTTCCAAAAATTAAAAGTTTCTTTCAAATTTTTTTTTTAAAACATTTTTAAAGAAAACGAATCTGCAGATTCATTTTTTCAACAACGAATCTGGCAAATTTGTTTTCTATATAAGGGGAATAAAATTTTTTTTGTCTATTTTGGTAATTTTTGGTCCTCATTTAAATATTGGGGGAAAAAATCCATATAAATATCCATGTTATAAATGTATCTTATTAAACAATATTAATTATTGACAAATAAAATAAGTCATGAGTTCCAGAAATTACTCCATAGTTATATTACGTAGGAATAAGTATAATTTATGTCGTTTATTACTATTGATGTGTTGTACAAAAAAGTGAATGCAGCTTATGTCCTAACTTATTTTTTTCCACGAGTTTGAGTAACAAAATTAGGGTTAGATTCAGACATTTTAGTTGGGCGGGTTTGTCACTTGTCATTCCACTCAAGCTCAAAAAATTAATTGAGAGAAAAAGAAAGCAAAAATTAAAAACTAACGAAAGGAATCCCATGTTAATTTCCTCCGTGTGGATTTGTTAATTACCTGTGGTCCTTCGATTACATAGATTCTCCGCATATATTTTGCTGGTACTCTTTTCTTTTTTTTTTTCCCTTTTTTGGTTAGTGATACGAAAAGAGAATAATATATTAGGCTGCTGAAATTTATGTGGAATGATCAGTCATGCGTTCTAGAATATAAGATTCTGTTCATCTTATATAATTTCATTTGAAAATATCAAATTATCAATGCCCGATAATTAACCTCAAACCACACAAGAATTATTTTACTTTATTTTATGAGTAATGATACACATTTTAATTAATTATCATAATTTTTTAATAAATAAATGATGTGACATGTATTAATTGATTAGTAATATAATATTAATAATTACTTTATAAAACGATGATCAATTTAAATATGCCACATCATCTACTATTAATAAGTTGTGGTGAATTAATTGAGATGCGTATCATTAATTTTATTTTATTCCATAATGAAATGGGGTCAGTGAAATATGTCTATATATGTTTGTCCAACTAGAGCAGAGAAGATAAATTTGCAATCAAAACTAACAATCTTGTTGATTTTCCAAAAGTTGCGGATTTTCACTTCCTTTGCTGTTGTTGGTTGGGGTGTGTGTGGTTTTTTTTTTTTTTTCACCCAGTGTCTGTCTTTCTTTATGGAAGCATGGGGAAATTTTTAGACAAGGGCACTTATAAAAACCCCATGCTTTGCTCATATTACGAAATGAAACCCGTGATTTGAAAAGGAATAATGATAGGGGCATGTTAATTGCATGACACTTTTTACTAAACACATGACACTTTTTAAAATTTTAAGTGCCGAAAAGACAATAATATCCTTATACATTTTTATCCTCATAAAGAATCGCTTAGTCCAGGCGATTTCCTTCCGTAGAATCGCTTAGACCAGGCGATTTCCCTCCGTAGAATCGCTTGGGCCAAGCGATTGTATAGGAAACAATCACCTGGTATCGGCGATTGTGTTCTCCTGAAATTAACTTGGCCAAAGCGATTCTATAGTCGATTGTTTCCTCTTCAATCGCTCTGCCCAAGCGACTGAAGACGAAACAATTGCCGTCCTTAGGCGATTGTTTCGGGTCCAATCGCTTAGTCCGAGCGATTGTCCCCACAGTTCGCCGGGAAATCGTTTTTCCGGCGAACTTATACATAATTTACCAAAAAATTCACAAAATGCAGCAGGAAAATGCAAGAAACTAAAGATCGAATCATCTGTCTTGGGGATCTCTACGGTGATTGGTCAGGCTGCAATGCTGCTTTAGGGCATCATTTATGAGCAGAACCAAGTTCTGCAATCAGATTGCAGAATTCTTTTTTTTTCTTTTTTCTTTTGTCATTCTCCAATTGAAAGGAGAAAGAAGAAGAAGAAGACGAAGAAGGACGAAGAAGATGATCGTAGAAGAGGAAGAAGAAAAGAAAGAAGAAAAAATTAAAAAGGGCAATTCAGTAATTTCAGTCAATAAATTTTTAAAATGTGTCCTATGTTTAGTAAATATGTCCTTTGAATAACAATTCCGTAATGATAAACAACAAATTCATAATAATTTTATAATAAGTTATGTGATGTTAATTAATGTTTCAAACAAATTTTACCAAAGAATAAACATGGTCACTTATTTCAAAAAGAGAGTGATAAATTTGTTATTTTATGTACCATTACTTTCTTAAAAAATTATGAAACTCGTCTTTTTACTAGGTGATCGCCGATTAAGTGGTTCGTAGCATGGGGACACTTTATTAAAAAAGAATTAAAGATACATAGGGAGACATACTAAACCTTACATTTGTATACAAAATGCAGATATTGTTGGAAAATTTTCAAGGATTCAAAGAAGATTTAATCAAAGAAGGTTCGACACCGATTTCGGTGTTGAATTGGCCGTCGAAGTTGATTTGTACGAATTCACATTGAGCTTCGCCGTAAGGACAATAACAAGAGGCAAAATTTGCCTAAGTCCTTAGGGATGTTCGACGCCTAAGTTCAATCTCGAACTAGGTGTCTCAGCCGAGACAGAACCGTAAAGGCAAAAATTGCCTAAAGGTCAGAAGCTATTGGAAGCCTTTGTTTGATGTTGTAAGGGCCTGTTCGACGTCGAACAAGTCTCGAACAGGGTGTCGAACCAGTAATGAAAAGCTTCATTTCCTGAATGGTTGTAACTCTTCACGAAAAGTGAGATTTCGATGTCAGCTTTTATCTGATTGTGTTCGAATCTTTTCCTACCTTTTCAGAAGAGTTGTAAATATTGAATTGTACATTTTGAGGCCTACAAATAGACCCCATAGGGGCTGAATTACAGTAGCCGAAATCACATCTCAAGTTAAGGCTTTTTTGCACTTACCTCACTTGTTCTTTGTTTTGGTTAAGTCAGTGTAGACTTTAAATTCATCTTATCCCATAAGGATATTAGTTCAAAAATCTTTTGCATACCGAAGCAAACTAATAATGCCTAAAAAAGAGTGTCTAGCATGAATTGAAGAGTCATTTTCTTTATGTTACTACATTGTAATGTATTAGAGTTTTTCAAATATAATTCTTGTTAGTTTGTGTTGTTAGTCATTGTTGTTTCTGGAAATGTCCAGCAATCTTTAGGTTTTATTACATACAAATGGCAACCAACATCAAGGATTTAACTTCATTGATTGTCATGCTTGATCGATTCGATGAATGAAACTCACAAGATGGAAGAAGAGAATCCACTTCTTTCTTATTTCTCTAAAGGTGGTGTATGTCCTGAATACACCAAAGCTACCGGTTGGAGAGGATGAAAATCTTGTGTAGATGTGGAAGCGCCACAAGTGGGAGACAAACAATGAGATTTGTCGCGGACACATCTTAAATGCGATGTGCAATAACCTGTTTGATGTCTACCTGATGTGAGTTATTTGAAGAAGAGCTAACGGACGCGGAAATTGCCAAGGAAAGTGAATCGTTGAAGGGCATAATCTTACTTACTCAGGTTTCGAGAATTACAAACAAGGCATATAGTGAGAAAAACTACTTTAGCTATAACCTAGTAAGAATAAATGAATTGAAACTAGCGAAAATTAGGTGAAGCAAGAAACCTAATTAACCTATAGTCTCGCTTATGTTATCTTAACATGAACCATGCAAATTACATAAATGCAAAATAAGAACTCTTAAACTAACGATGAACCTTACTAAAGAAACGTATAGAATTGTATATGAATAATGACATGCTTTTTTATTGAGTATAGTAACCTATTATAGCTAATCTTTACATGTATAATATGAACATTAATTACGGGGAGAATTCTAGGGATACAGCATTGATTACGGGAAGGATTGTATGGAGAGGATGATGGGGAAGAGTATAGGATAGGATAATGGGGTATGGGTTAACTAACATTTATTTACATGAAGGTCATATGGAGAGGATTATGGGGGAGGATTTGTAGGGATAGGATGATTGTTTAGAGAGGATGATGGGGGAGGATTATAGGGATAGGATGATGGGATAAGAGTTGACTAACTATTATCTCTAATATGCCCACACAAGTTAGAGCTCCGTGAGGAGAGACCAATCTTGATCATCAAGTCTTGAATTTTGGACCGAGGTAGTGGTTTAGTGAGTGCATCGGCTAGTTGATCTGCCGAGGAGACATGGGTGACTCGTAAAGTTCCATCTTGTACTTGTTCACGAATGAAGTGAAAGTCAAGAACCATATGCTTCATGCGAGAATGGAAGACCAGATTGGAGCAAAGGTTTGTTGCACCCATATTATCACAGTAGATGATAGGTTGTTGAGGGAGTAAGATGTCAAGTTCGCCGAGGAGAGAAGTGATTCATCAGACCTCGGCAGCCTTCGAGGTGACAAAATGATATTCGGCTTCGATTGAGGAGCAAGCGACAGTTCGTTGATTTTTCCAGCTCCAGGGTATTGGGTTTCTGCCGAGATACACAATGTAAGCACTGGTAGAGGTGAAGTCATCTTTGTTACCCGCCCAGTTAGCATTAGAGTAGGCGTGTAGGACAAGAGGCGACTGGTGGTGTAAGAGGATGCCACGATCAATGGTGCAACACAGATATCTAAGGAGTCGCTTGGCCGCATTCCAATGGTCAGTGGTTGGACGATGCATGTATTGGGACAGCTTGTTAACGGCATAAGGAATGTCTGGTCGTGTGAGGGTTAGATATTGAAGACTCTCAACCACTCCTCAGAACTCAGTTGGGTCAGTGAGTGCTTAACCAGCGTAGAGTGTAAGAGTGGGTGATGTAACAAGAGGAGTTGCAACTGGACAAGCATCAGTCATCTTGGTTTGAGCCAACAAGTCGGCAATGTAACGTTACTGCGAGAGAAGCAGACCATGAGGTTGAGGAGTGATCTCAATACCAAGAAAGTAGTGCAGTTGGCCAAGGTCTTTGAGGGAGAACCGACGAGCAAAGGTGGAGATGAAGTCCTAAATTTTTGTTGCATTATTACCTGTAATGATGATGTCATCCACATAGACAAGTAGCATAAGGGTTGTACTATTATCCTTGAAGATGAACAAAGAGGTGTTTGCAATGGAGTTCGAGAAGTGAGATGCAAGGAGGAAGTGTCAAAGTTCATTGTACCAAGCCCTAGGAGCTTGTTTGAGCCCGTATATCGCCTTTCGCAATCTGCAGACATGGTGAGGGTTGTCGGCATCAACAAAGCCTTGAGGCTGAGCCATGTAGACATCTTCCGTAAGGGTGCCTTGGAGAAAGGCATTGTTGACATCAACCTGGAGGAGATCCCATCCCCAGCTAATGGCAAGTGATATGACTAGACGAATGGTGGTTGGTTTGACCACTGGGCTAAACGTCTCATGATAGTCCATGCCTAGTCGGATGGAACCCTTTGGCTACCAAGCGAGCCTTGTACATGTCAACAGAACTATCAGATAATCGTTTAAGACGAAAAATCCATTTGCACCCCACAATATTCTACACACCAGAGGGAGGGACCAGCTCCCAGGTTCCATTCCGAACCAAGGCATCAAACTCCCTGGAAATTTGCTTGTCTCCATCAGATATCTTTAAAAGCTTAGGTCACACATGTTGGTTCAATATCTTGGACAAGTTGCGCCGAGAGGGTGAGTTTACAGTTTGGTTTAAGGATGTTAGTTTGAGAACGAGTAATTATTGTGGAGGTACGAACTGGAGGAGCTGGTAAGGCCAATGGGATATTAGGTGGTGGGGATAGGGTTGAGGGATGAGACGATGCGAGGGAGAGGATAAGTCAGAGGCTGAGGCCGAGGTGGAAACTAAGGCTGTGGGGGAGGCTAAGGTTGTAAGACCCCGTAGTTTCTTGTCCTAGTTTGATATGTATTTTGCTATATTGTTAGTGTTTTTAAACTCGGTTATGTATAATTATAAAGTTTGCAAATTTTCTAAGATCATTAAATCTTATGGTTTAGATTTTTAGGGCCTGTTTGGTATCATGGCTGAAGTAATGGTTTGAAATCCCTTTTGATTTTATAATAGTTTTTCATCATTCCCAATAAGCTTTTTATATTTCCAATAAACTTTTTTACATTTTCAATACACATTTTTACATTCTCAATACACTTTTAATATTATAAAATCAAAAGTGATTTCAAAACATGATTTGAGTTATGTTACCAAACAAGGCCTTATGTTTTGAATTTAATCTAGAAATTTTGATGTTTAATTTAGAATTAAGATATTAATTTAAATAAAGGATTATGTTTAAGGATATATGAAAATGAATATATAAGTTGAATTTTGGGAATTAGGGAATAAAAATAAAAAAATTAGAAATTAAGGGAAAAATAAATATAAAAGGGACCAATTAGTTTTACTACATTGGAAAAGGGTAAAGCTGATTGTCCTAGGGTTGAAAACCAATTTTACCTGATTGAGACCGGGTAAAACTGATTGTCAAATGGTTTTACCCGATTGGAAAAGGGTAAAACCGATTCCACCGCTTTCCGACACGGTTCTCCAGACTTCTAAATGGGTAGACCCGATTTCAAAAGAGTAGAAAAAAAAATCTCACCGATCTCCAAACGGTTGTATTCGATTTGGAAAGGTCACAACCGATTGGAAATGGAATAAATCGGTTAAAACCGATTTAAAGGTGGGAAAAATCGATTGGAATCAGTTATAATCGATTCCCAATCAGTTAAAACTGATTCCTTGCTAGAATTGAAAAAAAAAAAAAATAATTCAAGATAAGATCGAGCCTTTTGTTTCATTAGGCGTTTCGCCTATAAATACTCCCTCCCTAGCCTTCATTCTTCACCAAAACCCTGCCCAGAACCATGCCAAAACTCTGCCAAAATTCCAAACCAAATTAGAAAAGCTAGAAAGGAGGAGAAAGAAGGAAGGAAGAAGAAGGAGAAGGAGGAAGAAGGGAGGAAAAGCAAGGAAACAAAGCTTGAAACTAGGATTCAATTTCGGAGCTGTGGATCCGGTGTTAGAAGAAATTCAGAACGTGCCGGTAAAGAATTCAACGGATTCTTTCGGTTGATTTTAGAAAATATTGCATAGTGCTAAAGTTTTAAGAATTCTTAAGAAATTGTAGAGTTTGATCTTGTTATTAGCATGAAAAATTGGTTATGAAGTGTTAGAAATGATGCCTAAATATTGTTGGATTGATTTTACACAAAAGGAAGTAAGAAAAATTGAGTTGGAATGAATTTTTAGCAAAATCCTGAAGAAAACTTGGTTTCATCGATCGGTTTTACCTGATCGTAGATCGGGAAAAATCGATTATCATCATTTTTGACCAATTGAAAATCAATTAAAACCGATCCCAAATGGGTTTTACCGATTTTCAATCGGTAAAAACCGATTGAGGTGAAATATGTTATTTTCCGAAAATTTCTTAAAAGTTATGTATAAGTTATTTAGTTTGTAATTATGGCCTTTTCAGAGATATGAAATTAAGATTTCTGGAAAAGATAGGTTTTGTCGGAAAACTAGGAATTTTACGGAAACTATGGTTTATAACAAATTCAGAAGTATTTAAAATGGAATAGAAACTAAACTTTTCGATATTTATAAGCCTCAGATAATTGGAAAATTAGTGAGCATATATCTCAGGACTGGGGTGAGTGTTCTCACTAAAGGGATAAATAATTTAATTAGTAAGAAATGAGTTAGCATGCTTTATTTATGATTATCGTTATGTTTAGTGAAATGCATGCGATATATGATTGTGACCTTTATATGAAAAAGTGCAATGTTTATATGTGTCATAGCTACGTAATTGTTCTTAAATGTTGAGTTACGTTTATAAGTGGGATATCTGTTAAACTTTATCGTATAATCATAAATAAGTGTCAAGCATGAAATGTTAGTGTCTCGTGCACCTTGTTACGTGCTACTTGCGTGTTCCCTTACTTGTTACATGCGTGTCATATTTGGGGTTCCCAAAGCCTGTTTAGTTCGTTGAAATCGAGCGTGTCAGCGTCGGGCTTGAACGTTTGACTCAATGGTTGAAGAGGTCGAGCTCTCGTATTATCTCGAGGTATGCCACTTAGTTCCGGTGCATCGTGCTCGTGCACCCCGTGCAGTGCGTCGTGCATGCGCACTGTTATATTTGGAGTTGTTAACGAGGCGAGACATCATGTATTGTGTCCGCCACTCATTATAACGCAGGTAAAGTATAATTAGTAATGCTTAATGAAGGATCATAGCGATCCTCGTTATAGCATGCTGGTTATACTCTTTCTATCCTTTACGTGTTTCCCTTTACTTGCTTAGGAAATACGTGTTATATGCTATTAATTATTTATTTGGTAATGTTTTTAATGGTGCTGTCTCACTGAGCTTATGGAAGCTCACTCCCTAGACATTTTGCATGTAACAAATCTCGGGAGTAATCGCTACTAGTATGGTGCAGATGAAGAGCCTTTTGGTTAGGTTTTGGAATAATAGTATCATAGTATTACTGAAATAATTTTGTTTTAGTGTGAGAAAGTACTGAATGCAATAGTGTGAATTAGCGTGAATATCTTTTGGAGAATATAATATAGTTTGAAGTTTATTTACTTTAAATAAATGAATGTCTAATTCATTTTGCTATTACTCTGTATATCATGAATAAGTCCTGGTGCGAACCAGACGGACATCTCTGTCTCGACTTCCACGTGAAACAGGGAGGTCGAGGCTAGGGTGCCAGATGCCGGGGAGGGGACTAAGGTTTCTGGGGGTACCATATCTGTTGTGTTGAAGTCGACTGGAGATGAGCCACTGGAACAACCTGCAGATGATATGTATGTAGCCGGGGATAGGACTAAGGGTGGGAGCCACGTGACAATTGTTGACTCATCAGGACGGGGAAGGTGCAAATTTACTTTGGACGTGGGAAACTCAGATTCGACGAAGCGAACATGACGAGAGGAGAAGAGGCGTTGGGTACTGGGGTCAAAGCATAGACAAGCACTTTGAGTGAGGGAGTAGCCCAGAAAAACACAAGGAGTGAAGCGAGATGCGAGTTTATGAGCAGAGTAGGGGCAAAGCTAAGGGTAGCATAAACAACCATAAGCTCGGAGTTTGTGGTAATTGGGTGGTGACCCCGAAGAGTTTGTGGTAGGGAGAGGCCATATGTAGAGTTGGTGTTGGAAGGCTTTTGATGAGGTATACGGCAGTGGAAAAGGCATATGACCAGAAATTGACTGGTAATGAGGCTTTGGAGAGAAGTGAAAGACCGGTTTCAACAATATGACAATGTCTCCGTTCTGAGAACCCATTATGTTATGGGGTGTGTGGTGGGGTGGTGAGATGCGATACGTCATTTGTAGATAAGTAGTTTGCTAGACCAGTAGTTTTAGCGAGGCCCATGTATTCCCACCCATTATCAGAGTAGAAGGTGACTATTTTCTTGGTAAAGAAGTTTTCAACAAGAACTTTGTAGCGAGGGAAAATAGTTGCAACATCAAATTTGTGTTTGAGAGGGTAAAGCCAAATGTAGTGAGTGAAGTGATCCACAAAGATGACATAGTATTTATAGTCATCAACAGACGAGATAGGGGAGGTCCACACATCAGAATAAATAATTTGGATAGGGGATGTAGACACTATGAATGATTCAAAAAAGGGTAATTTGTGACTTTTATTGTTCATACAATCATGATAGTGAGATGGACGTGAGTGTGACAAATCTAAAGCTAAACCAAATTTAGAGATGATGTGACATTGAGTTGACTCAGATGGGTGACCAAGGCGGTGATGCCATGCACTGGCCAACGCTTTGATGCTGGTGTAGGCTGAGGGGGATTGGGACTGGATTAAGGATGGGGAGCGAGTCAACCATTCATACTCACTATCTTTAGGTTGTCCTTCCAGCAAAGTGGCTCTTATTAGTAGATCATTTACATGAAAAGAAAATGCTAAGAATTCAGTTGAAGCATTGTTGGTCGAGAAGCCAAGTGGGAGTCTCGGCACTTAATGTCGTGGCGACATGTGCCTGTGGTTGCCTCTGGGTTCCAGTGGGTGAGTAGCTAGCTCCACCGTGGGAGGAGGCAGGGACCTACTTGAAGAGAGAACACTGAGCAACCGTGTGGCCCTGTTCTTTGCAGCCTTGGCACTTACCCGTATATTTCAGGTGGCGGGGTGCAGGATGAGCAGAGTGAGCCAAGATCGAGTGATGAGTGCCAAGGACCGAGGGCAAAGGAGAGAGCTGCTAAGACTGGTGTGGCCGAGGAGTGGGCGATCACATCACGGTGTTGAGTGCCGAGAATGACCGTTGTGGTGAGTCGATGCTACGTTTACTGTGACGAGATACGAGAATGAGATAGCCGAAGACTGCTTCAGAACCAGTTCTCGGTTGATAAGTTTCTCATGAAGTTCATCAAACGACATAGGGGTGTCCCTTCCATCGACTATGTCAGCTATATGGCAATAGTCCTTATCTAGACCCCTAAGATCGTCTCTATGAAGTCCTCATGGTCTAGAGATTTGCCAAGTGCGGCGAGTTCATCGGATTTGCCTTTGATGAAGTGCATGAAATCCAAAATTGACTGTGAGCCTTTTGTTGCCAGCTTGATCTGGTCTTTGATCTACTTGATGTGACCACGAGTCAGGCGGCTATATGTGTTGGCAAGAGTCTGTCATGCTTCATGAGATGTAGTTGATTGTTGGATGAGAGAAATGAGGTTGAGCAAAATGGAACCAACAAGGGCGCCAAAAAATAGTTTGTCTTGTCAAGTCCATGGCAGGAAGGCCGGGTTGGGTGTCTCAACATCATTTTTGCGGATAGCGGGAGATGAACACGGGTGGGATCTATCAATGTACTTGTAGAGGTCATAGCCTATGAGGATGGCCTCAATTTACAGTTTCCATGCAATGTAATTGGTGGATGTGAGTTTTATGATGTTGCTATGGGAGATGTTTATGTGGTGAAGGGATTCAGTTGAACTGTTTGAGTTGAGAATGTCAATGATCTGATGATCAGTAGCCATAATACCGTCGACGGCTGAGTATGACAAAATTGTGGTGGGAGAGGTTTAGGACAGGTGATGCTCTAATACCATAAAGAAACGTATAGAATTGTTTATGAATAATGTCATGCTTTTTCATTGAGTATAGTAACCTATTTATAGCTAATCTTTACATGTATGATATGAACAAATTAATTACGGGGAGAATTCTAGGGATACAACATTGATTACGGGAAGGATTGTATGGAGAGGATAATGGGGAGGAGTATAGGGATATGATAATGGGATATGGGTTGACTAATATTTATTTACATGGAGGATTGTATAGAGAGGATGATGGGGGAGGATTTATAGGGATAGGATGATGGGATAAGAGTTGACTAACTATTATCTCTAATACTTACAAGATATAACAATCTGAATTCTATAATATGTTGTCTTTAACTTTCAGCTAGCTCTTCTTTAAATAGAAGAGGTTGCGTGTTGTGTGCCTTTTACAAGTTAAAAGAAAAGGAAATTGTAAAATAAAAGAAAGTGGAATCCAACTAGAGTTGGTATTCCTACAAGAAAACAAGTTTTCAAAAAGAACATAAACACTTGTGGAAGGAAATTTGTTTACCTCAAAGAAGGAGGAAATATGTATTCCTTCTTGAAAGACAAAGAAGAAAAGACTATTCCTATTGCAAAAATGATTGAAGAAGTGAAACCTTTTTGAAAACAACCAAATAAGGAGTTTGTTGGAGTTGTAGCAAACTCAACTAATCCTTAACAAACTAGGAGAAGAATCTTAATTCAACTCAAAAATCTTAATTCAACTCAAAAACAAAAAAAAGCCTAACCTCAATAGGAATGAGGGTTTCAGCAACGGGCTTGGATGGTGATGGCCAAATTGGTGAAGCGGGTTGTTGGATGGATTCGGCCCATGGATTTGCATAGCATTGTGGTAGAAATATCGAGTAAATCTTCACCAAATAGTTTGGAGTGATCCGGACGAAATGAGAAGCTTTCGGACTCCTTCGGAAGTTTCGAAAATCAAGATTCTTCCAATTCTTCAATATTTGTAACCTATAATTCTCCTAATAAACCAGGAAGTTACAAACCTCGAGATTTATCAAAAGATCCATTTCAAGAAGTTCAAGAAACCATTTCAAGAACTTTAAGAATTCCCTTGACCTTATTCGGATATGAGCACTGGTCGCACGCCTCTAGTAATTTTGTAGAGGTGGACTATTTTATCCTTCTGACTAGGTTTGTCCAAGGCTTTGCCTTCTGATATATTTTGAGCTTGCGTGTAGCTTGAGAGAACAAGGGCGCGGAGTGCGTCGTCTGCTTCTTTCTGCCCTGTTCAAGTAAATGGCCCAATGATATTAATTAATGGATCCCTTTGGTATGGACTTTGAGTAGCTATGGATCCATTTTCCTGTGACTGACTTATGGATGAATATGTATTGTTAGGGATGCTCTCATCAATACCACACAATTCCCACAATAAGGGAATGGATGGATAAACTAGAGGCAAGATACATGAGAGAAGATGCTAGAAATTTCTTATCTCAACTTTCTTTAATTTTAAAATACTTGATAATAGACCTGTTATGCAAGAATTCACTGAATTGAAAAAAAATATTAAATTATTTTATTCAACATAACTTGGTCATGAATGAATCAATTATTGTTTCGGCAATAATTGACAAACTTCTCCCCTCCTGGAAAGATTTCAATAAGGATCTCAAACACAAGAAATAAGACATCACTCTTAAAGGATTGGCTCATGATCTACGCATAGAAGAATTGAGGAATTCTCAAAATATTGAGGATTTGCATGACAATGAGAAAGACAAGGAATTTGCTAGCAAAGTCAATGCCATTGAGGAAGGACAAGAGAAAAGGTCCAAGAAAAGGATCAAATATAATAATGATCATTGCAAAATCAAAAGAAAAAAGGAAAATGTTTTCACTGCAATAAAAAAGGACACTACAAAAAATGAGAGTCAATTGCTGAAGAAACAAAGGAAGAGGAAAGTTTTCAAGCAATGAAGATATGGAAACACTTGTGGCCATGATGTAATCAAATTTGCTATGTCCAAAGGAGGGTTGTATGTGGAAAAACTACATATGTAATGACTTGTGTTGAACTTAATATTATTATTATTTTAATATTAAGATTGATTTGTAAGAAAGCCATGCATAAGTACATCCGTGAGACATCTACTTAGTTATTATCAGAACTCGGACACCCAATCACATTCCCGAAAGACAGAAGAAAACACAAATATTACCATTAGGCGAAAGCAAGTCTACAAGGTGAAGACTCTTTATCGTAAGATCGTTGCCAGTCTGGACTTGTCATGAAACTAACTTCTTAGAAAAATGATGTGTGCTAGCCCTTCCAACCATGAAAGCATTCAAGCATGCGCTTGTTACATAGCCTCCTCCGAATATAGACACGTTGACTTACAACTTTGAAACCATTTTGTAAAAAATTTCATGGGGGTTAAAGATCTCTTATACTACCATTGATCGATAGAGCCGAACGACAAGAAAAATAGGCTTAATCCCTTGATAGTAAGGGAGCGGTTGACGCTATGTAGTTTTCTTCCTCAATCTAGTAAGGACCTTTCTTTTTTTCCTTTATTTAAAGAGAACATCCGAAGATTTTACACAGTACTTTTGATCGAAAAATCAATTTGATTTATTTCGTCCCCTTTGTTCAATGAAAAATGGGTCAAATTCTACATGATCAAACCTATGGGACTTTTAAGGAATGATATTAAAAAAAGAGAAGAAAAATGGTAAATAAAAATGTATCATAAACATGAATAATAATTTGCTAAGTTATAATTAGATTACATGATTTAAGTGATTTGCATGTCTATGCATATTTGTTGTATGAAAACATATGATAATTAGTGATGACTATTTAGATTCATGATTTCCTTAGAAATGTCGGTTGATTCATGCATGTTTAAATACTTCAAAGTTCAAACTATAATATTATGATTGTCCTTATGATTGATTCTTAAAACTTCATTTGCCAATTAAAAAAAAAATAAGAATCAATTTAAGGAGTATAATATGTTTAGTATGAATTAGGTAGCATGTTTAGATAGTTTTGATACATAGATAATGTATAAAAAAAAAAAAAAAACCTAACATGATTACTTACCTTGATGAACTAGAATTTATGATTGCAGTATCATATACATGATTCACAGTTCAATGAAAAATGATTGTACAACAAAAGAGCTGAGCATGTTTTTATGAAATTATTTGAAGCATGTTGTTTACATGACTATAGAAGTAACTCGATCATGTTCTGTCTTACATGCTTTGATGAATGAATGATCATAATTAAAATCATAATGCATGAATTGAAGTTCTAAAGTTCCATGTTATTTTGTAAGTTTAGGTACAAATTGTGTAGAACTTTACTTATGCTTAAAGTGTGTTTTAATAAATGAATGCCATTTGATTGCTTGTATTGTCACATAAAGGTATGTGGCCCTTTGGTAAGAAATCCTCTATAGGTTGATGTATAGAAACATCAATAAAAAATGATTAAAAATCCAAATTAAGTCACTAAATGGTGGAATCTTAGTATATTAGATTAAGTAACTATTGGAATAGTGATTTGAACCAAGGTTGTTAAAGTCAGGATTCTAGCTAGAATCGATTTTGGCCTTGAATCGGAATCGTAGAATCAGACCATTGAATCGGGATTCTAGCTAATATATATAAATAATTATTTAAATTGAATTGTAAAAGAAAAATGTGCATATTTGGAATAATTATAGGTGAAATTATTATGTTCAATATTTAAAAATATATAATTAATTATTTTTAATATTTATAGTAGATTATTAATATAGATAAATTAACAATTTAAACAAGTTTTAGAGGAGGGAAATTAATGGATTCAAAAAAAAAAAAAAAGGAAAGCTATATAATTAGGCAACAAAGAATGGGAATGGGCAAGTTTTAGAGGAAATAAAAAAAAAAAAAAAGAATGATGGACTCAAAAAGAAAAGGACAAAAAAGAGAGAGGATGAAATAAAAAAAATATAAGTAAATGGTATGCAATGGGTTTTGATCAAGGGTGGGTGCTGACAGAGAAGTTTAACTTACCACCAAACTCTCCACGAATTCATGTAATAAGTCAAAGCTTAAAACTTATATACAATATTATCCTATTTTAATCAAAATTTTTAGAATCGTTACAGCGACTCTAAACAATTCTAGTGATTTTGCAATGATTTTAATGCAAAAAAAGATTCTTAACGAGTCAGAATCGATTTTTAGATCCGGATTGTAGAATCGTGGGATTCTACGATCCGAATCGGAATTTTAACAACTATGATTTGAACACTCAGTAAGAGAGTTTGGTTAAGTCAATCAGGCAAACCAAAGAATTGATTAAGAACTGATAGGAAATATTAGCACATATCAAGAAACATGTCCTAGACCATTTACAATGGAACCCTTAATTCATTTCTAGTTAAACAATTAGTTGTGAATTCAATGTAGTGAAAAGTACATTGTTTAAATGGTCAGAACACTAATACTTTTAGTGTTATTACTTGCCAGTGGGTTCAGGTTGAACTTTTGAGTTCTTAAAAAGTTCAAAATAATGCCAAATATGAGAAAGTTATAAAATGTTGGAAATTCTCATATGGTGGGGGCATTTTGAGACTTTCCAAAATGAATATAAATTGAATACTCATAAAAGATTTTTGATTAAACCTTAGAAACATTCATGAAGGGATTGAAACACATAGATGTTATACGTTGTTTATAACATGTTGCTGGAAAGCGAATTTGTGTGTGATTATATTAAATGAAAAATCGCAGTTTTGGTCTCTCAAATATACCCTCGTTACACTTTCAGTCCTTCAATTATTGAAACTCGCACTTTCAGTCCACTAACTATCATTCTTTCGCTGGTTTGGTCCCTCTTACCGACAAGCTATCAAGGTATCAGTTATTTGGGGTCAAAATGAAAAATATATAAAATATTTAGACTAAATCATAAAAATAACTCAAAACTTTTTTAAAAAATAAACAAAATTAGATTCCTCTCTCCCTCTCTCCATTTTAAGTCAGCCATTGTTTCCTCTCTCTCCACCCTTCTTCTTCCTCCCCCTACCTTTTTTCTTTTTTGACCAAAAAGTTGCAGAATTGCACATTCCATTAAAACAATAGCAACAAAAAATTCTGGCAGAAATCCATGCTGCAAACCATTTGATGATGACAGCAGCAACCAAATTTTGGCAGCTAGAGTAACCAAACCCGAGAGCTAAACTACAGCACCTGATTCTTCACCCAGACCACCCAGAACCAACAGCAACCAAAAATTCACTCCAATTTCCAGAACAGAACAACATCCAATTCCAAAACAGCAGCTCAATTTTATAGCATAAAGGTATCAATTTTCAACACAAAAGATACTCCTAATCCTCTAGAAAACACATACGAGATTTTTCAGAATATTTTTTGTTTGTACGAAGAAAGCGAGAATCAACCGTGTTTGTGGGTATAACATTTTTTTGTTATAGTTTTGATTCGATAAAGCTTACTGTTTTTGTGTTTGTGTTTTTTTTTTTTTTTTTCCTGTTTTGGATCCGTGTTTGGCATAATTTTACACTTTTCCTAAATGTTTAGATCAAATCGACTCCTTTATAGTCTAATTCAATCTAGACCTTTTTTAAATTTTTTTTTTGTTTCTTGAGTATTGAAATCATGAAAATGTTATTGGTTTTTTTCGAAGTGTTTAGATCGAATCGGCACCCCTGCAGTTCAATTCGATCTAAATACTACTTTTTATTTTAGTGTTCTTAATATTTTCTTTTCTTTGGGTATTGAAAGTATGAAACTGTTACTCTTTTTTTTCTAAGCTTTTAGATCTAATCGGCACCCTTGCAGGCCGATTCGATCTAAACCTTTTTTAATTTTTGGGTGTTTAATTTTTTTTCTTTTTTGGGCCAAATGGTAGATTGGGGCATGACATCAACCTAAGGCTATAATGGCTATAAAAGAAAGAGATTAGTACCCGAAAAGTCCGTGAATGAACTTGTGAGTCCAATGATAAAAGTTGCTTGGAAGCAACCTAAGGTTATTATCCTTGTTGATTTGGTTATCCAAATCAATAAGGGCAATAGCACCAAATTGCTTTCCTTGTCGGATTCTTAGTTCATTCATAGATATTTTGGTTACTAATCTTATTCCCATTATAGCCTTAGCTACTGTCATGTCCCAATCCCGAAATTGGCCTTTGCTACTTTAGTCATACTTACGTATTTTCTTAAACTAGAGAAGTGTTTTGTTTTAGTAGTATGCCTAGAAAATGACAAAGAATATATAGGCTGAAAAAGGCCAAGGTGGTCAATGGCTTTTCGACAGCGAACTAAGGCCTCTTGAGAGGAAGAGCTTACCGTTCAAAGCCTCTAGAGAGGACGAGTATGTATTTTTTAAGAGAAAAGTGAAGGTGGTAGAAGACAAAGGATACATATAAAGCTCTAGATATACAAAGAAAAAGATAAAACTCTAGATAGATGAAGGGAAAGACGAAACTCTAGATAGACGAAGAGAAAGATGAATATATCATATCATTTAGATTGTAATAAGGGAAATCTATTGATGTGACGCAAAATGTCCGGTGTTGGATGCTCCGGTTGGCCCAATGGAAGTCTTGAGTATTCAGGCCCAAGGTAGGGATTATCGGTTGAAGCAAGTAGCAACAAAGCTTAGATCTGGGCTTCCTTAGCTCGGATCCGCGTGGATGAGAATGTATAGCTCAGATCTGCCTGAAGAGTGTTCCGTTGCCGGAAACAAACAGTAAAGCAAGTGGGGCTATCCCCCCTGTTCAACTCCGATGATCAAGTCAGTAAAGATGAAAGTGATCAACAGTATTCACCGAGAGCTTAAGCGTAAAGAAGATTGCGTACCTCAGTTAGTCTTATGACTTAGTATTTATAGCCATACTTTGACTTGTCCGTTGCACTATGATGATTTGTACTTCCAACTGTTCTCCCCTTTTTACGATGACTTTTACGCTCCTGTCTATCATGGCCTGACTTTGGACTCCTTTTCCATCATTGCTCTGTGTACTTCCAGCATGAATTCAAAATAGGCTCCTGTTCCTCTAATGATTTCTATCTATTATGTCAATGTTATCGTTATTCCGACCTAACTTTCCCAAGCTTGGTTTTTATGGTGTCAATAAGAAAATCCTGTAGGACCGACCTAAGCATGTTTCTTTGGCTCGGTTTTTAGAGAGCTTTCCGACCTAAGTTTGGACTTGAACCTTTTATGCATCTTTTCTTTCTTACTGTTTATATATTCCTTTTTTGATTGGGCCAGGCCCAATGAAGACTTATTTTTATGCACACCAATAAGCCCCCCCCCCCCCCCCCTCCCCCCCAGTATTGTGTTTTACTGATCTAAAACATGATACTTTTTTTTTTTTTTTTTTACTCACCCTTTCTGCCCCCCAGAGAATAACTAAGGCCGTGACTTATGTATTCACTATGTATTCAACCGACCCATGCCTTTTCCGACCTTAAAAATTTCTTTTTCGACCCAAGCAAGCATAAAATGCAAACAATTTCGACTCCAGTTTATTAAAGGTGTTCAAGCTATTCCGATCCAAGAAAACTTAATTTCACCAAGGTAAACCGACCTATCGACTATCACAACTACAAAAGATAAAGCATAATAACTTGACCAAACTAAAATATAAATAGCTGATCGACTTAAAGGAAATATCTTATGAAACGTGTACCTTTGCAATCCGACCCAACGAATTTGAATTTGAGATCCCTTGAGATGGGACGTGAAAAGACACGTTTAGTGCTTTTCAATGCACCCGATACAACTTCCCATGCTTATCCAATTCTCGAGAAGGCTTTTATTGCCAACTGTTGCGCTCTTTTTGCCTCCGTTTCTAGAATTTTTTGTCAGTTGAACGAAAGTAATAAAACGCCAAGGCCCTTTCAGTTTTGTTTTCACGCCTTCATACAGCTTTGACCCGTCTCTTTCTCTCCTTCTGCTTGCTGCTGCTGTTTGCTGTGTTGCCGATTCCGCTGCTGCTCTACGCAACCTTATAGCTCCGCCGCTCCTCCATCCATGACTTAAAGCAATACATAGCTGACGAAAGAAACTCCGGTACTACTGTGCCCTCTTAAAACCCGGCTTCAGGTTAGTCAGTTCCTCTTTCTTTGTCTAGTTATTTAAAATGCCATGACTTACTGTAATTGAATCGCCGGTTGGGATTAGTTTTTCTGCAAACATTATGCATGATTCCTTTTTTCTGGTGTTGTTTTCATAGATTATTTATGTTCTGTTAAGTAGTGGTTTAGATCTAAATGTGAAATCCTCTAATTTTCCAAAATTGTGAAATTATACAAGATTCTGCAGCTATTGTAAATATGGCCGCCACTTCTAATAGATTTTACCCAGATGAAATAGCTTCGGAATTAACCCTAGGAGACTTATAAACCCTAAAATTGGCCCATTATTTTGATCCGGCTATCCCGATCCGACTACCCACACCCGAAGAAAGAATAAATAGTACCGTTAACGATTGGGTCGGTGTATATGAACACCATATTAGATTTGGTCTTAGATTTCTGATCCCACCCTTTATCGCATAGCTATGTGATTACCTGGAGATTGGCGTTAGCCAGTTTGTTCCTAACTCCCTTAGATTTTTGATCGATTTTTTGTGTGTATGTTCTGGGGCTAAAATTCGACCCTCTATAGACTTATTATTTCAGTATTATACTATTTGCCAATATCCTTATAGGCCGGGCTGGGTTCATTTGCAAAGCCGGAAGAAGGGACCTACCCTTATATCCGATACCCCAGATACGATAAAAAACTGGAAAACATGATTTTTTATGGTAAAGGCTGAAGAAGCTAACCTTCCTTACCGATAGATAGGATTCACCGCGCCATCAGATCAAGTCCGAGCTGCATCTGACCCTGTAGTGCAGTTTCAGTATAAGAAATTAAATTCTTATACTGATACACATAAATACTCAGCAAAAGATCCTTCCGAGGGTCTAGTGGTCTGGGCCGGTCTAAGCAAAGCCCCCAATGTTGAAAAAGAAAGTAATAATCTGCCTTTGAACTTTACCTATGTGCTTGATGTCTTTCAGATCAGTTGTCCTTATGTCTTTGTGTTTGACTTTGCAGGCGGCTTCAGTGGTTACGGTCGGAAGAGAAAATCAAGCCGGCAGGCGGCGACGACTTGGGGACCGATCCAAAGGCGGCTTGCCGATATTGATCGGACCCAAGAATGAACTGACCCTTCTACCGATGCCTTGATTCCTCGTGCTCCCAAGAAGAATAGGTTGATTCCTTCGAAAATTCAGGCGGCCAAGAATGCCAAGGCTCCTCAGGCCAATTTGACAGATCCGACCTTTGGAGCCGAAATACCCAGCCCGAATGAATTGCTGGGGCCTTTGGACTCTTCAACTAAGGAGAGGATGATCATTCTAAATGACTCAAAGGAAATACCGGCCCCCTAGCTCAGCCCATCTATCAGCCTCACTTATCGGGGTCCCAACTCGAGGATATCAGGCCCTACTTTGAGATAGTGAACGACTCCCACAGCTCCTTCACGAAGATTATTGAGGCGAGTAGCCAGATGCGGCAAAGCATCGAACAACTGACGAAGCAAGAAGCCTTTTTGGCTTCACATCTTAAATGGGTAAATTCCTGAACTCTTAACTTGTCTCTTGAAATATGTGAACACTTGTGCGATATCCTATAAGGCTCATAGTTGCGTTTTGCAGGTCTATATAAATTATGAAGCCATGGCCAAGAGGACTGCGGCTTTGGACATCTTATCCCAAAGCTACGAGCAAGAAAGGATGAAAAGGCCAGCCGAAGAGATAGAGGACCTGAAGATGAAGCTAGGGGTCGAATCCAGCAAAGTGACCGACCTCCAGGCCAAAAATACCGAGCTATATAAAGAAAATCAAGAGCTCGGTACCAAGGCCAACCAGTTGGATACCAAATCACAGGGCTTAGAGGCGGAGGTGGAGGAACTAAAGAAGGAGAAATCCGACCTGGGGAAGGAGATTGCCGACCTGAAACAGGAGAAGGCCGACCTACAGAGGGCCTTGGAGGAAGAAAAGAAGAACTCTGCAGAGTTACTGGGCCCGGCGGAGGTGGAAGTGGCGCGTAAAGCTGCCATGAGAGCTTTCAAAGAGGGGCTCTGCTGGATTTGATGAACCGCCGGTTTATGGAGCTGATCCAGTGCGGCTATACCATATGCTGGGATGAGTTCAAAGGCCCAAGGTCTGTGGATGGCCTTCCCAAGGATTCTTCAGCTCATGCTTCCCTGCTGGCTCAGGATCGGGATCCTTTCGACCTGATAGATGAGGTCAAACAGGAATGTCGAGATACCGGCATTCCTTTGCCGGAGAAAGTGGAAGAAGAACATCTTGCAGCCGACCTAAATGGGGCAGCCGATGAAGAAGTGACTTCCCAAGCTCCTCTGTCCTAACTCTGTGTTGTATTTACTTTAAACACTTTTGTCTTTTCTGAATACTTTACTTGAGCAATTTTGTATTGGGCCGGCAAATGGGTTTTTCGGCAAAAATTTTTTTTTTGCATAAATGATTTAACTTTTCCCGTCATGATCTTGACTTCAACTTACTCAGAGATAGTATTTTTTCAAGTGTGTTGCGTTCCAAGCTCGCGGAACCACCTGTCCTTGCGAATCTTCTAACACATAACTGCCAGTAGGTCGTGCTTCTATCACCCGGTAGGGTCCCTCCCAATTAGATACCAATTTGCCTTGATCTTGCAGCTTACTGATAGCCCGGTTTTGCAAAACCAAGTCTCCTAGTACAAAGGCTCGATGTTTGACCTGGGCATCACAGTGTTGCCGAGCCAAATTCTTGTAATTCAGTTGGTGTACGTAGGCTGTGTTCCGAGCTTCCTCCACCAAGTCCAAGCTAAGCTCTAAGTTTTTTTTGATTCTGGTCCCTTTCGAAGTGCATGACTCGGGGAGCACTATTTTGTACTTCTGGAGGTATGACGGCATTGACCCCAAAGGCTAACTCGAAACGAGTCTTTCCCATAGCAGATTTAGGTGTGGTTCGATGACACCACAATACATAAGGTAACTGCTCCACCTAATTCTTGCCCTTATCTTCTAGCCTGGTTTTTAATCCATGCAACAAAGTCCGATTAGTGAGTTCTACTTGCCCATTTGCTGGAGGATGAGACGCAGACGCGAAACGTTTAGTGATACCTAGCTTTGTACACAAGGCTGTAAATTCCTTGGATTCAAACTGAGTCCCATTATCCGAGATAACCGAATTAGGTACACTGAATCGACAAATGACTTGCCTCCATAAAAAACGAGCTACAGTTCGCCCTGTAATATTCGTCAATGCCTTGGCCTCCACCCCACTTTGTGAAGTAATCTATGGTTACAACCAGATACTGACAAGAGCCGATCTTAGGAAATGGACCCATAAGATCTATCCCCCATTCCGTGAAAGGCCAAGGTGCAATTATCCCGGTAAAACTGGACGTTGGCAACCTATGAATTGGTGCGTTATGTTGACAATTGGAACAATGCCGAACATACTCGACCGCTTTCTGAAATAACTGAGGCCAATAAAACCCAGCCCTAATTACTTTTTTTGCCAAATTTTGAGCCCCGATATGGGACCCACAATCCCCCTTGTGTATCTCCTTAAGCATGGCAACCGCCTCTTCTAGACCCAAACATTTTAGTAAGGGCATCAAAAATCCTCTTTTGTATAGATTATCCCCGACTATCTGATAATGTTCAGCCTTCCTTCGTATTCGCTGTGCCTTCTTTCGTGAGTCTGGCAAGGTACCGTTTTGTAAATACTGCCACAGAGGAAATCGCCAATCCTGACCTTCACATATGGACAAGATTGTTGGCTCGGCCGTACTCCTAGTCTGCACTTCTTCTACTAGAACACTTTTAGTTAGATGAGAGAAAACCAAAGAAGCCAATTTGGACAAGGCATCCGCATTTGTGTTCTTGCTCCGTGGAACTTGCTCTATAGTCCATTTTGGAAAAATTTGTAGCTGTTGTTGTACCAATGCCAAATATTCCTCAATTTGTCGATCTTTAGCCTTATACTCCCCCAAAATTTGTTTAACGACCAACTGGAAGTCTGAACAAATTTTCAAATTTTGAACCCCAAGTTTTCGAGCTACTTTTAGGCCGGCTAACATGACTTCGTACTCCGCCTCATTATTGGTGGCTGTGAAATAGAACCGTAAAGCATAGGTGTGAACTTCCCCGGTAGGGCTGGTGAGGATGATCCCGGCACCCTACCCGGACTGACTGGAAGCACCATCTACGTGGAGTGTCCATAAATCATTGCCTTTTGCCACGGTTAAAAGAAGGTCGGTTTCCTGCGATGGACTAGGCATGTCCTCCTGGATGTCTGATACCCCTTCAGCTATGAAATATGTTAACACCTGATGTTGGACTGCGGTACGAGGTATAAAGGTGATATCGTACTCCCCCAGTTCGATGGCCCATTTGGTGAGACGACCTGAAACTCCTGCTTTTTGCAAGACGGCCTTCAGGGGTGCATCAATATAAACGGTGACTCCGTGGGCGTCAAAGTAAGGTTGGAGACGCCGTTTGGAATGAACTAGAGCCAGGACTAACTTTTCCAAGCTGGAATAGTTTTTTTCTATAGCGTGTAAAACTTTTCTAACAAAATAGATGGGTCTTTGAACCCAGTTATCTTCTCGAAGCAAAATCGAGCTAATTACAGATTCAGTGGTAGCTATATACATGTACAATTGTTCCCCAGGAATTGGCATGGTTAAAGATGGTAAAGAAGCTAGGTACATCTTTAATTGTTCGAAAGCTACTTGGCATTCTGAAATCCACACAAATTTATCTAATTTTTTCAAAATGCTAAAAAATAGTAAAGCTCGCTCTGCCGACCGAGCTAAAAACCGATTTAAGGCCGCTAATCTACCCGTTAATTGTTGTACCTCATGAATTGACCTAGGAGGGTGCATTTGTAGGACAACCTCTACTTTTTTGGGATTAACAGAAATGCCACCCTCAAAAACCATGTAACCTAAGAATTTACCCGAAGTAGCCCCAAAAATGCATTTTTTAGTATTTAATCTTAATTTGTACTGGAACAAAGTTTTAAGCGTCTCTCGTAAATCAAAAAAATAAGCAGATTCATCCTACTTTTAACAAGCAAATCATCAACATATGCTTCCATGTTCTGACCTAGTTGTTTTTTAAAGATTTTATTTACTAAGCGTTAAAAAGTAGCTCCAGCATTTTTCAAATCAAAAGGCATAGTAATAAAGCAATAAGTACCTTTATCCGTGATAAATGATGTTTTTTCCTCGTCTTCTTTAGCCATGAATATCTGGTGATAGTCCTTGTATGCATCCAAGAAATTGAGAAAGCGAAACTCAGCTATGGCATTGACCAGTATGTCAATTAAGGGCAAGGGGAACCAATCTTTGGGGCAGGCCTTGTTTAGGTCGGTAAAGTCGATGCACATGAGCCAAGAGCCGTCTGGCTTGGGAACTAATACAGGATTAGCTAACTACTCAGGATAATCTACTTCTCGAATGATACGTACTTCCAGCAAAGTGTTGACTTCAATCTCTATGTATTTACTGCGTTCTCCTTCAAGATTACGCTTCTGTTGACGAACCGGCCCTATGACTGGCATCAATGGATAACCTGTGTTCAATGATATTTTGAGAAATGCCAGGCATGTCTTCTGGCCCCTAACAAAGACTTTCGCAAACTCACGCAACAGGTTAAGTAAATCATGTTGTAACTGAGGAGATAAATCGGCCCCTACCTTGATTACCTTGTTCGGGTCGGCAGCTAGAGGAACCGCTTTAACTTCAGCCCCGGCCTCAATGAATCGCTTCGAGCGACCTGCTAGGTCGGTGATGTCAACAGTGTGGGAAGTACTGCCCTCAAGGGTAGATGGTGGAACCCGGGGCGCAATGGTCTGTGTGACCACTGAAGCAACTTGCGATTTGGAATCTAATGGCACCTGTTCTCTTAGAGAAGCTATGTAACATTGCTTGGCCTGTATGACATCACAATGAAAATAAGCCACACCATCCATGGTAAGGAATTTTAAAAGTATATGCATAGTAGAAGCAATGGCCTGAAATTGATTTAGTCCAAGCCGACCCAAATACACATTATAAGGTGATGGCTCATCAATGACCACGAAATCTATGGTTTATGTTCATTTTAGCTGGCCAGCTATCAAGGTAACCGGTATACTTAACTGTCCCAAAAGAATAACATGGTGGTTGCCAAAGCCAATCAAAGGGGTACGTACTGAATTTAAACGAGCCTTAAGCAATTGACATCCCCTAATGCTTTTGTAGTAATTATATTACTAGAACTACCAGTGTTTAATAATGTCCTTCGTACTTGATAATTGGAAATATAATAATCGATAACTAGTGGATCATCACAATTATAAGATAAGAAATGGTCACTGTCATCAAAGGTAATAATCGAGGCCATAGGGTCGGCTTTGCGCTTACCTAGGACATTTTCCCTTTGACGATATACCTGTTTTCTCTGACGATTAGAGTCACCCTGGGTTGGTCCTCCAGCTATGGTATTTACAACTCCAGTTATAGTTATGTCGGCACCAGCCCCCGAGTTGGAGGTCCGGGGGTCGGGCTGAGAACTCTCCCGAGCAAAATGGCCAAGCTCCCTACACCGGTAGCATCCTGTAGGTCGTTCCCGACCCGCTGGAATGGTGGGTTTGGGTAGAGGAGCCACTTGTGTATATTGAGATAGCTTTCCAGCATTTTACTATTTCTGTAGCTAAATCTCTACAATCATTAGTATTATGGGCAATAGGCTTATGATAATTACAATACCTACTGGGATTGAGTCGATCTGTGGGGCCCATTAGGGGACGAGCTGGAAACAGTAACCCTTGATGTTGAACGACCGCATATATGTCTGCCCGTGGCACTGAAAAGGGCTCGACCGCCTGCAAAGCATTAACACCGACCCCAGCCTTTGGACCGGTGTTATTAGCACCTGCAAAGCTCGGCTTCTTCCCTCCTCCGAGGGTAGGGATTGGGGAAGAAGCTTTTCTCTTACCGTTAACATCAGAGAGACATCTCTCCTATTCTTGTTTAATAGCTGCAGCATCCTCAATTACAGCAAAATTAACAGCAGTAACCATCATTTCAAAGTAAGAAGGTGGGGGTCTAATAGCTAACTCAGTAGCTAGGGGTCCCGCTCGTAGCCCGTTAATAAATGATCCCATCATAATCCTATCATCTTTCTCATGGCATTGTCGAGATTCTATGATGAGGGCATCCAAAGTCAAGCAACAAGTCAAGATGCAAGTGATTCCGAAGAAGCTGAGGAGGTTCCAGTTCTACATCGAGGTCCAACAATGCTTCAGGATCCAAGTCCATATCAGAGGGATCCATTTGTAGACATCATTGGGCCGATGACCAGAAGCAGAGCAAAGAAGGTTCGAGAGACACTCAACAACCTTGTCCAAGCTTGCCATCAGGACGCTCAGTTGATAGTAGAAGCAAACGCCTTGGAGCAAAAAGAAGGAAAGGTTCAAATTGCAACTCTTCTAACCATTCTTGAAGAAGAGGCGTGATTCTCCAATCCACAATGAAGAAGAAGGCTGTTTCTTGAAGTTCTTGAAGATGCCGGAAGGTTCTTGGACTTTAAAGAAACATTTCATAAAGTTCCCTACGTTGGGCCGACCCAAACTCATGGAGACCAGCCCACAAGTTTCGGCCAGCCCACAAGAAGCCGCACGGCCAGCCCACACGGCTACTTAATTAAGAGCTAGGTTTCTTTTAATTAATTTACAACTTAATTAGTTAGGGTTCTTTTTACTCTTTTAAGTTAGTTTCCAAAAAGGGTTCCTTCTTGATCTCTTTTTGGGAGTAGGAATTTTATTCTTTTCCTTATTATTTCTTTGTGTAAATTCGGCAATCACCCAAGAAGGAGGTGACCAAATTCTTCTTTCCTTTTCTTACCATTACCCACTTCTTTTCGGGTTTGGTATTGTAAAAGAAATTAACCTCTTGGTTAATTTCCAATTCTACTTCTTTTTCCTTATTTTTCTCATGACTTTTTCGGCTACCTCACCTTTAAATAGGGGCCGAATCCATCAATAAAGGACACGCATTCAGATTATAAAAACTATTAGTTTGAGTGCCATCCCTTTATTGATTATGTATTTGCATGTTGTAGTTTACATAATTGCATGAAACTTAGCTAATTAGGTTACTTGTTCTACCTAATTAATTCGCATGTTTCAAACTCTTTTCTTGCACTTGGTTTGAAATTCTAAAACAAATTAGCTTAGGTTAAGTTCTTTTTGTTTCTCTGAATTTTCGGGTAAGAAGGAGTATTATACGAGATACGCTACTTAATCACGTGGTCCTTGGCAACTTAATCCGCATGTGTACAACCGTCCACATCAATTGGTATCAGAGCTAAGGAGTGGTTTCGTGGCTGGAGGAGGTCGAAGTAACCCGACCAAATCTTTCTCAGGTGTTTTCTTTTCCTTGCTAGTCTTGTTTATCTTGAAATTCTTGGATTAGAACGCATCTTCTTGGGGAAATTTTTTTTCTTTCAAGCTTTAAATTTTCGATTATTTGTGCTGTTTTCCTATCTTTAAAATCCAAAATTCTTTAGAAAATTCGAAGATCCCTTACTGCAATTTCAGAAATTAAAATCGGGTTTTAGAATTCACACTAGGGTTCGGTTTTTGCTAAACCTAGGGTTCGATTTTTCAGTTAGAAACCCTAACCCTAAACCCTAAACCTAGGGTTTTGACTTTCAGTTTCGGTTTTCAGTTTCGGGTTTGCCTAAAAAGCTAGGGTTTCGGTTATTACTTGGGTTTATATTTGCTGGGATTTTTGCGACTAAATTCTACCCCTCTTGTGCTGTTTTGTTTAAATTAGTGAGTTTTTCCGGTTGATGTTAAGCAGCTCACTTTGTTTGCGCATTATAAATTGCATGCTCTAGCTTGGGATACTTTGCTTTGAATTCTTGAAAATATATTGAATTCTTGATTTTTGTATCCTTGTGCTGCTAAGATTATCTGTGGGATTAGGTTAGTGAGTCAAAATTGAGCTTGCTAGCCCTAGGGTTTTCGTATCTTCAAATCGCATATTGCTTGAGTTTCGGCCACTTGGGGGTTTTTGTTTAAAATCGCAATTTGGTACTGTTTTGCATATTGAAAAGAATTGATAATTTGCGGGGATTGGTTTCTTGATTACCTATTGGGTGGGTGATCTCTTCTTTGGGTAGTTTTAGGACTTTCCTGAAGTCGTTTCAACTCTGCTTATTTTCTTTGATTCTATTCAATTTTGAATTGCCCTGCTTTCAACTGCCTAGTTATCTTTTCGTGCGACCTGAACATTTGCTCTTGAATTATAGTTTGGATTTTGTCATCGTGCACACTCATCTTTTCTGAAATTTGAGGGCTTAACCCCGAAATTTCCTGTTGTGTACTTCATATCTGAACTATATTATAACTATCGTTTGCGAAAAGATTTTTCAACTCAAAATAGAACCAAGTGTCTATTTTTGCGAAAATTTGCTTCTTTCTTAAGTGTAATTGCTTTGTGTGAATTGCTACTTGCCTTATACATTTGTCAATACCGGGAGGTAGAGTGGAAAAAGGCTTGAGTGATTATACTATAAAGGGCGCCACCCTAAGAGTGAAACACAGGGTTGTGTGTAGCTGTTAGGTGGGATACACTTGGGGGACAAGGGGGTAAGGTTACTACTCATTTTTCCTTGTTCTTAGCAGACAGGTTTTCGCTTCTTTTAAACCGATGTCAGGTGGAGGTGCTTCTGCCCCTTTGGGAAACGAGCAAATACTGGCTGCAATAGCACAACTCTCTGCGCGATTTGCTACACTCACGGAGGAAGTCGCCGAATTAAGGACTGAACGGGAACAACGGTGCACAGAGTCAGACGATGATGTGGCCGCACCTGACACCAATGCCTCTCAGCCCTTCGTAGGTCTCAGTCAATGCAAAACGACTATTCCACCCTTTGCCGGCGGCATAAATCCAGAGGATTACTTAGACTGGGAGATGAAGATGGAGCGCATCTTTGAACTTCATGCGATCCCAGAACACAAGAAGGTCCAGCTCGCGGTGGTACATTTCACGGACTATACCCTAGTCTGGTGGAATCAAGAAATGGATCGACGCCGGAATACGCGTCCAATGCGGGCCCGTGCTCCGCCCCTAACTTGGTTTGATTTGACTACTTTAATGCGAAGAACTTTTGTGCCTGATTACTATTTTAGAGAATTGTATAGGAAGTTACATACTCTTGTACAAGATTCTTTGTCTGTAGATGATTATTATAGAAAGTTAGAGATGGCCAAAATTAGGGCAAATGTACAGGAAGATGAAGCCGCATCAATGGCTCATTTTCTTAATGGCCTAAACAGGAACATAGCCTTAGCTGTTGAATTGCAGAATGCTACAACTCTGACTGACATGTTACATAAGGCTCGGGTCATGGAGGACTACCTAAAGACAATTCCACCCCTCAAGACGCCTACAAGCGCCCCACCGGCTTGGAGAAAGAATCCGGTCTACTCTCCACCAGCGAAGAGGCCGTTCACGTCAGAGAAGAAGGCTATAGTCCCTGTCACCACCTCTTCTTCATCGCAATCCAGGACGTCATCTACTCCTCGGCAATCCATCAGCAATGTTACCTGCCACAAATGCTCAGGCCGTGGCCACTATATGCGTGATTGTCTTAATATCCGGAAGGTCTTATTGGGGCAAGATGGTGAGTACGTTTCAGAAGAAGATGAAGAAGAACCAACTGTTGACCCTTCACAGGAGTTAACTGACAGCACTCCGTCTGCACCAGTGGAGCAATTTGAGTTCATAGAGGAAGATCCCAATCAAAATTTGGTTACTCGCACTCTGACTACAACTGCTGTCCAGGACACATCTCAACGGACAAACATCTTCCATGCCAGAACTAAGGTAAATGGAAAGTTGTGTGTTCTGATAATTGATGGAGGAAGTTGCACGAATGTAGCTAGCGAATACATGGTTGACAAGCTGAAGCTTCCTGTTATCAATCATCCACGTCCTTATCGGCTACAATGGCTCGACAGCTCAGACGGCTACAGAGTCACCAAGCAGGTAAGCGTACCATACGCTATCGGTAAGTTCGAATCCACTGTTTTATGTGATGTTCTGCCAATGGAGGCTTGTCACATTCTACTCGGATGACCATGGCTCTTTAACCTAAAGGCAACACATGATGGAGTCGCCAACACTTACTCGGTCTGCCAGGCAGGCAAGATCCACACGTTCCTCCCAATGCCGCCCACTGAAGTGCGATCCAAAGCCGTGCTCATGAAGGATGCAATCGCCAACTGGGAAGCTGAAAGGTGCCAAGAGAAGGGTAAGGGGAAAGAACTTGTAAAGGGTAGTAAGGCGAACTCTGATAAGCCTAAACAGGAAGAAGTAAAGGGTAGCTGTTTTGCTACAAAGGGAGAGATAGGTCAAGTGTTAGATAGCAATGCTGATGTACTAGTTTTAGTATGTAAAGATAATTGTGCTAACCTTGACGATATCCCTCAGGATATCCCTATAGAAGTCGATTCTTTGTTGCAGGAATTCAACGATGTCTTTCCAGAAGAGCTGCCGCAGGGTCTGCCGCCTCTATGCGGAATTGAACATCAGATTGACTTCATACCTAGCGCACCTATTCCAAATCGACCTGCCTACAAAGCAAATCCGGAGGAAACAAAGGAGTTGCAGAGACAGGTCGACAAGCTGCTAGCGCATGGTCAGGTAAGGGAATCTCTAAGTCCTTGTGTTGTACCTGTAATTCTAGTCCCTAAGAAAGATGGTACATGGAGAATGTGTGTTGATTGTAGAGCTGTAAATAAGATAACAATCAAGTATAGGCATCCTATCCCTAGGCTTGATGACATGTTAGAGGATTTGCATGGTTCCACAATCTACACGAAAATAGATCTTACATAGGGCTATCATCAAATTCGCATGAGGGAGGGGGATGAGTGGAAAACTGCTTTTAAAACTAAATTTGGTTTGTATGAGTGGTTAGTCATGCCCTTTGGCCTAACAAATGCACCTAGTACTTTTATGAGGTTAATGAATCATGTGCTTAGAAAGTTCATAGGGAAGTTTGTTGTGGTGTATTTTGATGATATTCTGATCTATTCTAAGGACTTCAAATCGCATGTTGAACATCTTCGTTTGGTTTTGATTGAATTACGTGCTAATCAATTGTATGCCAAGATGCAAAAATGTACTTTTTGTGTTTCGGAAGTTGTTTTTCTCGGTTTTGTCGTCTCTAAAGATGGTGTCAAAATTGATGATGCCAAGGTGAAAGCCATTAGGGAGTGGCCGCAACCAACTTCGGCCGCACAGGTCCGGTCCTTCCACGGATTGGCTGGATTTTACAGACGGTTTGTGAAGGATTTTTCCACTAAAGTCGCACCTCTAAATGATTTGTGCAAGAAGAATGTTCCATTTGTGTGGGGGCTGGCTCAGGAAAACGCCTTTACTGTTCTTAAGCATGATCTCACTCATGCACCTGTTTTAGCATTACCTCATTTTGATAAAGTGTTTGAACTAATTTGTGATGCATCAGGTATTGGAATTGGCGCAGTCTTAATGCAGGAAAGAAAGCCAATCGCCTTTTTCAGTGAGAAGCTTAAAGGGGCTGCCTTGAATTATCCAACTTATGATAAAGAGCTCTATGCAGTGGTCCGCGCATTTGAGACTTGGTCGCATTATTTGATGGCTAAAGAATTTGTTGTTCATAGTGATCATGAGTCTCTTAAGCATTTAAAAGGACAGAATAAGTTAAATAGACGTCATGTTAAGTTGGTTAACTTTATTAAGTCTTTTCCTTACATTATTAAGTATAAGAAAGGTAAAGATAATTTGGTTGCTGACGCTCTATCTCGCAGGTATGAAATTCTGGCTGTTTTAGATCATTCTTTGCTAGGATTTGCATATCTAAAGGATTTGTATGCTTCTGATGTTGATTTTTCAGATTTGTATAAAGCATGTGAATCTGGTGCATTCCATAAGTCCTATAGACAGGATGGTTTTCTGTTTCGGGAAAATAGGTTATGCATCCCTCGTAGTTCTACTAGAGAATTACTGGTTCGTGAAGCTCATAGTGGGGGTCTTATAGGTCATTTTTGTGTGAATAAAACACTTGAGGTGTTACATAAGCATTTTTATTGGCCGCATATGAGAAAGGATGTACAGCAAGTTTGCACTCGTTGCATTAATTGTTTGAAAGCTAAGTCTACATCTAAACCCCATGGACTTTACACGCCTTTACCTATACCTTCTTTGCCTTGGACTGACATTTCCATGGATTTTATTCTAGGTCTTCCGAGGACGCAAAGAGGTAATGATTCTTTATTTGTCGTTGTTGATCGGTTTTCTAAAATGGCGCATTTTATTCCTTGCAAGAAATCAGATGATGTCAGACATGTAGCTGAGTTATTCTTTCAGGAAATAGCTCGGTTGCATGGAATTCCGCGCACAATTGTGTCAGATTGCGACGTCAAATTTCTGAGTTACTTTTGGAAGACTTTGTGGTCCCGCCTCAGCACAAAACTGTTGTTTTCGACTACAAGTCATCCACAGACGGATGGTCAGACGGAAGTCACCAACCGCACCGTTGGCAATCTCCTTAGGGCGCTTATTCAGAAGAATCTCAAACGTTGAGAAGAAATCTTGCCGGTTGCAGAGTTTGCATACAACCGAACCAAGCACTCCTCAACAGGGTTCTGTCCATTTGAAGTTGCCTACGGCTTTACTCCTTTGACGGTGATGGATCTCATCCCTTTGCCGCTAAAGGAACAGGTTAATCTCGACGGTGCAAAGAAAGCTAAAACTGTGCAGCGCATACATGCCAAAGTTCTAGCTAATCTGGAGAAAACCTACGCCAAAGCCGCCGCCAATGTAAACCAACGGCTGCAAGGCTGTGAACTTTGAACCAGGCGACTGGGTTTGGGTTCACATGAGGAAGGAACGATTCCCTGCTGCGAGAAGGACAAAACTTCATCCTCGGGGCGATGGACCTTTTCAAATCGTTTCCAAAATTGGACCTAATGCTTACAAACTTGATTTACCAGGTGAGTATGGTGTTAGTACTTCCTTTAATGTTGCTGACTTGTTTCCTTTTACTCATGAACAGGGTGCTGATTTGAGGACAAATCCTTTTCAACCAGGAGGGGATGATGAGGGCATCCAAAGTCAAGCAACAAGTTAAGATGCAAGTGATTCCGAAGAAGCTGAGGAGGTTCGAGTTCTACATCGAGGTCCAACAATGCTTCAGGATCCAAGTCCATATCAGAGGGATCCACTTGTAGACATCACTGGGCCGATGACAAGAAGCAGAGCAAAGAAGGTTCGAGAGACACTCAACAACCTTGTCCAAGCTTGCCATCATGACGCTCAGTTGATAGTAGAAGCAAACGCCTTGGAGCAAAAAGAAGGAAAGGTTCAAATTGCAACTCTTCTAACCATTCTTGAAGAAGAGGCGCGATTCTCCAATCCACAATGAAGAAGAAGGCTGTTTCTTGAAGTTCTTGAAGATGCCGGAAGGTTCTTGGATTTTAAAGAAACATTTCATAAAGTTCCCTACATTGGGCCGACCCAAACTCATGGAGACCAGCCCACAAGTTTCGGCCAGCCCAAGAAGCCCACAAGAAGCCGCACGGCCAGCCCACACGGCTACTTAATTAAGAGATAGGGTTCTTTTAATTAATTTACAACTTAATTAGTTAGGGTTCTTTTTACTCTTTTAAGTTAGTTTCCAAAAAGGGTTCCTTCTTGATCTCTTTTTGGGAGTAGGAATTTTATTCTTTCTTTATTATTTCTTTGTGTAAATTCGGCAATCACCCAAGAAGGAGGTGACCAAATTCTTCTTTCCTTTTCTTACCATTACCCACTTCTTTCCGGGTTTGGTATTGTAAAAGAAATTAACCTCTTGGTTAATTTCCAATTCTACTTCTTTTTTCTTATTTTTCTCATGACTTTTTCGGCTACCTCAACCTATAAATAGGGGCCGAATCCATCAATAAAGGACACGCATTCAGATCATAAAAACTATTAGTTTGAGTGCCATCCCTTTATTGATTATGTATTGTATTATGTGTAGTTACATAATTGCATGAAACTTAGCTAATTAGGTTACTTGCTCTACCTAATTAATTCGCATGTTTCAAACTCTTTTCTTGCACTTGGTTCAAAATTCTAAAACAAATTAGCTTAGGTTAAGTTCTTTTTGTTTCTCTGAATTTTCGGGTAAGAAGGAGTATTATACGAGCTACGCTACTTAATCACGTGGTCCTTGGCAACTTAATCCGCATGTGTACAACCGTCCACATCATTCTACATTAAACCAATTTATATAGGCCTGCAACCCCTCCCACATCCTTTGGGTTATGTTCATTAAATGAGAAATATGCTTAGATAATATTTTTTTTACCCATGAAATTAGCTAAAAACAAATCCCCAAACTGATCCAAAGAATGAATAGAAAATTACGTGGCAGAGTACAATACCAATTAATAGCCTGACCTTTGAGGGTAAGATGAAATGTCATGCAGCGATTGGCATCAGATAAATTAGCAGCATCCATGACACTCATGCATTGCATCCAATGAGCCGTCGGGTCAGCAGCACCATTATATTTATCAACCTTACCTAAACCTTTGTAGCCCGGTGGAAATGGAGCTGTTTGAATTTCCCAGCCAAATGGATGAGAAACGCGAGAGGTGGACCTGACCCTTACCAGTTGAGCATATCCAGATCCAGGTAAAACTGATTGACCGGGCTGGGCATATCCCATTTGACCTAACGGATACCCCCCCCCCCCCCCACCCCTCCCATTCCAGGATAAGTAGGCAACGACCCGCCAATTGCAAAATTCCCGTGCTAGCCCCGGTATAATAGCTCAGATTGAGTAAGTGAGAATACCCGGGAAGGGGCTGTATAGCCCGATTTGTGCCTACACCATAATGCTAAAACTGGGCCAGACTCGACGGGGCTATAGATCCGGGATATCCTAATTGATTGACTTCGAGACCGAGGTGACCAAACTAACCCAACTGCTAACCTAGACCAGGCTGACCTATCTGACCCAATTGCGGACCTAAACCAGGCTGACCTAACTGACCCAACTATTGTCCTAACGTAGGGAAAGGTAGACTTGACATGAAAGGGTAAGTATTGGGCTGAGCAGTAGGAGCCGTGAAAGGAGCCGGGAATGTGGGAGTAACCTGGGTATGGGCTAAGGTAGTGTAGACAAGAGGAGCGGTAGAAAGAGTAGGGAGACCAGCAACATAATTATACCCTAAAAAAGGATGAGCTCCCCCAAGGCAAGAAGGGCATCCATAAACAACCCTAGATTGGGGGGGTAGACTGGAGACCAGAACAACAGATGGATCGGCCATTGGATTGAACAAAGTTTCTGGTAAAGGAACAGTAGGAACAGCCTATGAAACAAGAGGATTCTCAATATTAACAACATCTGGGATAGCGATTGTAACGCTAGAAATAGGGAGGCCCAAACTAGAAGTAGAAGTAACCGGAGGGCCAGGGTTAATCAAGTGAAACAATTGTGGAAACAAACGATAAAATTTTTCTCTTTCAGCTTGCTCTTACTGAGGGGTGAGGGATGCAGCAGTGGAAGATGCAACAGCGGTTGTGGTGGCTGGTGGAGTGTTGGTGGTAGAAACCACAGCGGAGACCGGAACAATCATAGTTGCAACGGCAGAAGCAGCGGTGGTGCTGGAAGAAGAAGCATCCACTCCCGAACGATCTTGTGTCATGATTTCAATAAATTTCTTTGAATATGGAGAAAATTTGATGAAATAACTTTGATCAAATGATCCCCACAACGGTGCCAGTGGATGTGACTCAAAATGTCCGGTGTTGGATGCTCTGGTTGGCCCAATAGAAGTCTTGAGTATTCAGGCCCAAGGTAGGGATTATCGGTTGAAGCAAGTAGCAACAGATCTTGGATCTGGGCTTCCTTAGCTCGGATCCGCGTGGATGAGAATGTATAGCTAGGACGGCCTGAAGAGTGTTCCGTTGCCGGAAACAAACAGTAAAGCAAGCGGGGCTATCCCCCCTGTTCAACTCCGATGATCAAGTCAGTAAAGATGAAAGTGATCAACAGTATTCATCGAGAGCTTAAGTGTGAAGAAGATTGCGTACCTCAGTTAGTCTTATGACTTAGTATTTATAGTCATACTTTAACATGTCCGTTGCACTATGATGATTTGTACTTCCAACTGCTTCCCCTTTTTACGATGACTTTTACGCTCCTGTATATCATGGCCTGACTTTGGACTCATTTTCCATCATTGCTCTGTGTACTTCCGGCATGAATTCAAAATAGGCTCCTGGTCCTCTAATGATTTCTATCTATTATGTTAATGTTATCGTTATTACGACCTAACTTTTCCAAGCTCGGTTTTTATGGTGTCAATAAGAAAATCCTGTAGGACCGACCTAAGCATGTTTCTTTGGCTCGTTTTTTAGAGAGCTTTCCGACCTAAGTTTGGACTTGAACCTTTTATGCATATTTTCTTTCTTACTGTTTATATATTCCTTTTTCGATTGGGCCAGGCCCAATGAAGACTTATTTTGATGCACACCATCTATGTTATTGCAAAGGTTGATATATATATATATATATATAACTATTTTTTCACATTTTATTTATATTTCTATGGGCCTGTTCTTTTTGAACGTTTTGAAAATGGTTTTGAAAACAAGTTTTGAAAACAAGTTTTGAAAAATAGTTTTATAATGTAAAAAGTGTATTGAAAATGTAAAAAGTAGATGCTGAATAGTAAAAAGTTGTATTGAAAATGATGAAATATAATTAAAATATATTAAATTTACTGTTGAAACCAAAACCGTTTTCAAAACGAAACAAAAAGAACATGCCCTATAATATATTAGCATTATTTTAATTATTTTATGTTTCGTTGTTAAATTTTTATGGGTGAATTCATTTTTTGGTCAATATACTTTGCAAACGTTCAACTTTTGGTCACCATATTTTGAAAATCCTATACGTAGTTGCCATAATTTTATTTTTGCATTTTTTTAGTCACTCTATCAAACTCCTCCGTTAAGGGCCTAATGAACCAATTTTTTGAAAGGTATTTTCATCAAAATAGTTCCAAACTTCATAACGCATTCTTATGTTTTTTTTAGTCAGTCATCCCATTTCTCTCCCTACTTCATCTTCTTCTTTGCAATAAATCAGTTGCAAAATTGTGATAAGGAATGTTCTTCATTCATTTTTCATGACCAACGGTGGTGATTCTTTTTAGTTGGCAATAAAAGATTTATCCTTCGAATGTGATTTCCATTAAGCCTTAGTGAATGATAAGTGGCGATTTGCAATTTTTCTTAGAAAGATTTTTGTGGTTCTATCATGAAATTTTCACCTAAGTTCATCAGGTTTATTTAGGTTTTCAAAAAAAAAAAAAAAAATTGTTGGGGAAGTGCAAACTCTGTTCAATTTTGGGATGGATTTTCTTCTTGTAATTGTTTCTGAAAATTTTAGATGTGTTTGACGATAGTGATGAAGAATATGGGCTTTAGATTTACTAGCGCTGATAAGTTTCCTTTGTCTAGGTCTTCTTTATGTTATCTTCCTGGAAATTTAAGATGTTGAGAATGTTGGTGATGACGGCAGTGGCGGTATGGGTGATGATGCCGGCGAAAGTGGCGTTGGGTTCCAATAGTGTAGATTCCATGGATGCTAATTTTTTGCTTAATTTTCTTTCATTTAAATTTATTGTAGATTGAGATTGGAGATTGAAATTGTTTTTGGGTGGCTTCAATCATTGGTGTTGGCGGTGTTGTAATATGTATGAGGTGTTTGAATTATTTGAATCCAAATTAGTATTACACCCATAGGAATTTCCCTTTTCATCTTCATCTTCATTTTAATTTCTTCTAGCCTTCTATTAAGCCCCATAATTCCACTCACAAGTTATCGCTACAGCAAAGCCAAAAGATAAAGAGAGTGGAAAAATCGACAGAAGAAGAAAGTATTCTAGGATCAAATTACAGTTAGTTTTTGAAACTAATTAATTAATTAGTTTTTGCACTTGAGTTTAAAGCAAAGTATATCTCAGTGATTGTTCAAGAGAAGCAAGAAAATGCTTTCATCGGGCTACAGCAGGGAATGATGACTGTGTCCGAGTACGAGGCTAAGTTTACTCAACTTTCCAAGTACGTGCCAACCCTTGTAAGTACGGATAGACAGAGGAAGAAAAGGTCATCCAAGGGCTTAGGAGTAAGCTATGAGAGGCATTGGCTACATCACACCATAATTCTTTTGTGGAGAGTGCACAGAGGGTTAAAGAGGCAAAACGAGTGACCCGAGAGAGACAGATGAGGAGGCAGAACAACCAGGGTTTTACACAGAGGAATTTCAATCTTGTTTTTGCTAGGAACCAGACCCGTAAAGTTAACCCGAGACAAGGACCTAGAGGAGCAGTACCTGTTCGTACCCCTAACGTCCCTCCTGTTCAATGTACTTTTTGTGATCAAACGGGACATAAGGAAAAGAGTTTTTGGAGGAAAGGAAACCACTGCTTTGCATGCGGTAGTTTTGATCATCAAGTCGGTTAATGTCTGAAGAGGAACCTGGACACCGGTGCTGTAGTTGGACCATCTCGACCCGCTGGTCGACCTCAGCAAAGGAATGGTGGTGGCAATGGAAATAACCCTCGAGTTCCTGCTCGAGTCTTTGCTTTGGAGGACACGAAAGTTCCGCCTAGCACTGATGTGATCGAAGGTATTTTTCCTATACTCGGCCGATTAGCTAAAGTTTTAATTGATCATGGTTCTACGTATTCCTTTATTAGTATTAATTTCCTTAGTACTTTGGATCATAAAACTGAAAGCTTACCTTATGCCTTAGAAGTAAGTACGCCTACTAATAATAATAAGCTTATTACGGATAGAAATAAATGGAAAATCTTTGCTAGTAGACCTGATTTTATTGCCAATTCAGAGACAACCAAAGAAACTTAAGACAAGGAAGAATAAGAAGAAAGGAGAAGAAGAAGAAGGAAGGAGAAAAAGAAGGAGGAAAGGAAAGGAAGAAAAGCTTGGAGCGAAATCTTGAAAGCTAGGAATCGACTCCGTAGCCATGGATTCGGTGTTAGAAAGAGTTCGGAACGTACCGGTAAGGAGATCTATGGATTCTTTAGTTGAATTTTAGGAAAATAATCATGTTTTGTAGTTTTATGAGTTTTTAAGAAAATTCTAAGTTTTGATCTTGTTATTAGCATGAATTCTTGACTAGAAGATGTTAGGAATAATGCCTATATGTTAGGATGGTTTTACACAAAAGGAAGCAAGAAAAATGTAGTTTTTGAGGATTTTAGCAAGAAACCCGAAAGAAAATTTGGAAACCAAGTTTTCTGGGCACAAATCGGTTTTGCCGATTTCGAATCTGGTAAAACCAATTCATGCCGAGGGTAAATTTGGAAAACCATTTCCAAGCGGTTTTAACCAATTGAAAATCGATTAAAATAGATTCCAATCAGGTTTTGCCAATTTTCAATCGGGAAAAACAGATCGGGATAGGAAATGTTATTTTTGGAATTTTCATAAAATTTTATATAAATTCCTATAGTAATTTTGTTCTGTAAATAAGTCAAATTAATGCCTTTTTGGAATTATAGAATTATGAACTTAGTTTTTGGAAAAATTAGGTTAAGAATGGAAATTAGTATTGGAAAAGAATTAGGTTTATCGGAAATTTAGGTTTAAAAAGAAAATTAGAGTTTATAAGAAATTCGATTTAATTTGGAATAGAATAGAAACTGAACCTTTCGAAATTTATAAACTGTAGATAATTGGAAAATTAGTGAGCAAGCATCTCAGGACCGAGGTGAGTTTATTACTGAAAATGGATACCGTTTTAATGCAATTAATAATTGAACTGCATTAAATTTTGCTTACGGCATATTCTGAAACATTTGCAAAAAATGTTTGAAATGCTTTTTGTTTTAAAACTGCCAATTGTGTTTAGCTACCGGATGAAACGCATATATATTTGTTAGGTTTCAGTTGTACTTTCTTTGGACATTGAATCTATTATTTGAGCATGAGTTGTGTCGGATCCATTATGTTGATACGATCTGATCCCACGAGCCAGCGTAGGGCTTGGTCGTCTGGATCATTTGCATTCCTGATTTCAGAATCAGTCCCGACCACAGGGGGCCCATATATGTATACGTTTGGGAGTGGCTGTCGATAGATATATGATTATGATTTTTATGCCGAGGTGAGCTGGCCTACGTTCATCGTATATGTGCACGTTGACGAACGCCCCCTCATTCTCTTTATGTACGCTGGATAAGTTGGCCATCGTTGAGCATACATGTACCCGCTAGCGATCGCCTCTTATTCTCAAGATGAACTGGTTAGTTCGTTCATGGTTCACATAGAACCTTAAACGGCTGCCCTTCATTCTCATTATATGTCTTTGAATCTTGCATGAGTTATGAATGCTATTTGTTAGGACATGCCTGAATTATATGCATAGATAAACTTTACAACTTGGTAAATGTTTGTGAAAACGGTGGACTATCACTGGGCAATGGCTCATTCCATTTTCTGTTTTCCTTGTTTTCTCTTTTCAAAATTTTGTAACAGATCATTGGTATGAGGAGGATTTCGCTCACTATCAACACTAGGATGAGACTGCATTAGGGCCGAACCTATTATATTAGTTTGATAGGATTGTACATAAAAGGGTTATGTTTAGCCCTGCTTCCGCTTTTATGTTAAAGTAATAATCTATGTACATTATGGTTTGGCAGTTTTAATAATAAGAGAAGTTATTATTATTTTGCTTTACATGTTTTGAATCCTGGTGCGAACCAGGTAGGCATTCAGTGAAGCCAACCACTTGTATGCAGGGTGGTGAATCGGGGGTGTCACAATGAGTCCGGCTCTATCATTCCCACCTTATAATTGTATCCCACTATTCCAGAACTTCAAGTTGTCCTAGTAAGCATACTCATCTTCGTACCAAAGATCTATAACAATTTATTTTGAAAACAGAAAACAAAATTGAAAAATGGAGTGAGCCCTTGCCCAGTGAGAGTCCACCGTTTTTGCAAACATTTACCGAGTTGCATAAATTAGCCGTGCATATAATTCAGGCAAATCCTAGCATATATCATTAATGACTCATGTAGGATTCATAAAACATATAATGAGGATGAGGAGCATTCGTCAAAGTTCTACATGAACGATGAACAAAGGACCAACTCACCTCGGTGGTCATATATAACGGTAAAGAGGGCGTTCGTTAATGTTCTACATGAACGATGAATGACAGGCCAACTCGCCTCGACGTAATCATATTCATAATCATAATCATCATTCATATAGGTACCATATTCTTCATACCGCCATTCTTGAGTTAGAAATAATCTCAAGATTATGAACGTGAATAATTCAAACGACCAGGCCCACTAGCGGCTCGTGGAATCAACCGAATATTATATAATGTATCAAACTCAACTCATGAACATATAATAGTTCTAGTGCACAGAGAAAGCACATCTGAATCCTCTCACACACACACACACACACACACACACACATATGTATTCCAACCGGTACATAAACACAACTAGCCGTTTAAAAAACAAAAGCATTTTAAACATTTTTCGAAAGAGTATAAAACATGTCACATAATCAGTTCAATGCAGATTAAATTATTAATTGCATTAAAACAGTGTCCATTTTCATTGATAAACTCACCTCAGTCCGAAGACACTAGCTCACGATTTATCTATCCGATCTACATATATTTCAAGTTCCAGGATTTCAGCATTTATTTCCAACTAATAATAATACTATAAGATTCTTAAACTTCTTACGTATTCTAGAAACTCATCTAAGTGACGACATAAAACTAGTCTTCCTATTTTCCTTTCAAAAGAACCTATAACATTTAAATAGAGTGTAAACTCTATTTTTATTTTATAACCAAATAAGGGTGAAATATAAATTAATTAGAAATTTAAGAATATCCATTTTAAGGACTTTTAAATAACCATGAATTAATTTTTTTTTATTTTGAAAAGAATTATAAAAGAAATTGTAAAGAAATAAACAAAGAAAATGAAAATATACAAATATTCATTTTCTAGGTCGGATTAGTTTTCCTCGCTCTGAGATCGGTTTTAGCTGAGTTTCTTTAAGCTCCATAAAAAAATCGGTTTTACCCATCATCATATCAGTTAAAACCGCTCACGAAATTTCTCAGAAAATATGGATCGGTTTTACCCATCATTAGATCGGTTAAAATTGATCCAATTTAATTCCAGAAAATTAAAAATCAATATTTCCCGTTCTAAAAGTGGTAAAACCAGATTGTTTTAAGAAAATATTTCTCAAAATTTCCAAAGCCGGTTTTACCCGTTTTGAAGCCGATTTTTCTGGACTTTCTTGAGCCAAGAAGGTCGGTTTTACCTACCTTCGGATTGGTTAAAACCAATCGTGCCCAGAATTTGTTTTCTTCAAAATTTTGCTTCGGGTTTCAATCAAAAGTGCTCAAAACTCATTTTGCTTTGGTTCTTTTTCATCAAAATCATTCATACAACACTCCTACAACATTCCTATCATTTCATAACACATAAACAACGTTCAAAAATCCAGAATTCAGTCTAACTATCAATGAAACTCAAAACTTAACTATTTCACAACTTTGCATTATAATTCTACAAACTAACGTTATAGTAAGCTAGGATTGCTTACCCTTAGGTCCCTGAGGTTGCTATGAATGAATCCAACTGATTAGAATTCAAAGCTCAAGCTCCAAATCCTTCCTTTCTAATTTTCTCATAATTTTCTCAAATTTCTTATTTCTTCTCCTTGATTCTGCGAAAAATGTTGTTATGAACGATCAAGGGGGTATTTATAGGACCCTTGGCTCCTTATGGAATAAATCTCATAGGGTTACAGGCCTCTTATGGCCGTAGCCCGACGTTGGAAGTCGAAGAAGCTATTTTTTTTTCAACCCCGGCGCCAATCGGTTTTACCCTCTCCTAATGCTGGGTAAAATTGGTCATATTTTTTGTTAGCTTCTTAATGCCGATTTTTACTGATCAAATGGCGGATAAAACCGCTTTCAAGTGGTCAGATATATATATATATATATATATATTAATGTTCATAAGGGGTTAGATCGGTTTCACCCTCTCAATGGTGGGAAAAACTGATCTTTGGATTTTTCCTCATTTTTCACTTATTTTCTTATTTTTTATTTCCTATTTTCCAAGATTAATGAATCCTTAAACTAATTCTACACTTAAATTAACAACATATCTTAAAAGAAAAAAATCATAATTTGAATCAATCAAATCTTAATACTTAAATCATATTGAAATTATAAACATGCATTATAAATCATATAATTAAAATTCTGTAAAGAAAATATTTTATAATTTTGTAAATATTTATAAGAAAATACTTATATTACAAATTGTATTTTCGTAAAAAAATCATTTTTAAAGAAATTTTATAACTTAGCCAATGTTCGTAAGAAAATATTTTTATAAGGACATATATAAAGATTTTAGGGGTTACTTTTAAGGTTTAAAAATTACGGGGTCTTACGTGGTGCAATTTCTTGGGCTTCAAAGAAACAAACCTACATTGCAGACTCCACCATGGCTTCTAAATTCATTACTTTAGTCTCACGGGCGAAGAAGCATAATGGCTGAGAAATATCTTGCATCAGATTTCGGTTTGGCCAAAGCCAATCTCACCAATAACCATTCATTGTGATAGCATTACTATGATTGCAAAAGCATATAGTCAAGTGTACAATGGGAAATCGAGGCATATTGGTGGAAGACATAGTTTGGTTAGAGACTTGATCACAAGTGGCTCTATAACCTTAGACTATGTGAAGTCAAAATGTAATTTGGTTAATCCTTTAACAAAAGGACTCACAAAGGACATGATAGAAAATGCTTCTATTGAGACGAGATTGTCCTAGACCATGTACAATGAAAATCTCAATTCATTGTTTGTTTAACTACTAGTTCTTAATTCAATGTAGTGAAAAATACATTGTCTAAATGGTTGGAACACTTATACAGTTTAGTATTAATACTCGCCAGTGAGTTTAGGATGAACTTTTGGGTTCTTAACAAGTTCAAGTTACATACCAAATATGAGAAGAGCAATAATGCTGGAAATTCTCATATGGCGGGTGTATTTTGAAACTTGCCTATATGTATGTGTAACACATAGTGTAATAGGAAAGTGTAACAGGGGATCCTGAGCCGTATGTATGCCTTATGAAAATTCATAAAGGGTTCTTTAATGAAACTTTGGACGCATTCATGAAAGAGATTGAGACACATAGATGTTATGTGTTGTTTATAACATGTTGCAGGAAAGTGAACTTGTGTGTGAGTACATTAAGGCTTGTTAATGAACTTTTAGTTCAAACCTTGTCTACCAAATTAGTTCGACAAGTTTGCAAGATGTATTTACTAAGATTTTAGTTCAATTGAAAGACAAAGGTTGATGCATAAGTTATCAAGAAAAATTCTTGATTTTGAGAGGCAGGCAATTTTCCAAATCTTTGAAAAATGGTGGGAGATTGTTGGAAATTTTCTAATAATTTGTTGAGGGAAAAGGAGAAGTTGGGCGGTATGAGTTGACGTGTGAGTCGCATGGATATTCGGATAGTAACCCGAGAGCAATGCTATAGAGCAAATGCCAAAAATAGTGGCAGAAGAACAGTTGTGCGACAGCCTGTACGACTCGCACGAGGTGTCGCACGACGTCCAGTAGCACAACCAAAAATTGCAAACAATGAATTGGCTGTGGGCGACAGCTCGTGCGAGTCGCACAGGCTCCAATGGATTTTCCTTTCCCGAACTGTTGCACCTCTTCACGAAAAGTGAGATTTCTAGATCAATTCGCATTCGAATTGAGTTTCATTTTTTTTCTCACTTTTTCCTAAGAGTTATGGCTATTGAATGACACGCTTTAGAGGTTTATAAATAGACTCCTTAGGATAGATTTAAAGATACGAAATCATTCTCAATCGTGTCTCTTCTTGCACTTTTCACACTTATTCTGTATATTGTTGAAGTTAGTACAGACTTCTAACAGTAATCTTCATTTTATCTCATGAAGATATTAGTCGTGAACTCTTTGCACACACATAAAGGGACTAATAAAGCCTAAAGGAAAGTGATCTTACACGATTTGAAGAGGCATTTACTTGTGATCTACTTTGTAATAGATGAGTAGTTCTTTGAAAAAATAAATTTCAGTTTTAGTTGGTTCTTTGTGCTGTAAAGTCCCATGTTATTCAGAATATCCAACAAAAAATTGGTGCCGTTATAGCAGTGTTAATAATATGTCCTCTAGTAGTGCTAGTTTGGACCATGTAAATGGAAAAGATGATATGATCACTTACGTAATTGTATCTCTTATTAAGGTAATATGAGATTACGTACTATGGTAATTCTTTACTTATGCTTCTAAAACCAAACATGGGAATAAGAAAGTGAGAACCATTTCCACAATTTTAACATTTTCCTTAACAACTCAATTGAAATTTAATATTTCTTTAACGACTGATTAGTTCAAATCGATCACAATATATGAGATGCTTTTTATTTCAATTTCCATTTTTTGTACACCAAACGCAGGGAAACAATGAATTTAGAAATGGAAGATAAGTTCTCATATTATAGAGCTAATTGATAACCCCCTGTCGGTCATTAACATTCATAAGAAAGTGGAAACTTGAGGAAGTCTCTCCTAACGTTAATTGGTATGTATTGCTCTAATAGATATCAAAGCTCGTATTGAAACATTTGTTGGGTTAAACGTAATGATAAGAAATTAATTTGTGCTTCACTTGACTCAAAAGTTACACTAATATTAATATATTTCGCCATTTCATTTTTCTCACAAGAAAGAAGAGTGGACAAAGACGTACTGTGAGTCTAATACTATTGCATTTCTTGCCAAGAAAATCGGATGTTTTGGCGTCAAAGTCGTCTCCACAATTTACATACTCCCCCTGTCATACAACGTACTAAAACGACAAAAATAGTGACCCAAATTATGCAAATAATCTTATTTAATCGTGCAATAATAGTCTAATTATGAAACTCATTAAGAACCAGTGTTGTTTGGCCTGGCCCGGCCCGCGACCCTCAGGCCTTGTCGGGCCAAATTATAAGGACAACCCGGATGTGGGGTGACCCGGTCAAACCCGGTCAAGACCCGGGGTGGACCGGGAACCGGGTCGACCCGAAGAGTCTTTTTTTTTTTAATTTTAATTAAAGGACTTTTTAAAAATTTTAGCTTTAGTAGGTATTGAACCTTGGTCTCCAATATAAACAATAAGAGTACTTACCATTAGACAACAATGACTTGTTTGATTATTTTTGTGCAAAATAGTATTTTAACTCATATTTTAATATGAATCATGGGCTTTCTAATAATAATATATTAATTGAACCATCTAAACTAATGTTAATCTTATTGTAATTCTTTACTATTTATAATTTTAAGACTATAATTTTTTAGTAGTTGTTTTCTTTTCATTTAAAGCTTGTTTAATTTTGTCATGTATTAATCTAAAATACGTTTTCATTTCTTTTACATCAAATTTTATCTTTTTTTCCTAAGAAAATGTAGTAATATAATTTTTAAAATATAACTAATATTTTATCATTTATTTACTTATTAAGTTTTATAGTAATGAATTTTAATGTTTAAGATACTTGTAAAATTCGAAAATATATATAATTGTTGTGAAGAAAAAATATTTTAACTAATATTATTTATATTTTATATATATTTATTTATTTATGACGTCATCCGAGTTGACCCCCGGTTGACCCGGGTCGACCCTCCGGGTCGTGCGACCCTTGGGCCGCGCCGGGTCGGTGGCCGGGCCGGGCCGAACAACATTGTTAAGAACAATAAACGGTAAGTTGAAACTAACAACAGTACCACTTAAACGCGGACTAAATAAATAGTCCAAAACGAGCAAAACGCCAAAATGTGAACATAAAGGCATTCTAACAACCATAGCGATGAGTGCCGAAAAGAAAACAGAGGAAACGAAACACACTGAGCGTGTCCACACGCGCCCAACATTTTCAAATAAATAAATATCGGCAGATGTCCTAACGCGTTGTTTTAGACCATCATCGCAAACAAATCCTCGGCTCCGTTTGGACGGTCAAGATCTTTCTCGGAAGCAACGACTCCAACCAAGGCTCAATAGGTTTCCCCACGTGGTCATATATTTCCCTATAAATACCCCTGAAATCCCGCACTTCCTTTTATTGCCTATATCAGCCTAAGAGTAGAGTATCCTCATTTCAAATCCTCAAATCGTCATCCCCATCGCTCCTCCATTGCTTCTAATTAAGCTTGGCGAAGGAAGAAAATGGAGAACATCGATGGTTACTGGGATAACCATTTGTTCTTTCCGACGACTGACGACCTGGTAGAAAGGTCTGAACTAATCTGTGATTTCAGGTCCATTTTCATCTTTGTTTAAGGGGGTTTTTTTTTTTTTTCTTTATTTGTTTTTTTGGTTTCTTTGATTTACATCTTTATTGGGTTGATCTGTGGTTAACTTGCAGTTACTTTGAAGAATCGTTGTCGTATTATGATTCGAGTTCCCCTGATGGAGCTCAATCCTCGGCAGCCTCTAAGAACATAGTCTCTGAGAGAAACAGGAGGAAGAAGCTCAACGAAAGATTATTTGCACTTAGAGCTGTGGTGCCTAACATTAGTAAGGTAAGGGAGCTAAGCATCAATTTTTTTGGGGGAAAATTTTTTTGGGTAACTAATCCCACTATCCGTGAAGGTCAATTTGGCAGAGTAGATTTTCTTATCGTTTGGTTCTGTCTGTGGTGATTTGTTGCTGTTCACAGATGGATAAGGCATCTATTATCAAAGATGCCATTGATTATATTCAAGAGCTGCATGATCAGGAGAGAAGGATTCAAGCAGAAATATTGGAATTGGAATCCAGGAGACCTGTGGTTCTGGATTTTGATCAGGAAATGGGCTGTTTCTCTAAACCAAAGAGATCGAAATTTGAGCAGTCCTGTGATTCTGGAGGTTCCAGATCGCCATCACCCATTGAAGTTATTGAGGTGGGCCTTTTGCTTTCCTCAGCAAAAAATAAATAAAAAGGGAAATTTGTACTTCTATTTTATTTAGGGTAATAATACAGTCAATTTGATGCAATGATTGACGTAAAAATATAGTTAATAATAGAGAACTACGGACCATATTGGCATATCATTAATAGTGAATTCCTTTTTAGTCTGGCCCAAGTGGGTTTATATTTTATCGAATTTTCATTTCAATTTTTAAGGTTTTAATAATTTTGTTTCTTTTTTTTTAATATGCATTAGAGATCAATCAAATTTTCTGTATATAAAAGTATATAAATTGATTTTAATTTTTTTTAAATTGTATAAAAGAGTACATGAAATTTATGAATTGAAGAGTACATGATTTTAAGGACCTTCATTTACTGACTTGGAATGATTTTGAATTATTATTAATGAATTGAAGGTGAATATCAATAATTTTTTTTTTTTTAATATTCTTTTGGGGGGTCCATATGGGATTTTAATATTCATGCATTAGTCAATCCCATTATGCATAATGATTAAAAAATGTTTTCTTGTTGATTATTTTATGAGATTTTGTCTTTTGTTAACATAATATTGGGATATTTGACAGCTAAGGGTATCTCACATGGGGGAGAAGACGATTGTTGTGAGTCTGACGTGCAGTAAAAGAACGGATACAATGGTAAAAATATGTGAAATCTTTGAGTCTTTGAATCTCAAGGTTGTCACCGCAAACATCACTGCTTTTGCTGGAAGGCTTCTAAAGACCCTATTCGTAGAGGTATTTATGTCTTCAACCTTCGAAACTTGTCTCGTAGATTTAAATCTCTTGGATGCACACGATTTTGCTATACAATAAATCACAAAATATATGATACTCATAATTATAATAATAAAATTATAAGTGATACTGACATATAAGTTAAATGTTTGTATAAAATATTAATTATCACCACAATAATAATAATAATTATAAGAATAATTTCCTTTCAAATTATAATTGTTTACACCATTTTGTGATACATCTCACATAATAGGAGTGATAATCAGGTCATATTTTTGAGTTGTCAATCGCTTGTTAATTCCGAATTATTGATCAGGACTATGTTGGATGAGTTTCAGCCTTAACCTCATAAAAAACTAGAAAGAAAAGTAAAACAAACAAGGGAGTGCCGTAAATTCGTAAAAATCATTTACTATGTACAACTTTGGGTGTGTGTGTGGAAGGGAGTTGACTCACTATTAAATTAGTAAATTATGAAGAATGGACTCACAATAAATGCACATGATATGTCCAGTCTCTACTGTGGCACTCGAACTTGAATTACTCCTAGGCTAGCTTCTCCATGGATTTTTCTACGCATGGAATCATGGATCCAATAAATGAAAATCATATAGGAGTGTTTGATAACAATAAACAAAAGAAAAACATCAAACTAAAAAATTCATTTTATAATACTGTCTCAGTAATTAATAGAGTAACTTTTAAATGCCTATAATTTGTATAGGGAATGATGCCAACAAAGATATGAGTGAAATGTTGAATTTGCTACTCGTTTTTGTAAGAACAAGTTTAGAAGCTTATTAAGTTTTTTTTTTCATGAGAATAGTTTAGAGGTACACACATTTGTGAGTCATTTACCTACAACTTTAAATTTTATAAGGCATGTTAACATGTTTTTAAAAATATATATTTTAAAATTTTGACTATTATACTACTTTCTCATTATTCTCAATATATATTTTTTTATCTTTTGACGACACAATTTGATATTTTCATTATAGTTTTCATATTTAAAAATAAATTTTAAAATCAAAATTTGAAAACATTCTTTTAAAAATCATCAAAGCGAACCCATACTCTTCTATGGAGCGGAGGAAGTAACATGTCTTGACCTTTACTAGTGACAGCCTAATTCGAAGTTAGTACTACACTATTTTTCATTGTATAATTACTACGATTCCATGAAACCAGAGGGAGGATTTGATGCGCTGAAAATGAAATATAAAAGGAATAAAGCTAAATCAAAATTAATAATAATTTATGAGTAACTTCAATAAAAAAAATAGAAAACCCTAATTGCCCCAAACATGATTGCTAGAAAATGAAGAGATTGTAACTAATACTCCCTCCATCCCATTCAAAGAGTCCTGTTTATAATACTATTTTCAGTATTACAAACATGACTCTTTGAGTGGGACAGAGGGAGTATTAAAAGAAGACGAGGGAAACCTTAAAAGCAATGGAGAACAATATATGTAAAATTAAGGTGACAGGTATATATTTCAATATAACTCATATAATATGTTTCAACCATTTAAATATGATTGGTGACTTATGATACAACATAATTGGTAAAAACTTGGGTTGTTGCTGTTTTAGTAGTAAAAAAAATGTGAAGGACCAAAACTCCAATATGTCTTGTGTATAGTGATATTTCGGGGGTGTAGTGAATGACTCGCCAAATTGACTGATAAAATAAAGGGCGGATGGCATTTACCTCTTCAAATTTTGATGAAATTATAAATATTCTATAGAGTTTTTTTTGGTAATTATGTTTATCTTTTTCAAAATTTGGTAATATTACATATACTCCATTTGAGGTAGAGAAATAATGATTTCTGTATACTTATTTGTTATATTCAATAATTTTGAACAAATTAGAAGGTAATTGTAAATTTGTAATTATTAGAAAACTCGAGAAAATTTTATAATTTCATCTAAATTCGTGGAAGGTAATCATAATTTGACATAAAATCAAACAAAGTAATGATACACAATTCAACTAATTTCCTAAATTTTCTTATAGCAAATGAGGTCGTATGCATTCATTGGCTACACTTTTATAAAATAATTATTAATACTACATTATTGATCAATGAATGCATAACTCCTCACTTGCTATGAGAAAGTTGAGGAGATTAGTTGAGTTGTGTATCATTACTCAATCAAATATTGTTAGCCAATTAGAGTTTATTAGTTTTCAAGTACCTATTTGTGGGAAAATTATTCCGTACATCTATTGCAACTTTAAAAATAATGAGGCCAGTCAATCGTAAAATAAAAATAAAAATTAATTTTTATTTTTGAGCCTTCTATATGTTTAGCACCCTCCTAAAAATATAGCAATCATCACCAAAGCATATTTAGTTGCCCCATTCTACGGAGTGCACTCGATGCATTGAATAATATATGGATGCTTGCAATGTTGATGCATCATATATTCCGAATTCTTTTTTGATAATAAATTTCATATTTCGTTACTCAAGAGAGAATCGGTGATATAACCGGATCTGATAATAATCAGATAAAAACAGTTGAAAATAAACTAAATCAAACATATACATATCTAAACAAGTAGTAATTCATATAGATTTATATAGTAGAACAAAAATCGCCATCGCGCTGGACAAATCACGTACCGAAGTATAAATCCAATCTCGAATCTGAACTAATCTTCTGATGATAGTTCCCAATCGATTAAATCTTCACTTGATAATAATAAAATATTCATTTATTAATATTGGAAAGAAACTCCTGTTTATTTGGGGAAACATGTGAGAGAATGGAAAACTCTCATAATGAAAGAAGACAAAAATAAACTAAAAAGAAATTAACATAAAAGAAAACTACTCCCAATTATATATTCCGAATTCTAATATAGGCATGTCTACCTGGACCAATCTCCACCTGATCGATTTCCCTCGCAATCTTTAAATTATTACATATAGTAGGTTTCCAAATATACATATCTAGGGTAGGTGTTCGTAAAAAGTTCGGTGGAAGTCTTTTCTTATTTATTGTGAACCTCGGTTAAACCTTGGTAAATTTGAGACTAGATACTAGAAAGGGACCAGGGTAATATGACAGTAAACCAAATGACACGCCAGATATTAATGGTTGAAGTAACTAATTACATTTTAAATGTTTTCTTATAAAAAAAAAAAAAATTTGCCTTTAAGATTTTGTGCCACCTCAATATTCTAAATGATTTTGATTGAGATTTGAGAGCTTGAATTTTCTATTTTCTTAACTCAATTAATATTTCTTGTTTGGTGGCTTTATTTTTAGGATAATGGTATAAATTTAGGAAACAATATATGGAAAATCGTTATTTTTCATGTATATGAATAATTGCATAGCGAGTGAATGGTTCCATGAAAGAACTATAGTTCGACCCATAAATTTATATTACCTTTTCTAAATAATGATGTGTCAATCACTCATTGGTTCATTTAAAAAAAATATTTATTATCATTATATTATTAATCTGTGAGTAAATGTCACATCAATGATTAAAAGACAATATTATACATTTGTAGTTATGACCTATGAGTATCATTATTTTATTTTTATTATATTAGTTCACATAAACTTTTATATCTTCAGAATATATTAGTAAAAAAATTGTTGGTTATTTAAAATAAATAAAATTTCAAATTTATTGATATTATATCTAATTTCTTAAATATTAGATATACTACCACAAACATATGCAAAAAATTTGGTCTCAAATGTATCACAAGTTTAATGATGAAATGTTGATCTATCATTACTCAATCTTCTAAGACTACATCAAAAAAATATTAATCCTTCCACATTTCAATAAATTTATTATGACTAGATCTTCTAACTATATATTAAATTAGTTGAAGCTTACAGGAAAAATAAACTCTAATTTTTTATTAATAAAAGCTGAAAATAAATCTTTACAAATAGAAGAAGAGTCAAAAAACCGAATAGAGAGAATAAATTATTAATAAACACAAAATTCACTTCAATCCTACGATGAAAACTCATCGCAGCAACGGGATAATCCCTTGGTTGGGCCTCTTTCATCAAGGAAAGAATACGAGAAACAGAGAAAGTGGGAGAATAGGTTCTTGGAAAGCTGGAAATGATAAATTAATTAAAGCAAAATCTGTAAGACCAAATATAATTTTGGAATAAAGTATTGAGGATACTTTAGACCCTCTAGAAGATATGAAAACGTCATCAATATTTGCTGACGTCATATAAACTTCCAGAATTTATTTAAGTGAAGGGTTTTCATTTTTCAATTTTGTTTGGAATAAAATTTGAGATAAATTAACGTTCATAATATATAAACCAAATTTATAATCAAGCTCACGTTTCATTATTCAAGAAAAATAGTCGATATTCTTACGAATAATTTGATCGATTATTACTTGCAAATCTATTCAATAAAACTTATATGGCTTTTAAACAAGTATTAATCTATAAAGATCTAACCATTAGAATAAGGGTAAATTATACCACAAATTATTAAGCTCTTGCGAAAATTCACTTTTACTAGCTAAATTTTTTTCTTCTTACTTTTGGCCATTAAACTAATGATCACTGGTGACCATTTCATTAATAAAAATCATAAAACGTGTTGTTGTTGAGGGGAAAAACGGTCAACACTGATATATGTTTGTTGCTGCTCTTTTTTTAATCCAATTTCGCGTAGTAAATCCAGACAAAAAATTTGGATAGCCATGGAGCATACTCTCAGTGCATATAACGAAAAAAAACTTTTAGCGTGGAATAAGTTCACCAAACACAAATTCAAGTGGTGGCAGTTGGAAGAATAGTAATAAGGCTCTGTTTAGATTGTATCTCAAATAGAAAATTTTTGTTTTTAGGAAGGAAATTTTTTGGAGGGATTTTTTTTTTTTATGAATAATTGTGTAAGAAAGATAATAGAAAATGTAATGATTTGATTATTTTTTAAAATAATATGAGAGTAATTTTAGAAAAAAAATTAAAATTTTAAAAATTGACTTTAATTAGAACTAAAGGTGTTTGGATATAGAATTTTTTTTTTTAAGTGAAAAGTGTTACTTTTTCTGAAAGAAAACTAAAACTTGAATATGCTAATGCGGTTTCAAAGTTCCATGAGCGGAATGACTCATGGACTAAAAGAACTGGCCACTAGTGGTAAGTTTCAATTTCATTAGTTTAGTGACCAAAATGGAAAAAAAAAAATTTTGTGACCAAATGTGAATTTTCCTAATAGTTTGATGGTCTATGATATAATTTGCAAAGGTTCTATTTTGTTAGACAATGTCATACCGAAATATGAATATTATGTCTAATCTCATTTATCTTTCGATGAGAGTCTCCAATTAATTGATCCTTACATTAAATAATGAAACACCCATTTGAACGAAAAACAATCACTTATTTTATTTTGGAGCTGATAAACTTATTAGGAAAGAATGGAAAACTTCTATCCAAGCAGATGAAAATAAAGTTAATGAAAAACTAGAAAAATTTAATAGAAAGCTATTTTTCTCTCTGGTGGGGGAAGAAAATTAGACCGCAGAGATGCCTTCTAGAGTTTGGGAGAAGAAAGAAAAATAGAGAATTTTGTGATGCAATAACCTTATTTAGGTGTCCTAAATGCCTAATTTTTTTTAATATATAATATCTGTATATATACTTCCTCTATTTTTTTAGGTGTGTCAACATTTTATTGGTATTAATTATTTTAAAATAAGTATTCTGAAAAAATTTTATAGAAAAAAATGTAAACTTTTAAATTTTTCATGAATTTCTTTTTTCTTATATCTCATTACATTAACTGTACTTCTCTATCTTACAAAGAGTGGAGATAACAGATGGAATACTTCATTATTTTTTATTTTAATACGTCTATCCACCTGAAATATTTAAAAATAAAGTGAGCGAAATATTAACAAATAAAGAGAGGGAGCATATGGTAGAGGGGGCTTTTGAGATATATTAATTTATGTAGCGGCTCATAAAAATTTGTTTCAATAATGTTGTCAAATGTAATAATTGTATACCTGAGTTATGAGATTTCGCATAAAGCTGTGGGGTCTTATCCGTTTGTGGATCACTTTAATAAAGATTTTTTTTTATTGCTTATTTATTTATTTATATATTCTTGAATTCAATACAGCCTATAAGTGAGTAGATTTAGGAGAAATTGCAATTTGGTACCTATAAATTTAGTCAAGAGATAGGCCCTTCTGCTGTTAAAAGGGGGAAAAAAGTGAAAAGAAAAAGTAAAGTAGGTCCTTAATTATTCCTTAAATAAAATAAAATAATAGTGTAGGACCTTAATATTCAATTTGATCAAAGTATATTGGGAGTATGTTAATGGTTGATTCTTGCCAGGTTAATTGTAGTTGGGTTAAGCAAAAATATGTTTGGACAATAAGCAATAGATGGTTGTCCTTTCACTATCACATTTTGTATTTTATTATGATAGGGATTTGGTAATCCGTCTAACTTGAAAAATATACTCCCTCCGTCCTTCTGAAAGAGTCAATTTTAAAATTTTTTTGTCTCATTTAAAGAGTTTATTTTGAATTAATTTATATTATATACTCTTACTAATATAACAATGTGTGGTTCACAATTAACCATTACTTTTAAAGTAAATATATAAGTGAAATATTGTGGTAAATTACTTTTTTTAAGTGTTGTATTTCATAACCCATAATAAGTTAAACATATTTTAAAGTGGACTATTTGAGTGGGATAGAGGAAGTACCATTTTATTATGGATGGTTGTTAGAAAATAAGTAATTTGATCTTATATTTTTTTACTTATATGCTTATTTGTTAAGTGGTAATCAAATGTAAAGTTCATATTATTATATTAATAAATGTATATAATATAATGTAAATAAATAAAAAATGAACTATTTGATTGAGACAATTTCTTTTTTTTTTTTTAATATGGGATAGAGAGAATAACACTTTTTAGTAATCTTCAGTATTCTCATCTTGATAAGTATTTGAAAAATGTTTTTAATATATTATAAATAAAAAACCTTAAAAAATGTGTTTGGGCAACAAAATTTGCAAAAGACCAAAAATGTGACACGTGTACGACTATTACTCTTTATTATGGTGCATATTTGGCCCTTAAGTGTAGGGGTGTTCACAAAAATCGCCGAACTGGTAACCAGACCGAAAATCGAACTGCTAAATCGGTTATTATCGGTTAATCGGTTTTAATCGATTTTGGTTAATCGATTTTAATCTGTTACCGGTTCGGTTTCGGTTTTGAATTTTTTCTTATCGGTTAAACCGATTAACCAGTATATGTATACTATTATCTTTTTTATTTTATTTTTTATACTTTTATGTGAGAGTTTATTTACTTATGAATTATAATTAACATGTCTAATAAACTTATGATTCTCCAAATTTATTTCATTCTTTTCTATTATGATACGTAATTTTTTTCATATGCATAAAAGTGTTAAAAAGAAATACATGAATAAATTTGTGTTAGAGATTTTTGTAAAAATTAAACTACTATAGCTATCTTAAAGATATAATAATATTTTAATTCATTATTTTTTATTATTTCACATTCATTTATATTTTCTAATGCACTTGTGATAATTACGTAAAAAAAATAATATTTGTTCAAAAATAAAAAGAAAGTAAAAAGTAAAGAAAATTTTTTATCGATTAAACCGGTAGACTGGCCGCTATACCGGTTAACTGAAACCGGTCAACTGGTAATTTTATCTGTCGATTAATCGGTTTTGATTAAAATTATCAAAATCGGTACTAACCGGAACCGGTTAACCGCTTAACCGGCTAACCGACCGGTTGAACACCCCTACTTAAGTGGATTGCAATTTCTCTCTCTCTCTCTCTCTCTCTCTCTCTCTCACTTTTATGTGTGAAAGTAGGGGTGGCAATTGGGCAGGTATGGCAAGTTATGGGTTGGGTCAATTTTGACCCGCACTTAACGGTCATGACTCAACCCGACTCGTTGACGAACGGGTCAAGTATGGGTTGTGTCATGTTCGGGTTAGGTTATAACCCGCTTAACCTGCGAGTCAATTTGTTTAACCCAATGGGTCAAATTTATTTGACCCAACGGGTTATAACTCGTTCAACCCGTAGTTTAACCCGCAAATTAATGTTTAAAGAAATTTTTTTCTAATACTTTTAAACCCTAAGCCTTCCACAACAACCCACCTAGCCCCCCTACCCTACGCACCCACCCACTCCAGTCCTCAATTCCTTCCAAACTCGTACCCCCAAAACAATTAATTATATATTATATATATTTACGTCTATATATATGGTTAAAATTATTTAATGTAATTTTATTTTAAAATATTATTTAAAATAATTTTATATGAGTAAATTAGGTCATCGAGTCATGACTAAATGGGTCGACCCGTTTAATTCGACGGGTTGACCCATTGATCTACCACGTTTAACCCGACGGATCAACCCGTCTAATTTGACGGGTCAATTCGTTTAATCCGACAGGTCAATTCTTTTAATTTGACAGATAGACCCATTTAACCCAACGGGTTGACCCATTTACCCCAACGGGTTGACCCATTTACCCAACGGGCTGTCCCGTTTAATTTGGCGGGTCGACCCATTTAATTAAACGGGTTAACCCATTTAACCCAACGGGTTGACCCATTTAATTCAATGGGTCAACCCGTTTAACTCAACGGGTCAACCTATTTAATCTAAAGAATTGATCCATTTAATCCGACAGGTTGACCCTTTTAACTCGACGGGTCAAGCAGTTTAACTTGACAAGTAAAACTTTTTTTACACTTAATTATTACTTAAAATTAATATCTTTTAAATTAATTTTCCATGAAAATAATTTATTATAACACGTGAATACGCGAGTGAATAAATTTATATATATATATATAATAATTTCAATTTATAAAAATAAAATGAATTATTTTATTTATTATTCACATGTCATAATATTTATTTACCTAAAAAACTATATATATATATATATATATATATACACCACGACCACACACACACACACACACACACACAAACGCACCCATAGAACACAAATCACATATGCATCATATGTTATGTGACCCGCGGGTCAGATTTGCATTAATGCAGTCTGACCCGCACGGGTTAGTCATTAACAAAAAAAAAAAAAAAAAGGTTGGGCGGGTTGTGAAAAAAAATGCAATCAGCAGGTTGACCCTAATCCGACCCAACCCAACCCACTAAGTACGGGTCAAAATTCAACCTGCGACCCGTAACTCGTTCTACCCAATCCAACAGATTAAAAAGGCGGGCGAGTTGGGTCGGATTGACGAGTCACAAGTTTATTTGTCAACCCTATATAAAGGAAGGTTTTCGTCTCATATTCAATTTGCCAATATGAATATTCTTCAAGTTTTATTTCACTTGCCGAATAGCATCAATGACTTTCTTGAAATTGCTTTGCCTCATTGTTCTATAAATTATCATTTTTTTTTTATCTTGTAGAAAAAGAAACTGTACACGTATTAATTGCATCATTTTACATGCTTGTTTGCTGTTTTCCAAATTAGAAAAGTCACGTCAAGCAAAAATCCTATGGACAAAATGAGATAGAATTCAAACGGATATCATTGCTTGTTGAGAACTTTGAATAAAAACGTGAAGACTATTTGTTTTTTTTTTTTTTGGATTTTGTTTTTGAGAAGAACGTGAATAGTATGTTTCACCAGGAATCATATCTCCAAGTCAGTTGAAAACCATGCAATGATATGAAGTCTATGTTTGTTTTTATTTTTTCATGAAAATCTTCGTTATTATCTTTAAAATTTTTTTAATATCCAAATCTTTTATTTTTCATTAATTCAAATTTTAAAATTTAAAATTTCCTCTAACAATATACTCAAAATACAATCTTATTATTGTTTTTATTCATTTTTTCTAAAATCCCTTCAAAAAAATATTTTTCCAAAAAAAAAAAATCCCACTGGCCTAAAATTATAGTTCATTTTTTAATAAATAAAAATATGAGAAATTAAAAAAGGAGATAAAATAATAAATGGTACTATGGTAGAAATGGATACTATTGGTTGAGAAGTTTTGAGTATTAAAAAAGTAAAAAGAAAGGAAAAAAACGTGAATGGTATGTTTCATCAAGAATTGTCGTTATATACATAATCAGGGCGATGCGTACGTGTCAACAAGAGCTAAGTCAATTCTTCCACATTTCATTTGCCCTTTTTATCGTTTGTGGACTTTTATTAGGAGGGGACTGTGCCCTCTCTCACACAGAGGGTGGGCCTCCACAAGTGGTCCCACGTGGGGACTCACTTCCTGTGTGAGAGACCACAGTCTGCAGTATGCTTTTCGATACAGGGATTCTTTCTGTTTTATTAGTGTCATTATTAAATAGCATGTGTAGGAGGAGAAGAAACTTTTTTATGATTTTTCAGTCGTATTTTTATATTTTGAATAATACTCTTTTGTAGTGCTAAAAATTAATATTATATTTCTAATATTATTTTCAGAATTAGAAACATAAATTTTTTTAATAAAATAGAAAAAGTAATATTTATAACAGTAAATTTCTTTTTCATCTCTTCCACTAAAAAGTGAAGTCTTGTTTCATTTTTGTATTTTGATTTCATTGTTATTGTTTCCATTTTTTAAATAATTTTTCTGATATAATATTATATGGTTCACTTTCTATGAATGTAAATAAAAATAACTTATTTTAAATATATTAAATTCTTAATAAGACAAAGTCACGATAATTAATGGTTTTCATACTCACCAACAAAAAACAGAAATTCCAAACCATAAATCATAGTTGCACAAAACCATCCAAAACATTATTATTACTACTATATTTTATAGTATTTGTTGAATATTGTCTCATCTGGCGCAGGGCCGGATCAAGGGGCTGGTGGTGGGGTGGTCCCGACTCCTTTAACTTCTTACACATTTATTAATAGTGTGTATTTATTTATTTTTAAATATGTGTTTGACTGTTTGAAAAAGTTTATTTATATTATGGACTTTTTTTAAAATTTTAAAATAAAGCTTCTGACTTCACCCCTGATACGACGTGCACATGCATTTGATCTTTGTTCAGGCAGATGAGGAGGAGAAAGATGTGGTGAAGATAAAGATCGAGACAGCCATTGCAGCTTTAAATGATCCAGACAGCCCTATGAGCACCTAAGGACTGTTGTGGCCAAGGAGAATTAAGCTCGTATATTTGCTTGAATTTCTGATAAAATCTAGGAGAAAAGAAATTAATGTCAATCACACAGTTATTTCTCTTCTTATCCAGAGGTTTTTATTGTGTGGTTAGGCTGTCTAGCTTTCGTAGGTTTTACTTAATTTGTCTCGCCTGAAATTAAAGCTTTGAATAAATTACGTGCTTTGATTCTCACTTTAATATCTTTGCGTGTGTGAATTTCATTTTCTTTTTAAGATACTCATTCTCTATCTCACTTAAAAATAGTAATACATAAGTGAACATTTTGAATGGGACGAAGAAAAATATATGATTTGAACTTATAACATCGAGATTATAAGATAATTACCTTGGTCACTATATCCCACGCCCTCCCAATATCTTAATATTTTAAGACCATCGGAGCTAGAAAACTTTTATAAAGAGAGCATGCACACTGACACTTCAACACTCAAATGTATATAAATAAAAATTATTTTTTCAAGTGATCAAATTACTTGAAGAATTTGATACTCTCTATATTTCATTAGAAGAGTTTATGATGAGGTCATTCCTAACTCAAACTAGCCAAGTCAGCATATGCTAATTCAATCTGAAGACAAACCTTGTACAAACGTATTAAGAAGGACAAGTGGTTCACCTCTTCACCATAATTGGAGCCGTGCGACCTACAAATCCCTGTCAACAAAGTTCAAGGCATTTCTTGAAGTTCTTGAAAGCTTTCTTGAACTTCTTGAAACATTTCTTGATGAATCTTGAAGTTTTCAACTTCTCGGTTTATTAAGTTGGTTATTGTTTACGAATCTTGAAGAAATGTGAAGAATCTTGATTTCTTGCATTTTTGACGGGTTCAGAAAGTTTCTCATTGCGTTCGGAATAGTCCAAACTATTTGGTGAAGTTTTCCTACTACAAATCCACAAAATCATGCTACGCCATCCATTGGGCCGAAACCATCAAGCATCCATGCTCCATCAGTTTGGCCAGCCCACTCAGAAGGCCCATAGCCGAAACCCTATTTCTGTTAGGACTAGGTTTTGAGGTTCTTGAATTGGATTATGATTTGTGCATGTTTCCTAATTCTTTTCCTTGTTAGTTTAGGATTAGTTAAGGTTGTTACAAGTTTGTTACAACTTGACAAAATCTAGGAGTTAGTAGTTTCCAAAAAGGGTTCACTTCTTGGAATCCTTTTTGTAATAGTTTTAGAAGTTATTTTTATTCTTTTTTCCATGGGGATTTCGTGCACCTTACTTCCATAAAGGTGACAAAATTCTCTTTCCAATTCCATGCTTCTTTTGGATTTGGAGTTGTAAGGAATTTCCAATTCTGAATGATATCCACTTTTTCCAAAAAGGTTTCACTTCTTGAAATCCTTTTTGTATTAGTTTTTAGTAGTTTCTTTCCTTATTTTTAAAGGTAAATTTCGTGCTCCCCATGTCCTACGGCAGCAACAAATAAACCAACCATTTTCCATGCTTCTTTTGGAAATTATTTTGTAAGGAATACCAACTCTAGTTGAATTCCACTTTTAATTGTTTCCTTTTCTTTCTCCTTTTCAGATTGTAAAAGGCACACAATCTCCTTCCTATATAAAGGGGGTTGGACGAAATTAATAACAACAACCAATTATTAGAATTCAGATTATTATATCTTGTGAGGTTTATTCCTTAGCTTTAGAATTCTTATTTTGCACTTGTGTAATTTACATGTTAATATTTAGATAACACAAGTGAGACTATAGGGTAATTATGTTTCTTGCTTCACCTAATTTCTGCTGGTTTCAATTCGTTTATTCTTGCTAGGTTATAGCTAAAGTAGTTTATCTCACTATATGCCTTGTATGAATTTCGAAACTTAAGTAAGTCAAGGTGTGCCCTTCAACAATCCACTTTCCTAGGCAACATTCCACATATATGAGCTCTTCTTTGAATAACTCACATCAATTCACTTTCAATTTTTTTCCCTTCTTTTAATAGAATAGTTCATTTTCAAATGTAATCATGTGTGGTCTACAATTATCTCATATTTAAAAAGCAATAATATATTTGGAATAAATTTTGTGAAATTAGTTATTTTAGGTATTATACATTAATATTCATAATAAGTTGTATCTTTGTCAAAATATATTCTTATAGTGGAACGAAATGGAGTATAACTTTTAAAGTTACTCATAACAAATTTTCATATTAAATATGATGGGGTTTGATAACTTTTCACAAGCCAGCTTGTTTAAATAGATTTTTCCTAATGTGCACATCTAGACCATTAATCACTCATTTAAGATTTTCTCATTTTATAAAGTAATCAATTTTTCACTATAAAAATCCTAACTATAATTGAATTATTAAGGTTGTATTTAGACAAGTACTTCAAAAATTGTTTCAGTGTTTTATAAGCATAAAAAACTTAAATGTGTTTGGACAAGAAAGCTATTACATTTTTGAAACATATTTTTCAAAAATAGTGTACTTTTGAAATTTAAATGAAACATGTTGATGAGCCTCAAAATAGTATGGCCTTCCGTAAGATCTGGAATTGTATCTGCCCAAGGATGATAAGCGAGCTGATTATCTAGGAACGGATTTTGTGTCGGTGTACCTGGTTTATCTTGAACAGGGGCTTTTGTTTCTGGTTCATCATTTTGTTTGTCGAGTGCTTCAGCATTTTCAGATGGAGCTGGCACAGCTGGTCCCTAATTCTGTTAGCATGTTGGTTGGTTTTATCTGGCAATGTCAACAGTTGGGGATTTCACCTACTATGCCTTTGTTATGACGCTTCTATGCTCTTAGGTAAAATAGTCAAGAGGGATTGATTTATGTTTCCCAAGCGTCCTAATACTCGTACCTTAGTGAGTCAACTGACTTCCAACAAAAGATAGAAGCCTTAAATTTTCTTTTTGAGGGAAAGAGATGGTCGGCTTCCTTCTCAGTGGTTATACTATACTGATAAAACCAATTTAGACGAGTCATATACATTAGAGGGGTTTTCCATGGTTAATTTCGAGGCAATCTCTTCATCCGAACTTTTCTTTGAGACACCTACTAAGTTGTTCGAGGATGAGCTCCCGCATTATATTGCTTCTAGAAGTCGTCAAAATTTATCTAAATGTGAGCTTATATCTGGTTGTCTGTCATTATTCTATCAAGATTGTGACTTATTGTGTTTTGCTATTTTTCTTTTATTCCTTCGCAGCTCCTTTTGGTATGTTGAGGAGAAGTGCTGTGAATTTTTGCCCTAGGATTAGGCGTAATGTATATTATTTGTAGTTTTAAAAAATATGTATAGTTATGGATTTGTATGATTTCTTAAGAATTTTAATGAATGAAGAGTTATTTTTGAATCATATATCTTTAATGTTTTAATTAGGATTAAGATGTTAAGATTAATGCTATAATTATGTTTAATGAAATGTGATAAAGTAATTAAGTAATAAAATTAATAAAATTTGAAAATAAATGAAAAATAGTAAAAAAAAAAAGGCTATGATCATGTTTTCCCAGCATTAGAGCGGGCAAAAAATTGATCCAAATAGCCAATGAACAGTACAAAAAATATCAGACCACTTAAATAGCATGTTTAACCACCATAGATCGGCTAAAACCGATAATATGAACTTGACAAAAAAATAAAGACCATTTTTACCTCGCATTAGAGTGGGTAAAACCGATCGGCGCCTAAAATTAAAAAAAAATAGCTTTCTCAATTTTCAAATGAGAGCTACGACCCTAGCGGTCTAGCCTCCTACATTTTGGATGTGTTAGGAAATCTGGGAGTATAAATAGGCTCCATTTTGTTCTCATCTCTCAGAACAACAACATAATTAAGAATCAAAAAGGAGAGAAAAAGGAGAGAAAGGGAAATAGAGAAGGAAGAAGAGAAGGAAGGAAAGGCTAAGGAAGGACGAGTTTTGGAGTTGGAATTTGGATTCCACACAGTGGATTTCATTCTAGGAAGCCTCAGGAACGTAGAGGTAATGAATTTTACCTTTGTATTACATTAAAATCTAAGGAAAAGATGCATGAAAGTAAAAAGTGAAGATTTGGGTTTTTTTAAGATTTTGATTCGAATCTTTAAGTTTTAATGTTAATTTTGTGTTATGGATTGTTTAGGAATGTTGCCTGAGTATTGTAGGAATGATTTTGAGCAAAAAAGAACCTAAGAAAAACATGTTATAGCCATTTTAGTCGAAACCCGAAGTTAAAGTTTGAAGAAAACATTTTTTGAGCAAGAGTGATTTTAACCGATCCGAAGATGGGTAAAATCGACTCTCTTGGCTCAAGAAAGTCGGTTATAACCGATTTCTGGGAGCGTAAAATCGATATTGGAAAGTTAGAATTTTTGCATGATCGGTTTTTGCCATCTTGAAGACGGGAAAAACCGAGTTTCTTGGCAAAGGCTCAAGAAACTCGGTTATAACCAACTTGAGAGCGGGCGAAATCGCTATATGGAATTATTGAAAACCCTGGATCGGTATTTACAGATCATATAGCGGGTAAAACTGATCTCAGAATCCGAAGAGGGATTTTGAGCGGTTTTAACCGACCTGAAGGCGGTAAAACCGATCTTCAAGCTGGAGAAAAGGCTTGATCGATTTTTCCCGACCTTTTTGTGGGTAGAACCGATATTTTCCTAAAAATATGGATTTTGCAAAATTAACTTAACCTTTCATAATTCTTTTTAGTTAGTTAAATAATTAACTAGGATTAACGAACACTTGGGATTATAGAGATTGAAAGTTAAGATTTTCATAACCTTAGGTCTCTAAATTTATCTGGAATAGAGATATAGACTGAAACTCCTGATATTTATAAATTATATATCATTGGGAAAGTAGTGAGCAGACATCTTTGGACCGAGGTGAGTTTATCACTGAAAAGGATACCAATTTTAATGCAATTAATAATTAAATTTGCACTGTATTGAATTATGTGACATGTTTTATACGCTTTCGAAAAATAAAATACTTTTGGTTTGAACTGCCAGTTGTGTTTACTTATCGGCTAGAATGCATATATATATATATATATATATATATATGTGACGCTTCAGTTGTACTTTCTTTGTGCACTGAATTTGTTATAAGATCATGAGTTGAGTCTTGATCCACAATATGATATCCAATTTGATCTCACGAGCCAGCATAGAGCTTAGTCGTCTGGATCATTTGCATTCCTGATTTCGAAATCAGTCTCAACCACTAGGGCCTAGATATGCATATATATGTTCGGGAGTGGCTGACGATATGACATGATATGATATGACCCGATTATGATATGATATGACATGATACGATATGATATGCTCGCGTGATGAACTGGCTAGTTCATTTATCGTTCATATAGAACTATAACGACTGCCCTTCATTCTCGATATATGTCTATGAATCCTGCATGAGTATGATAAGATGTGCCTGAATTATATGCATGGGTAATTTTTGTAACTCGGTAAATGTTTGCGAAAATGGTGGATTCTCGCTGGGCAATAGCTCATTCCATTTTCCCGTTTTCAAAATTTTGTACAGATCCTTGGTACGAAGACGACTTCACTAATTTCCAGTATTATGAGGGAGCTGCACGCGGGCCAAACCTATTATATTAGCCAGATAGGATTAAATAAGATTGTTATGTTTAGTTATGCTTTCGGTTTTGTATTAGGAAATGATGTATGTACATTAAGGTTTGACAGTTATAATAAAAACATGTTTAGTCTATTTTCTGTTCGACACTGAGTCCTGGTGCGAACCAGGCAGGCATCCTGTGAAACAAACCCCTTGTATGCCGGGTGGTGAATCTGGGGTGTAACATGTGCTCCCTCTTCCCTCTCGACTTCTAGAGCGGGGAGTCCTCAGCTTCCCCTCACGGTCAAACCGTTCGGCTAGGCTGGTAGGGTTTTCATAAATTGATTGCCTAAGCCGAAGGCTGTGGATACGGCTATGGCCACTGGAGCCTCGACCGTCCCCAAAAAGCGACCTGCTTCCCTGGTCTTAAAGAACTTGTCCTCGGTCAAGGTTGATGAACCCTGATGTGAATTACTTCATTGCTCGGAATGTGTTTAACCAAGAAGGTTGTTCGAACGAAAATCATAACAAAACTTACTCGAAAACTTCAATTAAAGCATGCAAGATTCAAGGAATTGAAAATAATTAACCTAAGCTAGCAAATTTAAAAGTACACGTAGCAATCGTTGGAAATTAGATGAGCAAGAAATCTAATTGACTAAGTTTCGGACTTATGGTTTGTATTAAAACATGCAAAAACACCATTGTCAATGGAGAATTCTAAGAAAATGAATTAACCTCACAATTATGCAATTAACATCAAAGTTATCTGATTTTATTCAAAGGTTATGACACCTATTTATAGGAGAATAGGGCCTTGAAATTCAAAAATTCCAAAACAAAATAGGAAATATATAAAAGGGAAAAACCAATGAGAATTGGTATTTCCTCTGTAATTTTTCAAATTCAAAAGAAGCGTGAATTTGGAATAAATTAAATGGTAATTTCGGCTGCTTGGAAGATAAGCAAAATCAAATTTTAATCAACTCCAAAACAAGGAAGAGTTGTATCTCAAAAAGGAATTCAAGGAGTGAATCCTTTTTTGAAACTAAACTTGAAAAGAAACTAAAAGCAATTTAGTAAATAAACTTCTTATAACAATTAACTAAAGGAGGATAAGAAAACATGTGCAAATCCTTATCACTTCCCAAATACAATTCCTGCCAAAAAGAGGAACACAAAATTCCTTCCAAAAAATAGGTCAAGGAGAGGCGGCCTAAACTAGGACATGAAGAGGGTGGTGCGCGTGCGGCTTTGGCCTAGGGTGGCTCGGGTTTCGGCCCGTTGAGTCGTGGATGCATGGTATGTGTAATTGTTGGAATCTTCTTAAGAATATTCTGAAATATTTTGAAACCTTCTAGAATTTCCTGAAATTATTTTAGAAATGATTTTCACCATTTATCATGATTTTCAAAAAGTTCTCTCTAAACTAAAAGACCAAACATGACCGTTATTAAGTTCTAGAAAACAACCCAAACTATTGTTGGAGAAATGTAATGTCCTTTTATTCAAGCTGGTTAAAGCAAAAGACAAGGTTGTCCTCCAATTCTTGATCTCCTCGAGCATTGCTCTATTGAGGCTTTGATGGAGTTCCTCTAGCTTTGGCTAAGCTTTAGATGACGTCATTAGATCCTCTAAGGTTAAACAGGCCAAACCCTCTGCAACTGAACCCTTGGAGGCCTTGGCTGGTCCTGAAACGGGTGTGGACATGTCCATGGTCCCTGCAGAATCGTCTCGTTATGTTTGTTTTTTTTTTCTTGTCGCTTCCTTTCTAATTGTATTTTATTTTATTTTTTGGGTCCTGGGCTTACACATATACTTCCCTTGCTGGAAGCCCTACTTTCTTCTTCTATTATAGAAGTCTTCACTGAGATATGGCTTACGTTGCAAGAGCATGAGGCCAAGGCTGAGCAGGAAGCCGCGAAGCTCACGCAGGAGTTAGAGGAGGCTCAGAGCGAGTTGGAGCTGACTCGGGATCAGCTGGGCTACAAGAGGACAGAGAGCAATGATCTTAAGTGCGAGCCGAAAGATGCCGAGGCTAAAATCATTCATTTGGAAGCCAAGACTAAGAAGGGTCTGGAGCAGTGGAAGAAGAAGAACTATGAGAAGGGTTTTGAAATCCAGTGGCTATGGTTAGAGCCATGGTTATTACATTCGGATCAGACCGATCGGTCTACCCGGTTTGACTGTGAATTGTTGGCCAATCCAGTCTAAAAATGACACTAAATTGAAGGCCCTTAAAACCAGGGTTTAACCAGAACATGGGATAAATTGGGCAACCCTGATTTTTTCTTTTAAGATAAATAAATTTTTTTCATGATTAGTGATTAAAAACCCTAGTTACCCATATAACAGGTAAGATTAATTACCACTATACTACAACAACTTGTTTGAGCATTTTTGTGTAAATAAGTATTTTACCTCATTTTTAATATGGGCCATGGGCTTACTAACAATTTATTAATTGGTTCATTCAAACTAATGTTAACATAATTGTCATTTCTTACTATTTATAAAACTAAGACCACCATAAGGTTTTATTAGTTATATTATTTTCAATTAAAATTTTTTTTAGTTTCTGTATGTATTAATAGGGGTGATAACGAGCCGAGCCGAGCCCGAACACACCTGTGTTCGAGCTCTGCTCGGCTCCTTTTTCTTGGGCTCGAGCTCGAGCTTGAGCTCGTTTCAGATTTAAGAGCTCGAGCTCGAGCTCATTTTGCATAGCAGCCGAGATCGGCTCCGCTCAAGCTCATTTTGCTAAGGAGCTGAGCTCGAAATGGAATAGCTCTTGCTGCCAAGTTTCTCATCAATTTGTAAGAGAGGTTTCTTCCCAAATTTCCTCCCATTTTCGATGTGGGATTGGGGGAGATTTAGAAAATAAAAACAAATTTAGTCTTAGGAAGGATTCGAACCCTTGCGCTTGCGTTTCTCCTTCACTTGCTTTACTACCAGACCCAATTTATTTTTATGTAAGTATATACGAATCATAATTTATATATATTTTTTCTTTTTAAAAATTGTTCCATTATCGAACTGTTCACGAACGTAATCGAGCTTTCAACCCCCTTGTTCATTTATTGTTCGTTTATTAATCAAGCCTAAAATTTTGTTCGTGTTCGTTTATTAATAAATAAACCATCTCGAACCAAGCTTTTAACGAGTCGATCCCGATCTTGTTCATGAACGTTCGTGTTCGTTCTCAACCCTATGTATTAATATAAAATACGTTCCATTTTTATATCAAATTTTATCCTTTTTTTTTCTAATAAAGATGTAGCACTATAATTTTATATTTTTGGAAATTAACCATTATTTATTTATTTTTTACTTATTTGGTTCTTTCTTTTGTTTTTATATTATAGTAATGAATTGTAATGTTTAAGTTAGTTGTAAAATTTGAATAAATATATAATTTTTGTGAAGAAAATATATTTTAAATGTTAAAAATGATTATTAAAGTATATTAATTATTAGTATATTAATTATATTATATATATGATGTCATCCGGGTCGTACGACCCTTTAACGTCGCCGGGTCAGTGTTGTCCAAGCTTGAGAACATTGTCTGGTGCGCATCAATCTGTACCTTATGGGTCAGAAGTTTAAGAAGCTCAAGGAATCCCAAATCCAAAAGTATAAGAGTTTAAAGGAACTTTCTGACGACTTCGTCCTATACGGCCTATGTGAGGTCCAAGCTGGAGGGTACAATGAGTGCTTTTGGGACTCCAAGGGTTTGGCTCCATGTTTTCCAGCTAAGGCCTTCATAGGCTCTATCGCTAGCGTTTGCTTTCCATAATTCATTTTCGGAAAGGAATTGTGGAATGCTACAGACTCCGCGATCGCGGATTTAGAGACCAGGGCTCAGGCCTAGGAGTTTGGCCTTTATCAAGAGCCAGTGGTCAAGGATTTGGAGGGAGTTAAGGTTGAGGCGGCTAGGGCCGAGACTATGTTGTTGGATGAAGTTGAGGTGGACCAATGGCCCGATCTTAAGGATTTGATGCTAGCTCTCCCATCCCTCCAGTTAAGGATGGTAAGGGCCCAACATTGGCCAGAGGCATAATGGGGGCCGATAAGGTTAGGACGACTATGGGTGATTGTGAGATCTCGTAAATTTTGCCCTAGGTTAGGCGTAGGTTTGTATTTTATGTAAATTATCTTAATTTTCAAAAATATGTATAGTTATAGACTTGTATGGTTTTTCTTAGAATTTTAATCAATGAAGGATTATTTTGAATAATAGATTTTTAATGTTTAGATTAGGATTAAGATGTTAGGAATAAGGTTAGAATTATGTTTAAGTAATATGTGATAAAGTAATTAAGTAATGAAAATAAATTAAAAATGAGAAAATCAGGGAAGGACTGGTTTTACCCAGTCCTAGATTGGGTAAAACCGATCCGACCGCCTAACGGAGCAATTTTACCTAGAGGGACCAGTTTTACCCAGTTTCAAAATGGGTAAAACCGATCCGACGGTAAAAAAAAAATCTCACCACCTGAAGGATTGGTTTTACCCAGTCCGAGAGTGGGTAAAACCGATCCGAGGAAGGTGACAAAAATACACTGGCAAGTTTTACCCATTTCAGAACGGTTTTACCCAATCCTTGAACGGGTAAAACCGATCATGTGCTGGAAATGAAAAGAAAAAAAAAATCTCAAGGATAGCTATGGCCAGGGGCATAGCCTCCTAGGTTTTGGCTTATTAGGAAACTTAGGTCTATAAATAGACCCCCTTTCATCCTCACAATGCATTAGACCAACACAATCATAATCCAAAAAGAGGGAGAAAGGGAAAGAAATGAAAGGAAGGAGGAAGAAGAAGAAAAGCTAGGAAAGGAAGTGTTTGGAGCAGGAATTTGGACAACGTGGATTTTGTGTTAGGGAACCTCAAGAACATAAGGGTAACATATTTTACTCACTTTCACGTTAGGATTTATGGAAAAGATGCATGAAAATGGACCATTGAAGTTTTTAGTTTTATTAAGGAATTTTGATCCGAATCTTTATATTTTAACGTTGTTTAAGTGTTATAGATTGATAGGAATGTTATATAAGTGTTGTAGGATTATTTTGAGCAAAAAGAATCAAAGAAAAACATGTTTTATGAATGATTTGATCAAAACCCAAAGCTAAATCTTAAAGATGAAATTTTCTGTGCACAATAGGTTTTAACCAATCCATGGGCGGGTAAACCGATCCTCTCTCAAGAAAATCCGTTAAAACTGATTGGAGCGGTTTTAACCCATCCGAAATTGGGTAAAACTGATCCTTTTCTAAAAATTTGGATTTTTGCAAAATTGACTTAAAACCTTGTGTAATTCTTTGTTTTAGTTTGCGAAAACGGTGAACTCTCACTAAGCAAGGGCTCATTCTATTTTCCTTTTTTTTTTTTTTTTCAAATAAATTGTTATAGAGATGGGTTCATACTCTGATAATCATGTATTTTAGAGTTGTGTAAGTTTTTTATATTATTATAATAAAGAATACAGTTTTTATGTTCTGTATGTTCTGAGTCTTGGTGCAAACCTGGTAGGCATCATGTGAAGCCAACCCCTTGTACGCGGGGTGGTGAATCTAGGGTGTCACAAAGCCCTTGCAGCCCGAGAATCCTCTCATCTAGCCCTTCAAATCCATCGGAGTAGTTTCTCATTTCCTCTACTTGGTGAGATCCTTCTAATTTTACTTTGGGTTGAAGTTTAAATTAGAAGATGTATGATTGTGTATCCACTTATTGGTGAAGACTCTTATGTGCCCATTATTGATTATAGTGAAGATTTGATTGGACTAGATCTCGTGATATTTTTTTCTCTTTGGGTTTCCACGTTAAATATACTGGTGTCTCATTCTTCTTTATTTTCGTGCCTATTGTGCTATGTTATGTTTTGTTCCTATTGTGTTTATTGTATGAGCTGTTAGGAAAGATGAATTAGACGGGGTTTTATGACTCTGTTAGTTTTGTGATTGGTAAATCTTTTTCCTTTTCACAACAAGTGGTACTAGTGACTTGGTTGGTTGAGTTTTTTGTGCTTATAAAATGGAAGAGTCATCGTCCGATACTATGATTAAATTGACTTCATCCAATTATTCAATTTGGAAAGCTAGAATGGAAGACCTTTTGTATTGTAAGGGTTTGTTTGATCCTGTTCTAGGGCCGAAAGAAATGACTAGTAAAAAATGGAATGATTTGCATAGCAAGTCTATTGGCACAATTAGGTGTTGGATAGATCAAAGTATCTACTTCTCTCAAAAAAAGAAAGCTAATGAGCTATGGAAGAAATTGGAGGATACTTATGAAAGAAAATGTGGTATGAACAAATGAAGAGGTCATTTTAGTCAGCCTCCTCGATCCACAAGTTTACTGGACTCCCCCAGCACGACAACCAGGACAACAGCTAGGTCCTACCGAGGGTTCCAGCTAAAACCAGGCTTTGCTCGGCCCACGCCCTGTGACTCGGGCACCTCCATCACAGGCTAACGTCGTGGCCTGTCGCCGGCCCGACCATTCAATGGATCCACTCGCACAATGTACGCCAGTTCGTAACCCACTTTCGAATTGGGCAAGATGAATTCGAGAAGGAGAAGGTTTTGCATGTTGCCTTTTTCCTTTTTTAATTGCAATTTATATTCATTCAAGTTACCAAGACTGTTTACAACTTGAATTAATTGTAGTTTCCTATTTCATTACTAGTCATTACTTCTTTTTTACGACTTGAATTTGGATTGACTTAAAAGTTACCAAATTCAAGCATCCTTTTTAATTTTCCAAGGAGAATTCGGGTAACTTCATATTGTTACAACCGAATTCCCCTTTGACCGAAACCATGTTCCTTTTTGGTTTGGTTTTGTAAAAGAAAACCAACTCTCGTTGGTTTTCACTTCTTTTAGTTGTTTCCTTTCCTATTTCTACTTGTTTTCCCCTTGTATTTTTGGCTGCCCTCTCCTATAAACAGGGCCATCCGACACATTATTCGGGTAGAGTTAATGAATTGAGTTTATAGGTTTATCCTTGCTTTAGTTCTCCATTATTATTTGATTATTGAACTTGTGTAATAGTTTGCATGATTTATTAGCTCGAGTTCACAAATTTAAAAGGTTATAGGTTCTTGCTCCACCTATAATTCTGTTTATTCACCTCTTAAAATCTAGCTAGTTTAAGCTAAGATAGACTAGATCTCACTTAAATTAATCTAGAATTTTCGAGTTCAAGAGAGTAATTGTGATCTTCATTGTTGGACTTTCCTTGGCATCAAATCTTCCGCAACGCGAGTTCTTCTCACGAAGTTCTCACATCAATTTTGGTATCAGAGCCAAGGCGAACGTGTTGGTTGGAGGGAGACCGTAATAACACGGTTAATCTCAAAAGATGTTTTCTTTTTCTTTAATTTTCTTGCATGATAATCGCATGATGCTATGAATTTTGGTGTCTTGCCTATTCCTTGAAAATTAGTTGAGAATAAAAGACGACATGATGTGGACGGTTGTACACATGCGGATAATGTTGCCAAGGACCTTGTGATTAAGTGACAAGCTCTTCCAAAACCTTTAACTTACGTTCGGATTTGATAAAACAAAGGAAAAACTATCCTGACCAACTTGTTTATAAATTCGAACCAAGTGCAAGAAAGAGGTGTGAAACATGCGAATAATTAGGCAGAGCAAGAACCTAATTAGCTAAGTTTCATGCAAGTATGTAAATTACGACATGCAAATACATAAAGCAATAAAAGGAGGTACTTCAAACACTAAGTTTATGATCTGAAATACACTAATTATTATTGATGAATTCGGTCCCTTTATATAGGAGAAGGGATGGCCGAAAATAATACAAGAATTAGAAAAGGAAAAGAAGTAGAATTGGAAATTAACCAAGAGGTTAATTTCTGTTACAATACCAAACCCTGAAAGAAGTAGGAGAGTGGTAAGAAAAAGGAAAGCAATTTCGGATTTACCACAAACAAGTGGCAGCCGAAATTGTCAACTAAAAATAAGGAAAAGAATAAAATTCCTACTTCCAAAAAGAATAAGGAAACCCTTTTTGGAAACTAACTTAAAAAATAAAAGAAACAATTTTAATTACTTAAAGGAAAATCCGAAAATCCTTAATTAAGTAAGTAGTAGCCGTGTGGACTTTTGCCTTGTGGGCTTGGCCGTGCGGCTTCATGCTGCTCCTTAGGCTGGCCGAAACTTGTGGGCTTTGTCTCCATGAGTTTGGGTCGGCCCAATGTGTAGGGAGTTTCATGAATTGTTTCTTTAAAGCCCAAGAACCTTGCGGCATCTTCAAGACTTCAAGAAACAGCCTTCTTCTTTAATTAGGAAGTGCTGAGTTGCGCCTCTTCTTCAAGAATGGTTAGAAGAATTACAATTAAACATTTCCTTCATTTTGCTCCAAGGCGTGGGCTTCTATTTGGGCGTCCTCCGGGTTTCGTGGATTCTGACTCATAATGTGTTGTTTTAGCCCTGGATATCCTCATCACGACATCTTGCATACCGAGATTTTTTTCGCATGCTTATTCGGTTTTAGCTTAAATTAATTGTTAAATTTTATGAGCTAAAACCTATGAAAATTTTCTTACTTTGAAAATTAAATTAATTGGAAAGAGATTCGGGCAGAAGAAGGAAAAAAAAAAAAAGAAAAAAAAGAAGGAAATCGCAATTGCATGAAAAAGGGTTAAATCTGATTCTAAGTGTTTACTTGTTCTCGGTTTTTGTCTCTTGATTTACGACTTTTCTTTTGTGTTGATTGCGATAGCAACACTCCTATTGTGTCGCAAATTGTGCTTCAAATTTGCTGGAAATTTTATGTCGGGTTTGGTCTACCTTTTTGCGACAACCTGTTCCGTCACTAAAGGTTCGACCTTTCTCGCGCATTAGGGTTTCGGTCAAGAACCCTAGCTTTGTTACTGAAATTTGTGTCACTAAGGCTAGGGCAATTTTCCGTCACCTTGTTTGTGTAGCCTTGGTTTCCGATTTTGATTAATTGCTTAAACCTAGGATTGCAATTGCAACGGTTATTAGGGCTACGAATTTTTGGACCCCTAATTTGCCTCGGCAGACAATCTTCGTTTAAGTGACTTTTCAAACAAAGGATTATCACTTGGGATTAAGGTTGTAAAATTTCCAAGGTTTATAAAGGTTACAAATTTTTTCGACCCTCATTACACCACAACATCTTTAATTCTTTGAGATTTTTCAGAATTAGGAATCTTCTTGATCTTTAATTCTTGAAAATATATTGAATTAAGGATCTCAAATTTTCTGTTTGGCTACCAAGTTTTGGTTTTTCAAACTCTAGGCCGTGTGAAATTACTATTTTGCCCCCGGGCCAAACTTGATCACTCCCCGGTTCTTGAACCAAATTTCAGCAAAAACTTTGCTCTCTTTTGTGCTCTCTTGTTTATGAAGTAATTGCTCCAGTAGGGATTGGTTTCTTTGATTACCTATTGGGAGGGTGATTACATCTTGGTAGTTTCTTAATTTGTTTCAACTCTGCTATCTGTTCTTGCTTCTATTCATTCTGAATTGCCCTGCAAATTTGAAAAGCCTAGAATTTCTTTTCAAGCTACCTTGAACATCAAATCTTAAAAATTAATTCAGATTTTGTCTTCGTGTGCATTACATTAATTTTTTTGAGATTGAGGGCTAATCTCCTCCTTGCGCACTTTATATCTGAATTGATTACTTTAAAATATCTTTTTCTAGACTTTAGAATCGAAATAGGATCAGCCTATATTTTGAGAATTATCTTGCTTTTTGACTAAGTTTGCTACTTGTGCATATTTATCTGCTTGTATTACCTAGTTCAATTTTTGAAAGTATTATTGCAAAGGATTATTGAGAGGTAAAAGGTAAGTATATTGTCCGAGTTAAAAGCCAATTAGAGTGAAACACGGGTTGTGCGTAGCTTTAGTTGATACACTTGTGGGACAAGGGATGAGTTTACTATCACCTAGGATTTTAAACTTGTCTTATGCAAGTATTTCTCCAACGCAGCATGATGGCTGCCATCAAACGATCACTCGCCTTCCATACCCGTGGAAAGGTCAATGAAAAGGCGGTTACTCTAGTTATCGATGGAGGAAGTTGCTCCAACCTGATCAGTAACTGCTTGGCTGACCAATTGGCCCTGCCCTTCATCGAGCACCCTTGGCCGTAGACGCGCTATTTCAGCCCCATGGAGACATTCCAAGTGCAGTACTAGACTAGGGTGAAAATAGAGGTGGGTCCACTCAGGGCCGAAGTCATTTGTGACCTGGCACCTTACATGATAGTTCCATCCGACTCAGCTGCCCATGGCTCTATAGAATGAAAGCGCTATACAATGACAACATCCATCGCTACACGTTCCCCTGGAATAACGTCCTATATGTCATGCAGCCCATGCCCAGGACCGAGGCAAGAATGGATTGTGACCAACTCAGAAAGGCGATCAACAAGAAAACCGCCAGTCAGCAGCGAAAGGAGATCGCGCTCATCTCCAAGCCACGTAGCGGCTGCCCGACGTCCAAGTCCCCCGAACTAGCAAGTCTAGGTTGCCGCGACCAAGGACCGATTCCTAGTGCTTAAGATTTGTTGGAATGTACTGTACGAATGTTCAGTTCCCCCATCTCGGCCGACTATAGCATCCCAAAAGGAAAAGTGGGAAATTATTCATTATACATTGGTCACCCACTTGTATTGCCTGAACCTAGGATATATCGCAGTATCAATTTGAGGACGACTCTTTCCTAACCAGGAGGGATTGATGAGGTCATCTTAGTCAGCTTTCTCGACCACTAGTTTACTGGACTTCCCCCAGCACGACACCAGGACAACAGCCAGGTCCTACCAAGGGCTCCAGCTACAAGCAGGCTTTACTCAGCCCAAGCCTTGTGACTCGGGCACCTTCATCCCAGGCTAACACTGCAGCCCATCGCCGGCCCGGCCATTCAATGGATCCGCGCGCACAACATAGGCCAGTTCGCAACCCACTTTCGAATTGTGCAAGATGAATCCGAGAAGGAGAAGGTTTTACATATTACCTTTTTCCTTTTCCAATTGTAATTTCAATTAATTTAAGTTACAAAATTGTTTACAACTTGAATTAATTGGTAGTTTCCTATTTCATTACTAGTTGTTATTTCTTTTACAAATTGAATTTGGATTGACTTAACGTTACCAAATTCAAGGTTTTTCATATTACCTTTTTCCTTTTCCAATTGTAATTTCAATTAATTTAAGTTACCAAAACTATTTACAACTTGAATTAATTGGTAGTTTCTTATTTCATTACTAGTTGTTATTTCTTTTACAACTTGAATTTGGTAAATTTGGATTGACTTAAAAGTTACCAAATTCAAGTTTCCTTTTTAATTTTCCAAGGAGAATTTGGGTAACTACATATTGTTACAACCGAATTCCCCTTTAACTGAAACCATGGTCCTTTTTGGTTCGATTTTGTAAAGGAAAACCAACTCTCATTGGTTTTCACTTCTTTTAGTAGTTTCTTTCCTATTTCTACTTATTTTCCCCTTGTATTTTTAGCCGCCCTCTCCTATAAATAAGGCCATCTGATACATTATTCAGGTAGAGTTAATGAATTGAGTTTATAGGTTTATCCTTGCTTTAATTCTACGTTATTATTTGATTATTGAATTTGTGTAATATTTTGCAAGATTTATTAGCTCAAGTTCACGAATTTAGAAGGTTATAGGTTCTTGCTCCACCTATAATTCTATTTATTCACCTCTTAAAATCTGGTTAGTTTAAGCTAACATAGACTAGATCTCACTTAAATTAATCTAGAGTTTTTGAGTTCAAGAGAGTAATTGTGATCTTCATTGTTCGACTTTCCTTGGCATCAAGTCTTTCGCAACCTAGTTCTTCTCAAGAAGTGCTCACATTGACAAAGATTCTCTGTTGAAACAAATTACTAGGTTGAGGTATAAAGATGGTACCAATATGTTTGAGCACTTGAGCACCTTTCAAGGGTTGTTAAATCAAGTTGTGAAGTTAAAACTGAATTTGGATGATGAAGTTCAAGCATTGTTATTCTTTAGCTCACTCTCGGACAATTGGGAGACCTTGGTGGTTTCAATTAGCAATTTCACTCCAGATGGTGTGTTACCCTTGGCACAAGTTCATGATGCTCTAATGAATGAAGAGATTAGAAGAAATGAGCAGGGTCTTGAAACTGAGTTGCATGCTTTGGTGATAGAAAAGAATGACCAGAAGGGAAGAGGCAAGAGTAAAGAGCCTTATAACAAAAATGACAAGTCCAGAGGTAGAACAAGTCAAGAAAGAATGTAAAATGTTTCGATTCTCAAAAGGTTGGTCACTACAAGAATCAGTGTAGAATTCTCAAGAGAGACCAGTCAGCTGAGAAAGGCAAGGGCAAGAAAGATGAACAAAGAGATGAGAATGATACTACATCAGTAGTAGCGGCTGAGGATGATCTTCTTGTGTTTCATGAAGATAGTATGGTAAATCTTACAAGCAATGATTGTGATTGGGTCATTGACTCAGGTGCTTTTTATCATGCGAGTTCTCACAAGCATTTTTTCTCATCTTACACAGTTGGAGACTTTGGCTCTATGAAAATGAGAAACAATATGGCATGTCGCATTGTTGGCATGGGAGATATATTGTTGGATATGGACACCGATTGCACTCTTGTCTTGAAGAATGTGAGGCCATGTTCCAGATGTGCACCTCCACCTTATCTCCACAGAAAGACTTGATGATGAAGGGTATCATAGCACTGGAGGTGGTGGGAAATAGAAACTTACTAAGGGGAGTCTCATTGTTGCTAGAGGAAGAAAAGATAATACTTTGTATGTGATGAATGCAAAGTTGAAGAATGAAAATATAAATGCAGTGCAAGATTCCCTCCATTGATCTCTGGCATAGAAGATGGACATATCAGTGCAAAGAGGCTCCAAATGCTTGCTCAGAAGCAGAGATTCTCCCTGAGGGGAAAGGCATGCCTTTGAAACCCTGTGTTTATTACATTTATGGAAAGCAAAATAGGGTTGCATTTAAAAATTTGTCTCCTCTAAAAAGTATAGTCATTTAGATCTTGTTCATACTGATGTATATTATATGAATAATAGATCTCATAGTGGTGCTTTATATCTTTCATTGATGACTTTACTAGAAAGGTTTGGTGTTATCCTTTGAAATCTAAAGATCATGTTTTAGAGATGTTTAAGAACTTTCATAGCATGGTTGAAAGAGAGACTGAAAAAAAGCTAAAATGTGTTAGAGCTAATACTAATGGTTAGTACAGGGGACCATTTGAAGAGTACTGTAGATCTCATCGTATTAGACTTGAGAAGACTGTTCCAAATGTGAGACATTAAAATCTTCAGTTGAGATGCTTGCAAATTTTGATCCGGTTCCTTCACAATCGATTGATGCTGATGGAGGGGGAGCTAAAACATATCAAAATGATTTGAATGATGGTGCTTATACTTCAGGAACATATTTATCCCCAGCTCAACCACCCTATATGGCATACAACACGTGTAGAACACTTTAACACCCTATAACACGCTTTTACTACGGATTAATCATGAACGCTTTAATTTTCATTAAAACTCTAAAAGTATCAAGTCATGATTTCTAAACCTTCTCCCCTTGACAGATCTATATACTTACAATAGTCCCATAATTACCACGAACTCCTAAGTAGTTTCAAACGAAAAAGAGCACAACAACGGCAGCGTTCTCCAGCGACGGCGATGGCTATTTTGCTTCTTCACAAAACTCTCCTCCAACTTGTGTTGAACTTCTTATTTGGCGATTAAAGGTTATCAGGACGAGTTAATGATGTTTATTTTTATACAGATGGTCTTCATCACTATTTTGATTGATAAATTAACAAATATGAGAATTAATTTAACGGCTGATTCTAAGTGATAAAATGCAGTAGAAAAGGTCATGGGAGGACCAAAGGAAAAAACGGTGAAGAAAACGAAGTTAAAACAAAGAAATTGCAGGCAAAAGAAAAAAGAAGCAAGCTGCCTAGAAAGCTTCAAACCTGAATGTAGACAGGCTGTCGAGCTCGAAGCTAAACCCAGAAAGCTTCTAACCCAAGTCTAGATAGGCTCTAGGCAACCTTTTAGGCTACTGGTGTGAAGCTTCTAACCTGACCTTCGACTTCGAACCTCCAGGCGGGCAGGAAAGTATAGCCATTATTTTACATTTTGAAGTGATTCCTTCACTCGTATAAATACTCCCCAGCTCGAAATTGAAGACTAATCACCCCCCCCCCCCCCCCCCCCTTAAACATCTCCTATACTCAAGGATCATTCAAGAGCTTTATTTCACACATTTAATTGTCAAATTAACTTGTTGCATTAGGATTTGAATGAGGCTTTCATGCTCATTTGTCATAGTTTGTTGTAAACTCCATTTGTGAAGATTCTCACCATTGTAAACACTTTGAGGGAAGTACTACACACTTGAGTAAGTGTTGTAGGCACATTGTATACGAGTTAAAGTCCTAAACTCTTGTTTAAGAGTTAGGTAAGAAGAAAGGGGGAGCAAGAAGAGAATGCAGACCCAACTCAAAAGGTTGAGTTTGGGCAATTGTACATGTGACACCCCACCCCGACCCCCTTTGTAGGAGTCATACCTAAGGGCGGTCGACTAGGCATCATCAGGGCTCTCGCCTACAGTAACAGTACATAATTGAGTCTTTCTATAGCGTTCCATAAACGGATTAAGTGAATAGAACCAAAGTAGTAGCAACGCCCACCACTTGGGCCCATAGCTATAGTAAGTTTAATCGAAAGAAATAGTAAATATGCTCCAATCAAGATAAACTGAGTTTAGCTCCTCATTACTCGGGTCACAAAAGCATGTCCTACACGCGAACGGTGACTGACACTCCACTGTTCAAGCCTCTTCTTGATCAAGTACAATGAACCGCTCCACCTAAACCCAACCTAGAAAATAGTATTTTGGTTTTGTGAGCTAGAAAGCCCAGTGAGAAATCTCAAGTTGTTGACAATCAGGTGTGAAAATGTTCTTGCTTGAAACAGTAGTTTTGGAAACCAGTGTAACCATAATTTTTCAAAGCACAAAATCAGTAATGCAATGCAACAAGCATTTCAGTAAGCAGTCGCAGTATAAGGATACGAGTGAGGTCGTCGAGGGTGTCCTTTTATGGATATAAGGACAAGGTCCCCGACAGACACTCTCAGCTCTTCAATTCCACATCTCCAATAGTATATCAGTATAGCCGGCTCAATAGTGGTATATCTCGAGATAACCTGCAGTACCCACGGAGTCTAGCCAAGTGATCAGGCCCAACGCTGACCTCGCCGGTTTTAACCTCCAGCGACCAGTAATAGCATGCACAGTAAATACAGTAACACAGCAATTCCAGTAAAAGTGATCGGGCGATAAAGTACGACCCTGATCATGCAAACGGTCAAAAAGCCAAACACAAACATAACAGTAAATAGTAAATATGCATGAGAAATTTTGAGAACACAGTAAACGAAAATTAAATTTCAAAATCTCAGTAAAAGGGAAATCTTTATATTTAAAAATCCAAGTGAAAGAAAACATTTTAATTTTGAAACCTCAGTGACCGGGTCAATCCCAATCTATATATATTTATATATACTATGTGTACTTGAAAGCAATGAAAATAGCGAGAAATTCTCACCTTCACTAATTTCCCTTGTCAGACCCTCTCTGCAGTGTAGCCTGCAAATTTTATTAAAAACGGCCTTAATTAAACTCTAGTTTATACCTTCTCGGTCTGTCTCTACGTACAAACACCTAGGGGTGGACACGAATTGATTTCTTCGAATTGTGGTTTCCTCGAATTTTAAAATTTTTTTGCCCAATTTCAAAACCGAACCTAATTCGTTTTAAAATGAAGAAACCACGGTTTGGACCGTGGAAACCAAATTCACAAAATTGTTTCCAGAATTAATAGTTTAACACAGTAAGGTTTTGAAGAAAATGAAAGAGAGATGGGAGAAGGAAATACGAAGAGTAAAGAAAGAAAGATAATGAAGAGAAGAAAGAAAATAGATTAAGAGAAGAAGCACCGTCCAGTTCCAGATCCACTATTGCCGCCCCTTCCCAGATCCACAACCTCCACCATCCAACAACAACAATCAACACCATCATAACCTTCTCCCAAAAACTTGATGGCTAATAGAAGAAAATGAAAGAAAGATGGAAGAAGGAAATAGGAAGAGTAAAATGAGAAGTATAAAATTAAAAAAACATAAATCATATATCCCAATTCGATTTTCGAATCGGTTTTCGAGTTGGATACCAAATTCAAAAACCAATTCTAAAACCGAATTCATAATTCAAATTCGGTTTCAAACCAAACCTAATTCGAATACTGAATTAAAATTGGGTTATTCGAATTCGGGAATTCGGTTCGATTTTCGAATTGGACCAAACCATGCCCACTCTTACAAACACCGCTTCTAAAATCAGATAAATAACCTCACACTTGGACTCGCTCTGTCTATACATGCGCCATGATAATATATATATATATATATTCCTGTATCTGATGCAGGCCTTAATTTTCTATATATGTATATATATGTCTACAGCTAACTCTTAATCCCATGTATCTATATATATATATATGTATATATATATATATGTATATATATATATTAATTTAACCATTAACCAGTAATCTAATCAACACTTTGCTTCTCTAAACCACAACCCGAAACCAAGTATACATGCATATAAAATTATGGCTTCAGACCAAACACTTACATCTACACATTATGGTGGCTATTGTGTATTTCCACACGTATGCACATATGCACACACACACACACACACACACACACACACACATATATATATATATGTATATTATGTATATTAGATTTCCCCTTGAACCTGTTCAAATCTTTATAGGTATATATCATTATAGATGCATAGAACAATTCTCAGGTTTCGAATATGCATGCAGCACCTATGTATTTATGTTTGGATTGAACCCATATAATATTTAGCACTAGAAGTTTATATGGCCAAGTGGCTACTAATCAGATGCACAAATCGACGAAGGTTCTAAATTATTCTCCTCACAGTGACTCCAGTGATTGGAATTCCAAGCCAACGAACCCATGTCTGATTTTCTTTATACATACAGAACTCAAGTACAATTCTCACTTGTGATCGCAGACCGAATAGCACCCTAATCCCCTTCGTCTACGGAATGTTTCTGCGAAACACCACGTTCCCAAAGGAATCAACGGTAACACTGACCCAACCAGAGAATTTGTAAAAGAAAAAAGATATTGTGGATGGCTATACCGTTTAAATTGAGCTGCTATGAACGAAACCTTACCCCTTTCGTAAAATGGTAGTGCGGTATGGATTCAACGACAACCCTTGTCGGTGTTAACGATGGAAAATAACACTCAGGTATATCTCTACTTCGTCTACTAGTCCAGTATATGGCGAACGTTCTGATAATGATTGCTGCAGTAAAATTCCCACAGAATCCAATCGATTAGTGAATAAGCTAAGCGAATACCATTAATGGTTATATAATCCCAAACAGAAACGGTCGAAGCGAAGACCTTACCTTTTCCTTCGATGATTGTGGTATATGGGTCTTCCCCTTCTTCATCTTCTTTCTCACGAGGTAATTTCTTCCTTTCGCTTTGCAGAGCAAGTAGCCAAGTGACGCGACCTATAATGGCGATAGAAGTAGGTTAACGATGTGATTCAGATATTTTTAAGAAACGATTTCGTGCTAACTATAACATGGGTTTTTGAATTTAACCACCAAAGGGATCTGTTTAGCGTAACTTCCTGGAGTCCGTATTTATCTTCCCTTTTCTGCTTCGAATCTTCTTCCGTCTTGCATCAGGAGTGTAAACGTGTGAGTAAAAACCGGCGGTTGGAGACGATGGAGATATCTCCGCTAGCTGTGAATTCGGTACCTTGTGTCCTGCCACAACTTGGACTCTTATCTCAATGATTATATACGTATCTCTCCCAATTCTCACGTACTAACCTTCCCTGAATGAGGTAATTTATTTACCTTTTACTTATGAAGTAATTCTTTTTCTTTTACTGTTTAACTCACTAATTTCCTCAGTCAAAATTCTTAATTGCTACTTTAGCCCATCATTAGTGGAACTACTCAATTGAACCCCAAAATTTCAGTAAGGACTCAATTGAGTCACAAATCAAATTAATTTATCAGTAGTACCCAGTACAACTACCTCATTATTTTTGGGGCCTCACAGTACAAGTCCTAGCTTGAGGTAAGTTGGGCAATTTGGGTTAAAGTCCTATCCATGAGTTTGGATTAGGAAAATGGTAAAGTTTCTACTTTAGAGTTAAGTTAGGCATTTATCAAAGTCTTAATCAAGAGATTGATTAAACAAAATTCCTAATTTTTAGGCAAGGGAATCTTGAGTAAGACCTAAAGTCCTTGAGGAAGGATAGGCAAAAGATCCATTACTAGCCTTAGGCAAGAGAAAAGTCTTAATCTCTTGAGAAAGAGTTAAACCAAGTGTAAGGGATTGAAACTCTCCTTTAAGCATTTCCTAGTGGATTAGAAATCTCAAGTTGTAGAACTAGGGGAGTGGGGTAGGATTCAAGGAGAATCTGAACCACTATAAATTTGGTGTGTTCTTGCCTTGTTTGTTTATTTTCTTTCACGAATCACACACCTCACTTAGAAATCTAGTTGTAAATTGGTTTTAAAACTTGTCTGAAATGGTTTTTCAAAGTTGATCTTCTCTGTAGAAGAAATATTTTTAATGGGTTAAGAACCGAATTCACCGCTTCCCCCTCGTAGGTTCATCTTAGGTTGCTATTGATAATTGGGATTTCAATTGGTATCAGAACTAGTGCTCAAATTTGTAGGTTTAACAACCTTTGAGTTAAAGTCATTTTTGTAACCTTTGTAATTTTTACAGTCTTATTTGCTTGCTTGACTATTTGTGCCTTAAATTCCCCACTTTTGCACAAAATGACTAAAGGTAAGAAAGCCACTAAGAAGATGACTAAGCTGGCTAAGACTTGGGATGATTCTTCAAGTGAGGAAGAGGAAGAAACACAAGACGAAGCTTTGTTGGGAGTGAGCTACAAGAGGTAACAAATTCTTCCCAATCTTCTTTATGTGGTAGTATGCATGATAGTGATAATGATGATGATAATTCTGATATGTATGAGTATGTCACTAAATTGCATGACAAATGTATAGATGCCACGAAAAGGAATGTTATGATTGAAAAGAAAAGTAAATCTTTAGAAATTCATGTTGCATCTCTAAAAGAAGAAAAACCTACTTTGAAATGTGAAAACAATGAGTTGAAAAACAAAGTAGATGAAATGAGTACTTTGCTAGATAATGAAAATGCAAAGTACATTGATTTGAAATTGTATTATGAGCTTGCACTAGATGAAAATGTAAAACTGCATGAAAAAGTGAAGTCTCATGAAAAGCTAGAAATTGAGTATATTGAATTGAAGAAAAAGGTTGAAGACCTTGATTCTAGCTTAGAGAAATTGACTATAGGAAGAAATAACCTAGAAAAATTACTGGGCAAACAAAAAGTAGTTAAAGACAAATGTGGATTAGGCTATGAAAGTACATGTGCACAAGCATCCACTTCTACTTTTGTTAATGTTTCAAATAGTGATGTTAAATTTTCCTATCCAACTATTGAAGCTAAAAAGAAGACTAATAATGCATGGTTGTATGAAAAGAAAAAGAAGTCTTCTAAGATTAAAAATGATGTGAATTTGATTGATTCTTCATTTTACATGCCTAGGAAAATGCATGTTCCCCATAGGCAAAGTAAAGTTTGTTGCCATATGCATGAGTTTGCTTTATGTGCCTCAAAGAGGGATACTTCCGTATTAAATGCTCATGCATCTCATCATGCTCCTAGATACATGAATGTGCATAGTTCATTTAGAAATGAACCTAGGAGACATTATGATAGAAAGAATGATTCTAGGAGATATGATGCCTCACATACTAGGATGAATCATTTTAGTCACATGCCTTTGAAAAGGAAAAATGCATTTAAGTATAATAGAGTGCCATATTCCTATAGGAACTATGTTAGGAAATTTACTTCAGTAGATGCACCTATTGTTTGTGATTATTGTAGTAGACATGGTCACACTTCTTCCAAATGCTTTGATAAGAAGAATGTGAAAAGAGGAAGAAATATATGGAAAGTATAGGAACAAGCTAACCCCCTAGGACCCAATAAGTGTTGGATACCAAAATCGTTTGCTTGATTTCCTTTTAGGTACTTGATGCTACTTTGTGGACAACTCTTAATGAAGGGATACTTAAAAAGTAGCAAGGATGGTTGATTGGAGCCAATTGGTGAAAAATGCATAAATTGCAAAATTGACTTCAAGAATGGGAATGAGCCCATGGAGGCTCATTTGAGGTAACATGTATCATTTCTTAACTCACTTTGAGTGCTTTATAATTGTTTTAATGATTATATGCAAATTGAGTTGAATAGGATGAACACGTGTAATAGAAAGTTCAAAATAATGGACATGGGATATAAAATGCATGTTATGTTTAAGTGAGAAATTTGACTTGTATGTTAACTTCATATCCTTGAATCATTTTGATTGAAAACACGTTTTGATGAAATTCTTTAGGACTTTATGAGCTTATTGGAAAATAACTAGAAATTTGACTTTAGGTTGACTTTTAGACTTTTACATGCTTTGAAGATGAAAATTAGTCTAATGTACTTAGAATGATATTTGAAATATGTTAAGACCAAGTTTGAAGTTAAAATACTCAAGAAGAGATGAGTTAGGCAAAATAGATAACATTTGAGGCCTTTGACTGATGAATCTTTGAGTGATAGAATCCTAGAATGCCATGTTTTAAAATTAAAATAATGCATTAGGACCTGTTTCATCTTTGGTATCTTGAAATTCTTACATTTTAAAAGAGTTGAAAATTTTTCATGTGAAGATAGCAAGAATTAAGCATGTTTGCATTTTTTGAAAATGGTTGACCAGGTGGTTGACTTTCAACTTACACATACTTTACCTTACTTGAGATTTTAAGGATGAACTTATTGACAATTTGAAGTTGCTCACATGACAAAATTAAGGTTATATGATTCAAAATGGCAAACTTCAATGATTGTATGCTTTGTATGCTTAAAATTGGAAAAAGGTTGACCAAGTAGTTGACTTTGAAAATGTGCATGTTTTGGATTGTTTGAATCTTTATGCATAAACTACTTGAGTATTTGAAGTTGCTTGGATGATCAAATGCTTGATAGAAACTTGAATATAACAACTTTCAAAATTTATAGCTTGAATTGTTTGATTCCCTTGATATGTTGATTAAAACTTGCTCATGTGCTTAGTTGAGATTCACATGATAACATTGACAAGTTTTAAGAAAATAGGCATTGCTTAGAAAAAGCTTGACTTTTAGTTAACTTTCAAGAATATGCATGGAAAGTCAATATTTACATTCTTGAAATGCTTAATATGACTAATGGAATTTGCTTGCATGAAGAAATTAAAATTTTAAACTTAAGAAAAGCAAATTTCATGAAAAGTTGAAAATTTTGCAAGTTTGACCAAGGAGTTAATTTTGACATGATGCATCCTATTTGATTTTAGATGCATACATATTGATCATTAGGTCATTTGAAATTCCTTGCATACTTTTCACTTGTTTTCAACATGAGTTGATGCCATATTTCAAAAATCTAAAAAACTCATGTGTGAAAGAAGGATCTTTCTCTAGGAAGGATGAATTCCTTTGATTTTCATAGCTTAATTTGCTCTTTGATTGAATAAAGCTTATATGCTTCTTACTTGATTGGTTAACCTCTTTGAAGTGTGTATGCTAGAAATTTTAAGGAGAAATATTTGAACTAGCATAGACATTAGATGATAAAATTAGCATTGTGATCCAATAGGTTTATGAAGTAAAATGGACCTTTTAGAACATTCACTAAGGGGGAGAAAATGCTAAGAATTGTTTGATTTTGCTTAAAATGTCAAAAGCAAAATTTTCATATTCGAGGGAAAAACTAAATGTTCAACTCATGTCCTAATCATTTGTCACTATGTTTGAGTGTTCATCTTTTACTTGTATGCATTTTTAAAAGTTTCAATATGCATGCTAAGTCCTTTTTGTGATGTTAAAAAAGGGGAAATGTAAATTGAAAATGTAATGAAATTGAGGGGGAGATTATAAATTGAGGGGGAGTCACTATATTTTACTTGTTTTTTGATTTATTGTCAAAAATTCCATATTTGTTTAGTCATCATCAAGGGAGATTGTTAGACCGGGTGGTCTTACTCCTTATTTTGATTGATGAATTAAAAAATATGGGAATTAATTTAATGACTAAGTCTAAGTGAGAAAATGCATTAGAAAGGTCACAGGATGACTAACGCAAAAAACGGTGAAGAAGATAGAGTTAAAACAAAGAAACGGCAAGCAAAAGAAGAATTAAGCAAGCTGCCCAGAAAGCTTCTAACCCGAGCCTAGACAGGCTCTAGACAGCCTGTTAGGCTACTGGTGTGAAGCTTCTAACCCGACCTTCGACCTCAAACCTCGTGACGGGAAGAAAAATAGAGCTGTTATTTAACCATTTGAAGTAATTCCTTCACTCCTATAAATACTCCTTAGCTTGAAATTGAAGACTAATCACCCCCTCCCCCCCAACATCTACTACACTCAAGCATCAGTCAAGAGCTTTATTTTACACATTTAATTGTCAAATTAACTTGTCGAGTTAGGATTAAAAAAGGCTTTCATGCCCATTTATCATAGTTTGTTGTAAACTCTGGAGATTCTCACCATTGTAAACACTTTGAGGGAAGTCCTAAACACTTGAGTAAGTGTTGCAGGCACATTGTATGTGAGGCAAAGTCCTAAACTCTTGTTTAAGAGCTAAGCAAGAAGAGAAGGAGAGACCTAACTCAAGAAGTTGAGTTTGGGCAATTATACAAGTCCTAGCTTGAGGTAAGTTGGGCAATTTGGGTTAAAGTCCTATCCAAGAGTTGATTAGGCAAAGGGTAAAGGTCCTTACTTAGAGTTAAGTTAGGCATTTGTCAAAGTCTTAATCAAGATATTGATTAAGCAAACGTCCTAATTGCTAGGCAAGTGAGTCTTGAGTAAGACCTAAAGTACTTGAGGAATGATAGGGCAAAGATCAATTGCTAGCCTTAGGCAAGAGAAAAGTCTTAATCTCTTGAGAAAGAGTTAAGCAAGTGTAAGGGATGGAAACTCTCCTTTAAGTGTTCCCTCGCGGATTAGAAATCTCAAGTTATAGAACTCGGGGAGTGGAGTGGGATTCAAGGAAAATTCGAACCACTATAAATTTGGTGTGTTCTTGCCTTGTTTGTTTATTTGCTTTCATGTTTTGCAAATCACTAATCACACGTCTCACTTAGAAATCCAGTTTTAAACTGGTTTTAAAACTTGTCTTTGAAAATAGTTTTTCAAAGTTGATCTTCTTTGTAGAAGAAATATTTTTAAAGGGTCAAAAACCTAATTCACCCCCTCGCCCTCTTAGGTTCATTTTAGGTTGCTATTGATAATTAGAATTTTATTTATATTGACTTGAGTTGTTAATTCCCGCGACTGGACTCCATGTGAGTTGTCTTGCGGCTTGTATGGGTCCTCGCCCGCCTTGCTCGTGCGAGTTGTCGCGCTACTCGCACGTTTGCTTGTGCAGGCAAGTTTCATACTTGTTCCGTCGGCTTTTGCTCCATCCGGTTTTTCCCCTTAGGTACCTTCTGGTGTCACTTACTCCCACGTTAATCATCCTATGTTATGCTAAGCTCATACTCCTTCCTAGATTACTTAAGGAGCATTACACAGCCTAGACACGTAACAATTCACAGAACAGTTGAAACAAGCAAGTCACGTCTCGAAACAAGCAACTATATGAATAATAAATTTTGATTTTTACCATTTTTATTCCCAAGATTTCGTACCGAAAATCTAGGGCTTCACAATCAGACACATTAACTTCATGAAGCCCATTTGCTCATTTGAGCCCACTTTGACTCACCAATTCCTTTGACCAAATTAATGAATCATTTTGATTCAATTTGGTGAGTGGTGCTGAGGGAGAGAGCCGAGAGAAGCAAGAATCGGGAGCGAGAAATAGAGGGAGAGAATGAGAGAAAATTTCGGGGAAATTCTAGGATTTTTCTAAAGGTAAAGATTGTATTCTTCAAGCCAAAATTGAAAGTCATTTTAAGCCTAATTTTAATGAAATTGCACCCCAGAGTTCCTCTTATCAAGCCCTTCAAATCAATCAGAGTAGTTTTTCATTTCCTCTACTTGGTGAGATCATTCTAATTTTACTTTGAGTTGAAGTTAAAATTAGAATATGTGTTGTTGATGATATGATTGTGCATCGATCTATTTGATGAAGACTCTTGTGTGCCCATTATTGATTATAGTGGGAATTTGACTAGATTAGGTCCTGTGATTTTTTCCCTCTTTGGATTTCCACGTTAAAAGTTCTAGTGTCTGATTCTTGTTTATTTTCATGCTTATTGTGCTGTGTTATGTGTTGTTCCTATGATGTTTATCTTATGAGGCGTTGGGAAAGATGAATCAGACTGGGTTTTATGACTCTGTTAATTTTGTGATTGGTAAATCCTTTCCCCTTGCACAATAATTTTGGAACTAACTGATATGTGTCAACAGTATGGATCTTCAATTCGATGTTTATGAAGGTTTTGTAGCATATTAAAATAAGCTCCCACAATTTTCTCCCTCTCATCTTTAAAACTAACACATTTTTTCCTTTAAAACTTTTCTCGCTTTGAGTCTTTGACCAATCATCAATGTGGTCGAAATATTTATTTTCAAATTACAGGGGTAATTTGTTAGTTTTGAAAACATAGGACTTAAATAGCCAAATGTTGACAAGGTAAAATGTTATTAAGCCAAAAATATATACACGCACTTTAGCCCCATTGTTTCTGCACTCTAGTGCACAGTGTGCACTGATTCGGGGAAGGAATCAAGAATATGGACTTAGAAAGGAAATGGCGTTCCTTGCTCTATCTCTCCTTGATTATTGCTCTCATACATCTTATTTTCACATTCCTATTCTCCCACAAACTGACTCTTTATAACCAAAAAGTCAGGCTCAAGAAACAGCCAGAGCTCCCCTTACGGTTCAGCTCCGCTGGGACCTTCAAAATCCTTCAGGTCATACCCCAATAGTTTATGAATTGTTGTTGAAAATCATAAATTTTACGCCTTTCTTGATTTTCTTGGGCATATAAATCTGGGCTCGCGTCCAATTTGTGTTGACTTTCCTTTTTTTTTTTTTTTTTTAATGTCTATTCGGATTCATTAGGTGGCTGATATGCATTACGGAAATGGCTTGTTGACTCGGTGTAGGGATGTTTTGGAAACTGAGTTTAGTCACTGTACTGATCTCAATACAACTCAGTTTCTCAGGAGGTTGATTGAGGTTGAAAAACCTGACTTCGTTGCTTTTACAGGTATTTTGATTAATTTGTGGTTATACAGCAGATTAATTTCTTTTCTCTTGTTTGGATATTAATTCTTTCTAATTTGTTGTTCTAATGAGGAGATTTATTTTCAATTTTTCGTACTGTTCCTTTGAATATTTTTTTAAAAATTTTCTTTTTACGAAAAAAAAATTCACAAGGAAAAACATGTCTTAAAGCTGAAAGATGGGACGTCAAATTAAAATGTTCTTCTGCAATTTGTTTTTGGACATTTAGCTCTCTGTGCTGGAATTAGCTCCAGTAATGCATATACAACTAGGCACTCGGCCTTAAGTTCAACCCTTTTAGCTGGCCAAGATTTCCTAGCACATGGCTGTTTTGCACTGCTACAACTAAACCAGAATGTATTATTGATACCACTAAAGACCGTGAGCATAAAATCAGAAATACCTCAGCCTAAACTTGCTGAAACAAAGATTTTAATCTATGATCAGCTTCAAATTGTTACAATGGAAGAGACTACTTTGTGGTTTAAGTTGAGGTTTCTCCCTCTCATATTGCTTCTATACCTTCTTACATTTCAATTTGATTGCATGCTTTAGAAGAATATGGGAGTTTCATGGAAAATTATTGAAGAAGGGTACCCAAAATTGAGTTTATCTTACTTTTTGTCTTTTCCTAAGGTCCAAAGAGTGTGGAAATGGATAAGATGGTGTGCTTTATGAATAAGGAACCATTAATATGATAATTCTTCCTCTCCCTCCCCAGAATTTGCAGGATGATTATCTTTAGCGTATCATATGAAGGCCATGAAAGTTTGGAAAAGTAGTGTTTTAAATTTTAAATGAAATGATTCTGAGAAACACTGATTGAAGGTTTACTACTAGATTTGCTGGAAACATGGTTAGAAACTTATAAGTATTGCAAAAGAAATATGAAGAGAGAAGAAGAGATCTGAGGCCCTCATCCGTGAAAATAAGGTTACTTCAGTTGGTTAAGATTTGAATGAAATAAGATGCTGCAGTTTTTTCTTACTTCTGCTCCGTCATGGATAAAGGCCTGAAAATACAAGATTACCAGAGCTGTCCATTACTGCACTATACTTATGAGTAACAATTATTTACCCACTCTCAGCTTGAAAACATGCCTGAAAACTTCAGTTAATCATCTCTAAACTGGAATTCTTCCACTTTGACAAGCTTGTTCTAAAGTATATTTTCTTCACATCATTCTATTAGCTTCTAAATCATTAGGTGTTTTTTGTTTTTTATTGGCAGCATTGGCTTTGTTAAAAGAGCTTGCCTCATTTAAATATTATAAACCAAATCATGGCATTCTCCTCTTTTGATGCTACAGTTGTGGCCTCAATGTTAACTTGGTTTTCTATAAAGTTTAATTTACAGATTGACTAATTTAAAACGCTATTTTCTTAATGTTGGAGCTATAAATTTTTAAAAAATTTTAACTTCATCTCATGGTGAAATACTCAATCGAGCAAACTGCGAACTACTTCACAACCTTACGAATATCTTTCATAGCCATATAATTTAATTTCTGAATTTTCTGAAGAATGATAAGGTGTATACTTACAGTTGAACTTGCTATCATTAAGCTAAAGGCCAGTTGAGCCTAAATTATCAACATATTCAGATTAAATAACTATTATGGTTCATATCTTAGTGCTTGCCTTTCTGGTTAAACAAATTTGATAACTTTTTCCCTTAAATATCATTTGATTCCCTTATGCACTCCAGTAATTGTGCTGCTCAGGTAACAATTCCATTATACATTCTTTAACCTCCTATCTCCCGGTAATGATGCATATGTAAAAGGATGTAATTTTTTTTCCCTCAAAACAGACATAAAAATTTCATTTCTCTGTTTTTGGGGTATTTGAATTTCTATGGGTCTCATACTTTTCTATTGAATTCATTTCCAGGAGACAACATTTTTGGGACAAGTTCAACTGATGCCGCAGAATCTCTATTGGAAGCTTTTGGCCCTGTTTTGGAGTCTGGACTTCCTTGGGCTGCAGTTCTGGGGAATCATGATCAAGAATCCACTATGTCTCGCAGAGAATTGATGTCGTTCATCTCCCTTATGGATTATTCACTGTCAAAAACCTTTCCTTCGACTGAGGACAGTCTTGACTCTCCTATACAATATATTGATGGGTTTGGGAATTATAATCTGGAAGTATGGGGTGCTTCAGGTTCTGCTTTTGCCAACAGCAGTGTCCTCAATTTGTATTTTCTTGATAGCGGAGACAGAGCAACTGTTAATGGTATTCGAACTTATGGTTGGATTAAGGAATCTCAACTTAGTTGGCTTCGAAGTGTTTCTAACAAGGTTCAGGTACTTTGAGTTCAGAATCCTTTTAAATTCTGCTTGTTTGTTTTGCAGGATGAGGGGTTTGATAGTTTGTTTAAGTTTTGGGATCATGGCATTTTTGCATTCCTACTTTTTATGAAAAGTCACAGCACATTGAGGAAAATGTATTCTCCTAGTAATCACAAGATGTGAGATCTTGCCAATTAGATTTTATTAACATGCTGCAGGTCACTCGATAACAGGGTAAACATCTGGATATAAAATCAGCTGACACCTCGTTGATGTGGTTAAATCCTCCTGCTTTAGCCTTCTTCCACATTCCAATACCGGAAATTCGTCAAGTGCCCATGAAAGAGGTTGTTGGTGAGTATCGGGAACATGCAGCTTGTTCATTAGTTAACTCTGGAGTTCTCCAGACCTTTACCTCCATGGGAGATGTGAAGGCTGTGTTCATAGGTCATGATCACATCAATGATTTCTGTGGGAAGCTAGATAGCATTTGGTTCTGTTATGGTGGAGGCATTGGATATCATGGATATGGGAAGGCAGGCTGGCCAAGACGAACCCGGGTCATATTAGCAGAACTTGCTAAAGGGGAGAAGACTTGGGCTGGTGTAGAGAGGATTAAGACATGGAAGCGACTTAGTGATGAGAAGTTAAGCAAAATTGATGAGCAAGTATTGTGGGAAAGACATTCCTCCAGATGACTAGTATTCCAGGTACTTCACACAAACCTTACATTCCAATAGTTATGCTGGTGATGATGATGAGTCTATTGTTTGTAATGGTAGAATGAGGGTTTGAATGATACTCACATAATTCTCCATTTTGTAAAAAAAAAAAGTGATTGTCATAGAAAGTCAAGACAAAGCATCACGATGAGTTCATATAGGGCAGACACAACAAAGTATAAAAGCACATCTCCAAAACTGGCAGACTAGTATTATGTTGTGCTTTTTTATTCTCTTTCATTTATTTTTGGACTTTGTTTGGAGTTGTGGACCTTGAACATTTCTTGCAAATGCAGAACTTCCACCCCTCTCTCTCTCTCTTTCTTCAGGTTTTCTTTTCGCTTTTTTCAATTTACATTTTGTTACATTACATTTGACTTGATGTAGACTTGGTGAGCACGGTAGCAATAGTCAGTATCTTCTTTAAAATAGATTTGGAGCCCCATAGTGTAACTTTTTCCTACGATTGAGGGTTGCAGTAATGGTTGTTACTGTTAGCTCTTTCATATAAGTGTTGCTCCCAGAAACATTCAGGACGACCCCTGTTATGATGACTTTTGTTCACGAAAATCTTTCGTCTTCTGGTTCATTGTTCGTAAATTCGCACTTACATTGGACAATTTAGAAAGTATTTTGGCTCGAGAAGTTGTACAATTGGAAGTTCATTAATGAAAGGCTGCATATTGTTTCACCTAGAGCTCTACCACTTTGCTACATACACGATGAAGATGCTGATTCAGATTATTAGCCAAATTAGGATGTCATGTTTTCGTACTTGATTCTTGATGCTTATGTTGCTATATACTTTGGCAGGATAATCTCTGTTCTTCAATCCAAACCCACCCTTCAGCAAGGTGGCTTATCAAATTCTCCATCCATGTTGAGTTAGTTTGTCTACCTCAAGATGCTAATCTTTCTTCCTTTGATGATGCATGTTGATGAGAGAAATGAATATGGTTGGACCTTATGCTGCAGGGTCCTGTCCTAAATTGTTGCTTTTAGAACATTCGTAGTGTTAACGCAATGTTTCATGTAACTGTTGCCTATTGTGCTGCTGTATATATGTTTTGGAATCATGTGACGTCATTTCAAGTGTATCCGTATTCATATGTTTGGATCAAATTTGGTGTGAATATTTTTTACATATTTGGATTATTCTGTCAATTTAAGGAACTTAATCGAAGTATTGAGGCAGCATGATTCAGCTTTATTAGCAGTTCATTTATATCACATTTAGTCGACCTGTAACGAGATATTGCATGAAGATATTCACCAGAATGAGGATAATTTTTATTTTTATTTCCAAAAAATTCAAAGATTCAATGGGGTTAAAAATCGTTCAATAACATACAAAAGATCAAAAAACAGTTTGTACAACTGATTACAAAAATATAATTTGATAATTATCATATTTGAACCACAACCATATATATAATCTATTAAATTATAAATGAATGCATAATATAGATCTAAATATTGTAAAAATGTAAAACTAGTAATTGCGCGGAATAAATCTCATATCAATGGTCATAGATCTGTCACTAATTACCGATGAAAGTTTTAAAATTGAAGTCTCGCCTGAGTCTTGATACACCATAACCACTTATAATTCCCATAGTTAGAAAGAAAATCACAATAGACAAGGAGAAAAATACCATAAACAGAGATAAAGTGATTATTTAAAGTAAAAAACTCTCTCTTATTGTTCCGATTAGAGAGTCTAAAATTAAGAACTAAGGAAAATTAAATAACAAATAGTAAAAATGAAAATTTAACTGGTTCACTCATTGATGTGGAAATCTAGACAAGTTAACAAGATAGTCACGAAGCGCTTGAGCGTCAAGAAGAAACAAGTCAAGGTTCTCCATAAAGGATCTAGATTGATTTCAAGGCAATAGAACTTATCAAAAGGATCCCTTAGTTGATATAATAGGACCAACAACTAGAAATGGAATAAAGAAGGTTCAAGAAAGTGTTCCCCAACTTATCATTTTAAGTCAATACAAGGTTTTAAACATTATTGAAGGCAAAACTCATGAACATGACCAAAAGGGAAAGCCAGGGTATCTTGTTTCTCAATTCTTGAAGGAAAGTTCATCTAACCCTAGTCAATAAATTTGAGCCACTTTCTTGAGATTCTTGATAATTAAGAATATTGAGGCTCTTAAAATTATGGGTTTTCTTCAGTTTTACAAATATAATGTTCTTGACAAATCTTGATTTTCGGACAGTTTAATTATTTTAGAAAGTTCCGGAATATTTTAGAAGGATTTTTGTAATCCTTAGAAGCTTCCAACTCATGAAGAAGCTTTTAGTCAAAATTAGGTTCGACCTAATTTTGGCATCTCTTATTTCCAATTGGTTCGGCCAGCAAGGGGAAAGCTCACATTCAAATCCGATTTGGACGCAAGGTGTGAACAAGTATCCAAGAAAGGGAATGAATAGAAAGCCAAACCAATTCCTTATTTAAATTGCCCCTTAAAATATACCAAAATAGACCCAGGAAATAGAAAGAAGTGAAAACCAAATTGAATTGATGAATCTTGGATAATAAATACCTTTGATTATATGAGTGGAAGTTGATACAAAATGAAGTTGGGAGTAATACAAATTGAGTGGAGGAATATGGATACAAGGTGATGAGAAAAAAGCTTTAAAAGTGTACAAGGAAATATTTTTTTCTTGGAGATGGATGATTTTCGGATGCCTTACTACCTCTTCCTTGTCTTCTTTTTATAGCCATCTTGAGTGAATTGGATTTGAATTTTGGTTGGAGTCCGCTTTCCTTCAAGTCCGGATTTGAAGTTCGATAAGTCATACATAATAAATGAGGTGGGGTCCACCCGTAATGATTTTGTCTTTAGTGACGTCACTGCTTACGTTAGGTACAATTTTTGGGATGATTGATTATCCTTGTTAATTTAGTTTTCTGTAATCACCGATGTAGAGAAACATTAAACTTTATTTACCATATAACGTGCATTAGGGAAGGCCCGGTCTTCGAACCGCTTCCAAATTGTTGATCCATCTACATGGTTGTTAACATTGCTATTGTATAAGGAGAACGCTTCGAAAGCGGCTCTTGAAACAATTAAAAAGTTCATTGAAATTGACATAAACAAATAAGAAGAAAATTTTGTTGCTAAACATTTTTGATTCTGTGTACTTTAACTTTTGTTACATTTCTTGCTGTTTGTTGTGCATGGATGTCGAGAACTAAAGGAACGATATATCGGGAAGACATTATGACAGCTAACGGGTCAAGGAGGGATCAACCGGGTTTCAATTTAGGATATCAGTTACAGAAGCAAAAGACAGTCAAAGGCTTTAATTTTCTGGGCAAGAGACAAGGTGTGACACCCCAACCCCACCCCCCTGTAGGAGCCCTTCCTATGGGTGATCGACTAGGCGTCATCAGGGCTCTCGCCCATAGTAAAGTACAAAATTGAATCTTTCGACAGCGTTCCGTAAATAGATTAAGTAAATAGCACCAAAGTAGTGGCAACGCCCACCACTTGGGCCCATAGCTATACTAAGTTCAATTGAAAGAAATAGTAAATAGGCTCTTATGATCAAGAGATATAGAGTTTAGCTCCTAATTACTCGGGTCACAAAAGCGTGTCCTACTCGCGAACGGTGACTGATACTCCTCTGCTCGAGCTTCTTCTTGATCATAAGAGCCTATTTACTATTTCTTTTGATTGAACTTAGTATAGCTATGGGCCCAAGTGGTGGGCGTTGCCACTACTTTGGTGCTATTTACTTAATCTATTTACGGAACGCTGTCGAAAGACTCAATTCTGTACTGTTACTGTCGGCGAGAGCCCTGATGACGCCTAGTCGACCGCCCTAGGAAGGGCTGCTACAGGGGGATCGGGGTGGGGTGTCACAGATGGTATCAGAGCGACGTTCCTGTGATAGAAATAACTAATTCCTCTAGTAGTACGTTACGCAATGACTGCGACTGAGTGATAGCATTACTGGACATCAGAAGGGACATGTCTACGTTGTTCCACCATAATACAGGAGAAGCGCATAGAGTGCGTTGGGGAAATGGTACTAATAGAGATTTTAGTGAAAATAAAACACTTTGGATTTTAGCTATTTTTGTGACTATTTGATTGGAGTTATTTTAGTTGCATTCTCTGTGATCTCTGACTTTCTTTCATAACCTCCTACAACGGCAAATAAGAGATTAATATAGTAACGTAACTACCATGTAGATGGCAAGAGGCAGTAGAAACACCTGCAATAGGGCAACTACCTCCGTTAGGAGTGCTCAACCGGAGCCAGAGGCTCAGGACTTGGGAGGTCAAGTGGCCACCGCAATGGAGCGCATGGCCGCTACAGTGGAACGCATGGACAAGCGCTACCAACGACAAGGCCAAGCCCAAAATGCAATGGGGGTACAAAGTGAGGACGTGGCCTTGGAACATTTCTTGAAGTTTGGACCACCAAAATTTAACTGCGAGCCCGATGACGAGAAAGCAGAAGCGTGGCTGGAGGCCATTAGTGAAAATTTTGAGGTGCTTAGGTATAGTAATGAACTCAAGTGGCCTTCGCAACGTTCCGATTGGAATTGGCTGCAAAGGATTGGTGGAAGGTGATTCGTCAGAAATGGACTATGGAGCGTACCGCCACCACCTGGGAAAATTTTGTTACAGCATTCAAGGAAAAATATGCTCCTCCTATTGTCACAACTCGCAAGGAAGCGGAATTTATCAATCTCAAGCAAGCCGATAAGACGGTCGCAGAGTACGAGGCGAAGTTCTCCAAATTGTCAAAGTACGCAACGGAAATGGTTACAACGGATTCAAAAAGAAGAATTCACTTCGTGCAAGGGTTGAAGGTGGAGATTAAGAATGCACTCGCGTCTTCAGATTTGACAAGTTACACAGCTGCTTGAGAGAGCCATGAAGCTTAAGGAGGCACATGCAGAACTTATGAACTTCCAGAATCGTAGAAATGACAGTAATCGGGCAAAGCTACAACCAACCGGTGGGATACATAAGGGGAGCTCCAACCATGGTAACAGAGGGAATTTCAATGAAGGGAACAACAAGGTGACATGTAATTTTTGTAAGAAACCTAATCACATGGAGGAGGATTGCTGGGATAAGCTTTGGAAGTGCTTGCGATGTGGCAGCGGCGAGCACCATATAAAAAGCTGCCCATTACTAATGGACAGGCCTGTGACAACTTCAACGCCAGACCAACGGAAGCTAGCGAATGAGAAGAACAAGCCGAAGGTTCCGGCTCGTGTGTTCGCTATAGGGCAAAAGGAAAGTGAGGATAACTGAAGCTACACTAGCGGAGTACCCTCAACTATTCAGTGAGAAAAATTTGAATTTCGGGATGAAATTCCCTAAAGGAGGGGAGAATGTGAGGCCCAGGAAAATAATGGGAAATTGTGTTCAGTATTATTGTTAACTTAAATTTGATTTTGGGCTCAAATTAGTATTTTACTAAACTTTTAGGGTCAAATCCAAATTAAGGGATTTTAAGTACTTTAGAAAATCAGATACATAATTTTGGAAATATATATATAATAATAATAATAATAATAGTAATAATAATAATAATAATAAGATAATTTAAAGTATTAACGTGTGAGTATTAGATCGAGTTCAGATTAAGGAAGGATAAGATTACTCCCAGCCAACGATAGAGTACTCAGGAGATCACGTCGCATATCTCGCAAGTTTCTCGCACAGGTTTCGGTATCATCTTGCACCAAATCCGTTACCACTCGCCTGACGGCACTTCAAACGCATTGGAAGGCAGTTCAAATTTTGCAAAGATAATGATAGCTGATCTCAAGGGATGATGCTAACCTATCCTTTTTAATCGTAAACGGGCGAAGACCCTTCTTATATCTCCCACGCCCTCGTCTCTCTCGTCTCCCTTACAAAATTGTTTTCATCACAAACTATCATCTCCTACGTTCTCTCACTCGTTGACCATTGCAGCAGCATACGCAAAGGAAAAGGTGGTGTAAGCTAAAGGGGGGGGGGGGGGGAAGGGGGGGAGGGGGGGGGGGTAATCCATAGCGCACCTCCGTTTTCGAAATAAGGTAAGGTGTTCATTCATAGAAGCTCGATCTAGGTATTGTAGACGTCGACAATATCCTGTTCGTTTGCTAATTTACGGGCGGGCTAAATGTCGCAGTTGATTCAGGTATCGTTGGGTTTCGCAGAAACGATTAAGTAGACGAAGAGGCAGTGTTGGCAAGCTGTATTCATCGCCCAAACAGGTACGCTAGTCTTCAAACATGCCTCTGATGTTACAACAAAAATGCATGATGCTTCTTTCTCGGCGCTTGCTGAATTTGAATTGATGGGCTTGTATTTCTGGATAATTCATTAGAAGGAAAAGGCTCTTTTCAAGTTAGGATGTTTGGGTAAACGCATGATTGTCTATGTATATAAACATTTAGGTGCATAGACCAACTCGGCATAGATCTAGACACATGTAGGTATATTATTGATTCAGATTGGTTCATTTCGCGTTTTCTGGTTCAGAAGAATATCCGGAATGCTTGTCCTTAACCCATAGAAAGTACTGTATATATTTATGATGGAACGATGGTTTAGAAGGGACGGGGAATTTTTAGAACACCGAAATTAATTGGTAGATAATACATGGAATTGATTGGCCAGCACATATGCATATAATAAAATGGAGGATTTCAGTAAACGCAAAGAAAATGAAACGGAGAAGAAGTGGGGGGCCAGTATGGTACTGGATATTGAGGGGTGAGGTGAGATCAATATATATATATATATATGTGTGCACATATATGTTAATGTTACATATAAGTATATCATATGCATGGATATCATGCATGGAAATTGGAAGGCACGAGAGCACACATGCATATCCATGGTCAATTAATTAATTACATATGTCAATGTTAATGGGCATTGTAGGCATGCCTAACTATGGGTACTTAGAGTACGCGTGTCTATAATTATAGACATATATATATTGTACTTGTATGTATATATATATAGTAGTCAGGTAACGCGTGCTTAGAATGTATTATTATGGTTCATGTGCAGTTCGTTAATAGTGAACCCGACTGTGAGGTTTATCAATCTATTTGTGGAATTATAGGGGTGTTGGTACATAAAGACAAATCGAGAGGTTTTAAATCGAATTTTAATTTATTTCCGCCATGATAAAATGTGCAGGCTTGACTGGAGAGAAACTCTGACGAATTGAATTAGTGAAGGTGAGAATTTTTCGCTATTTTCACTGCTTTCAAGTACATATAGAGTATATATAAATATATATAGATTGGGATTGACCCGGTCATTGAGGTTTCAAAATTAAAATGTTTTCCTTCACCGGGATTTTTAAATCTAAAGATTTCCCTTTTACTGAGATTTTGAAATTTAAATATTTTCGTTTACTGTTTTCCCAAAATTTCTCATGCATATTTACTATCTATTGTTCGGTTTGTGTTTTCACTTTTTGATTGTTTGCGTGATAGGGGCCGTACTTTATCGCCCGGTTACTTTTGCTGAAATTGCTGTGTTACTGTATTTACTGTGCATTCGGTATGCTATTACTGGTCGCCGGAGGCGTACTTTATCGCTTCTGTGACATTGGGATCCCAAACCCCGGTGGTTCAAACAGGCGAGGTCGGCGTTGGGCCTGATTGCTTCGCTAGTGTTTGTCGGGGACCCTGGCTTTATATCCATAAAAGGACACCCTCGACGACCTCACCCGTATCCTTATACTGCGACTGCTTACTGAAATTTAAATATTTTTCGTTTACTATTTTCTCAAAATTTCTCATGCATATTTACTATCTACTGTTCGGTTTGTGTTTTCGTTTTTTGATTGTTTGCGTGATAGGGGCCGTACTTTATCGCCCGGTCGCTTTTGCTGAAATTGCTGTGTTACTGTATTTACTGTGCATTATGTATGCTATTACTGGTCGTCGGAGGCTTACTTTATCGCTTCTGTGACATTGGGATCCCAAACCCCGGTGGTTCAAATAGGCGAGGTCGGTGTTGGGCCTGATCGCTTGGCGAGTGTTTGTCGGGGACCCTGGCTATATATCCATAAAAGGACACCCTCGATGACCTCACCCGTATCCTTATTACGACTGCTTACTAAAATGCTTGTTGTATTGCATTACTGATTATGTGCTTTGAAAATCATAGTTGTACTAATTTCCAAAACTAATGTTTTCAAGCAAGAACGGTTTCTCAACATATTATGAACAACTTGAGATTTCTCACTGGGCTTTCTAACTCACAAAACAAAAATATTATTTTCTAGGTTGGGTTTAGGTGGAGCAATTCATGGTACCTGACCAGGAAGAGACCGTGTAAGGGAGCAGACACCGCCATTCGCGAGAAGGACACGCCTTTGCGACTCGAGTAATTAGGAGTTAATTTCTCTTTATTTTGATAAAAGAGTGGTTACCATATCTCTTTGTTTGGCCTTAGTATACTGTAAATTCATTTCTACTTAATTTATTTAGGGAATGTTGTCGAATCACTGGATTTACTGTACCGTTACTGTGGGCGAGAGCCCTGATGACGCCTAGTCAATTGCCCTTAGGAATGGCTCCTACAGGGGGGTCGGGGTAGGGTGTCACACAAGGAGCAGTTGTTGGATAGCTATTGCCGGGAGTTACGGATTGAATATGAAATAATGGGGCCATTTAATGATGGGTGTTAGTTACAATAATGTTAACAGACTGAATTCAATGAGAGCCTAGAAAAGCCATGATTTTCCAGTGGTACGGTCATGAAACTGGTACGGACACCGTTGGTCGGTTTTGGAAACCATCAGGTACAATTTATGATATGATAAACTATCCCTGTCACTTTAACTATTGTTGTCACTATCTAATGTACACTACGAAAGGCCCAGTTTGGAACTGCTTCTAGGTTGTTTGTCAATCATGAACTGTCATTGAACAAAGTTGATTACGGAATGCCCGATTTGGAACCACTTCTAGGATATTGTTTGTTACACAAGGCTAAGCCGCTTCCAAGGATGTTGTTTCAATCATTTATATAGTTGTATTTTCTATTGTGGATGGTATTGCTTGTTTGCATTATGATTTAAAATAGGAATATAATTCATGATTACCCTGGGTCTGGAAAAAAGACCGGGCACTGAGACATCCTCGTAGAAAGATAATTAGTACGAGATTTCATGGTAAACGAGAAAAGTTAAACGATCAACGAGGCACATTCATACACTTGATAGTACCCACAGACATCTTTGCAGTATAATGATTCTGGACTTAAGCTCACGGTTCTTTCTCATGCATATCAGTGTTAGGACTTAAAGTAATTTACAGGGATCGAGGTATGACATTTCTTTTACACACATTTTTTAGTTCCTTTTTTGTTGACTGTTGGTTTCATGTTTTAATTGCCATTAATTGAGTTATCGTCATACAAATTATGACCGTTAATAGAAGTATGAATTAGTATATAAACAGTCCTCATATGTTGATTTATTCTTGGGGGCTGAGTAGGGACATCTAATATTTTGTTGTAACATGAGTTTCAAGTCAAAGCTGGACTTCACCGGGGTACATATCTCATATTTTGTTGTAACATGAGTTGCAAGTCAAAGTCGAACTCCACCAGGGTCAGAAATTTTCAAAATTTATTCAGTTTTAGTCAAAAGTTTTTGACATTTTTTGACATAAAAGTGGGAGACAAATAACACATGCAACCGAGAAAAGTAAAAGTATTGTGTTTTATTAACGTTTAAAAAATATAATACTTGGGGGGCTTATTGGTGTGTCCAAAACTGATTAAGTCATTGGTTTGTCCCAATAGTAAAGAATGGTCCATTGAGTGATAATAAATAAGGAATATCGGGTTCCATAGACAACAGCAAATACGGCTTACGGGGTATCCAGGAAGTTGAGGGTGTGCACGAGTTACAGGTACTTATGAGGGTGTCATTCAATAGAAGAGTGAATGACAATCGTTACTGATTTAATGCTGGATGGTTATTGCTGAGTTAATGTTGGGTGATTATTACCGATTTAATGGCGGATGGAAATTACACCCACCTTGAATTCGATGAAGGTTACAAATGAATTAAAGCCCCGATGACGGTTACAAAGGCAATCCAACGGACATAAACGGTAAGTCTACTCTATAAATTCGAAGGGACAACTCAAAGTAAAGGACGAGGAAAAAGGTACACAACTATTCTCTAATCACATTGATATTATGAACTCTTGCTCTAACTGACTTGGGCGTCAGAGTGGTACAGGGGGGATAGCCCCGTATTTTTAGGTGGTTACGAGATCCAGCAAGGCGTTTTATGAGGTTGGGGATTAAATGTTCCTAAGGGCAAATCCTAATTTATCAGGGAGTTTTAAGGATTTGGCCTTATTTTAAAGGGTTAAAATAATTGTTTCTAAATTATCTTTTGATAAAATTGGATAATAAATTTTTAAGTGATCGATATTGAGATTGTCTCGAATTAGCTAAAATATTTAATTACACACTGATGAATGTTCTTTATTTAGACAAACAAAAAATATTACATTTTATTTTTATTTTACTTTCAAAAAGTTATATTATTTTTTGAAATGAAGATAGCAATTTAAAATTTTAAAAAGAAGGGTAATAATATCCAATTACACATTTTTAATGGAAAACTTAATATAACTATTATAAAAGGGGTCTCGATGAGACTTTATGAAACCTCAAGGGGTGTGGTTGGCACTTTTTAAAACGTAAAAGGGTCTCAATGATTTTTACCCTTTTCCATTCCATTCCAAAATAATCATTCATCTTTCCTCCAAAATTTTACATAAAGAAATAATATTATTTTTTTACTAAATTCAAATTTTAAAATTTAAAATTCTATCTAAATTTTCACTCACATAAATTCAAAAAATAACATAATCATGACAATTTTTCTTCTGTTTCCTACACAAATCTCCAAAAGAAATTTACTCCAAAAAATATTCCTTCCCTAAAATGAAAATTTCCTCATTTGATTCTCAAAGAGACCGGAGTAAATTCCCAATTTGGTCCCTTAGATATTGTATAACAATTTTTTTGTTCCCTTAAATTTTTGTAAGTACTAAACATAGGAAACCTTAAGGCTTACTAAAAGGTTTACTTTACTAAACGTTGGTCCTTTAAACGTTGGGTAATACTTTACATGATAAATGTAAGGTAATAGTTTACTAAACGATGGTCCCTTAAGCGCAAGATTTACTTGGGGTCTCAGGTTCAAGGCCCTAGAACTATTCAACGTGGCCATGCTAGGGAAGCAAGCATGGCGGCTGCTGACATCACCCAGCTCCACTCTAGCGCAAGTCCTACGTGCCTGGTACCACCCGAGGACGTCATTTTGGGAAGCAACAAAGGGGTGCCAAGGCTTACTAAACATGATAAATGTAAGTACTAAACATTGGAAACCTTAAGGCTTACTAAACATAGGAAACCTTAAGGCTTACTAAAAGGTTTACTTTACTAAACGTTGGTCCTTTAAACGTTGGGTAATACTTTACATGATAAATGTAAGGTAATAGTTTACTAAACGATGGTCCCTTAAGCGCAAGATTTACTTGGGGTCTCAGGTTCAAGGCCCTAGAACTATTCAACGTGGCCATGCTAGGGAAGCAAGCATGGCGGCTGCTGACATCACCCAGCTCCACTCTAGCGCAAGTCCTACGTGCCTGGTATCACCCGAGGACGTCATTTTGGGAAGCAACAAAGTGGTGCCAAGCATTATATGCATGGCAGTCCATCCTCCAGGGACGTTAAGTTCTACAATGGGTCTCCAACGAAGAATAGGTAATTGGCAGACCACGAGAATACTACTGGATCCATAGACCACACACCTACCCCACCTCAATAACCTGCAGGGCCAAGAAGCAACAGGCCTATAGCCAGACACCTCGGTTTTGCACCTAGTACGAAGAACGACAAGCGGCTGGAATACAGAGCTCATCAAGGCACCTTCACCAATGCAGCAGCAGTGAAAATCTTAGGCATTCCCCTGCCTACCACCCCAGTGGGGACATCTGGATCTAGAAGGCCACGCACCATGGTAAGTATACAGTCAACTCAGGCTACATCCTAGCCCTAAACTCGGTACTATCACCTATTGCAGGGCTTACCCTCTCAGGGAGCACAGGCCCATCTCCGGTTTGGAAGGCAATATGGAGACTTAACATCCCGCCAAAGGTCCTGCACTTCCTATGGCGCACTTGCACCAACACCCTACCGCCACTCTGCTCACTCTGCCAGGCACTAACTAGCTCCTTAAACACATGTTCTTCACATGCGGATATGCAACAGAGGTGTGGATGGCGGCTGGCCTCCAAGGAAAAACATCGACACCACCAGGCAGGCCACAGCAGAAAGATGGGCATAGGAACTCATCCTCTTCACACCCCCCTCCCCCCCCCCCCCCTCCCGCGTGGGCCAAAGCCGCCCACATTGGGGCCCTCATGTACAATATATGGTGGACAAGGAACAAGGCCCTGCATGATGACCCAACATCCCTAACCCCAGAAGGGCTAGCTGCATATAGCCTAAAATGGCAGGCTGGGTACCAAAAGGCACAGTTCCCACTCGTGCTAGATCGTCAACCCCCAGGAACACCAGCTCTCCACCTAATCAGCTTAACATTTTCTTCGATGCAACCATAGACAAAGAGGCAAGAACCTGCCACATTGGCGTTGCTTGCTACAGACCCACAGGAAACTGGCTATTCAGATTCACTACGCAGTTCCCCAACATCACATATGCCCAGATCTGGGAAGCACTCGTAGCCAGAGAGATGCTACTACAAGCATCGCAAAAGCGCATTAGGCTGGTTGGCACCATCGTGGACGCACAGGTAGTCACCAGGGTAGCCAATAACCTGAGCGAAGACCAATCAAGTTTTGGTCTCATTATCCATGATGTTCGTCACCTCATGGCAGGCCTAGGGCTTGCCAAACTAACGTCGGCCAGACACGCCCAGAATGTGATAGCACATTCACTCTCACAATATGGGAAGGCCAACCAGATTGGCCACACCTATTGGGATTCTGTCCCTTCTTTTGTAACCCTCCCCGTTGGACACGTAAGCAATAAAAGAACACACCTTCTACCTTAAAAAAAAAAAAAAAAAGCGTAAGATTTACTTTACTAAAAATTTTACACATTAATATTATAATTTCATCCTATAATTTGTACTTCAAAGTATCAATTCAATTTTTTTCTTTTCTTTTTTACGAAAGTATCAATTCAATTTAATCAAGCAATCATACTATGATTCTTAATCACTTTCTTTTCTTTCTTTTTTATTTCCTAAATTATCATCTTAATTCTCTAAATTTATAATTAAGTATTATAATAATGATAATTATTATTATTTTATAAACTAGTCAGGTGTCTAAACTCATATAAGTTGACTCATTTAATGTTTTATGACGAGTTTGATGAGGTGAAGACCTCACATTATCCATCTTCTTCATCCATCCATTTTTCGTTGTCATCAGCTACCATAAATCTTAACTCTGTTGCTTCTTCCATTTCCTCCCTACAAAATAGAACATTCAATGGCTTGTGCCATTTCCAAATTAAAACAAATATAAAAATAAGAGAATTAGATACATATTTTAAGATGGGTGATTATGCAACAACAACAAGCATATCAAAAATTGCCAATATATAACTATGAGCCCTGTGATTTTTAAACACTAGAATTCACCTCTAGAATATTTAGAGGTGTGTGTAAAAATATTTACTAAATTATAGAATTCCTTTAAAAATAATCTTAATCTAAACTATTTTTTTCAAGATGTGAGATCTCTTAAATTTTGCCGTAGGATTGTATTTTTATGTAAATTACTTTATCTTTCAAACATATGTATAGTTATGAACTTGTACGATTTTCTTAAGAATTATAATAAAGGAAGAATTATTTTTTTGAATCATAGATTTGTGATGCTTAAAATAGGATTAAGATGTTAAGAATAATTTAGAATTATGTTTAAGTAATAAGGGATAAAATAAGTAAGTATAGAAAATAAAGAAATTATAAAATAAATGAAAAGTGAAGAAATAATGAGAAGATTGGTTTTACTCGATCATAGAACGGGTAAAACCGATCCCACCACTTAGTGGAGGGTTTTACCCAATCAAGGAACGGGTAAAATTGATCCCACCGCTTCACGAAGCGGTTTTACCCTATATTTGAACGGGTAAAACTGATCCAAAAAGTAGGAAAAATATCCCATCGCTTGAACTAGCGGTTTTACCCTATTCAAGAACCGGTAAAATTGATCCGGGAAAATGGAAAAAGTACTCCGACAGATTTTACCCGATCCATTCTTGACGGGAAAATGGCAAGGATTGGCTCTCTGAGACTCCATTCTTGAAATCCTATTATTCACCCAAAACAATAAATTTCAAGTTAGGATTAGGCAAATTTTGCCTTGTACTCGTTGCGCATTTTGATATAGTCGTATACAAACGATGATAAATAAAATTTCGTAGGTGTTTACTTGGTAGATTTGATCGAAGGCCAAAAGAAGGGAATCCATATCTTCATCAGTAGTTGCCGCCATTTTTTAGCTTTCCTCTTTTGCTTCCCTTTTAAAATTCATATAAAAATTGAAAAAACAAGTGTTTTGATACTAGAGTCTTGGCTTGAATCCGTCCAGATTAGGAGTGGGAGTAGCCTTTGTCACAAACTCTACTTTTAAGGAAAATTTAAGGAAGGGAATGGCTATGTTTTTATTGTCCTGGGGAGGAGATTTGTTTGAAAGAATTGTTTTTGGAATTGTTACTTGCAGGACTCCTTTTACTATATGAAAAACACATTTTTAAAAAATTCGTTGGGAAATTACTTTTTTGCCCTCCTTCGTAAGGAAAAAATTACATCAACTCTTTTTCTTTTCCATTCATTCCATCTCACCATCTCCATCCGCGCAGATTCCAGTTTCATTCCATTCTTTTCCTGATTTGCAGCTCGCCGTCTAATTCCTCCGTCGCCGATTCCAGTCCATCTCCAGTGGCTCCATCTCCATCAGCGCACCCGTTGCAGGTCGGCGATTCAGTCGCCGTCTCCGTCCTCGATTTGAAGCGGCAACGAGGTTAGGTCGTTTTTCTTATTCTTGAAACTTAAACTGAAATTGCAATGTTGTTGGTGTGGTAATTTGTATGGGTAATGTGTTTAGGATGTATTTTGGATGTATGGCAAACTGGTTAGGTCATTTTTGTTGATTCTTGGAAATGAAACTAAAATTGCAATTTTTTTTTTTTGTGTGATAGCATGTATGGGTAATGTGATATGGTTGGTTTTTGGGTGTTTTGTGCATTTCAGCTATTGTTTGGTTGTTTTCTGCGTATTGTAGCTGTTTTCTACAAGAATGGTAAGGTTAATTTTGCATGAGTTCGCCGGAAAAACGGTTTTCCGGCTAACGGTGGTTAAATCGCTTCGAGCAAGCGATTTTGTACCGGCGATCGTTTCCCTTAAAATCTGTAGATAATCTCCAACAATCTGTACAAAATGAGACATCCAAAAACATGCATCACCTAATCTGTTTGAGGTATCCCAACCGTATATCACTCCTCTCATATTCCAAACATTTCCTCTATAAACCAACGGAAATGTTATCTGTAGGAAGAAATTTACTATTCGTAGGACATTTTCAAAATTTTTGTTGTGAAATTACTGAAGTTCCCTTTAGTAATTCAATAGACATTTTATCGTCGAATTCCAGTCAAAATTCTTGGAAACTTTCGCCTGGTTGGGCACAAGTTTCCAAGAATTCTGCCACAAGACGCACAAAGTATTGGATACTTTCGCCTGGCTTAGGCAAAACTTTCCAAGAGTTTCGCCACAAGACGCACAAAGTATTGAAGACTTTCGCCTGGGTTGGGCAAAAGTCTCCAATACTTTGTGCATTCTTAAACTTCCGCCAATTCTTGGAAACTTTCGCTTGGCTTAGGCGAAAGTTTCCAAGAGTTTCGCCACAGGACGCACAAAATATTGAAGATTTTTACCCCAGCCAGGTGAAAGTGAGTCAGGTGAAAGTTTCTTAGACTTTCGCCTGAGACAGGGGAAAGTATATTAAACTTTCCTCTAATTCAGGCTAAAGTTTCTTAGACTTTCGCCTGAAAGTGAAATTCTGTAATGTATTTGTCTACTACTTTGACTTCAAACAATGACTAATTTCTGCATAAAAGATATTTTCTGGTATCTTTGAGAATTTTGATAGAAATCTAATGGGATTTGAGATCAAAATCAATGGGCCAGCTCCATTATGCCTGTCGTCATTTAACAAAAAGTATAAATAAAAATAGAAGATAAATATTAATACCGATCAAGGAGAGAAACCGAAAAAAACTTGCTGCAATCTGATATCAAGAAGACAAAACCTTGCAGCAACATGAGATCTAAAAGGCAAAATGCTTCCAAAGAACGAAATAATATTCTCAATCTTTATCACGTAAGGATTCAATAGGATGTACTATTGCATTACAAACAAGAGCTTTTCATGCTCAACCAACCAGAAGAATGGATAATAAACTGTACCAACTTCAAGAAAATGAACATAGATCAAGCTATGCCAAATAAATCAATTCAATCCACCTTTTAGGCAACAAATGTATACCTAATTATCATATGGAAGCCATCAGTTGAATTTGGATGACAAACACTCCAAAAAGAATATAATGTTTGATGTCTAATGGTGAATCAAACACTGATAGGTACTTTACTGAAATTCAATTCACATCAATGTATATATAAAAGTGGTTTAAAATAACTTATGATGTAGCCCATTTAGCAAATGAAGAATATACTTAAACAGAAAGAAAAAAAAACCCAAATAGTAAATCAACAAAAATCTGAATGATGGAAGCATTTGAAGAATACTTGTGCAATTTCTCTCCCTCTGTGACACCCCAGTTTCACCATCCTGCACACAAGAGATTGGCTTAACGGATACCTGCCTGGGTCACACCAGAGCTTATTGTCGTTCAGAACAAACCAACCATACTTTATTACAATAATGCTAATATTTATACAGCCCTATTTTACGTAATTCTCAGAGATACTAACTTAAACAAAACATCCTCACCTATAACTTGAACCAGCTATTGTAGGGACTGGCTATTACAGCTAACTTGAACATAGTATGTTTTATATAAAATATATTATTTAATAGGGTGAATTGATAATTTAGTCACATTACTTTAGAAAAGTTAACATTTCAGTCACATTACTTTTTATTTTATTTTTTAGTCAACTTATTTTCGTTTTTGCACTATTTTAGTCACTCTGTTAAGTGACTCCGTTAAGTGACTAACAGAACTATTTTTTGAGGGCATTTTTGTCAAAATAGTTCCAAACTTCTTAAACCCTTTTTGGCTTAGTTACTTATAACTCCCTGTGCTATGGATGATTTCAAACTTTGTCCCTCTATTTTTTAAATAAACACTAAATCCGTTTGACTTATTAGAGACAAAGTTGAAGAAGAGGATGATTTCTTTCCAATACAAAAATTCTCCATTTACTTCTGAAAAATCCAACATTTTTTTTTCCTTCCAGAAACAACTCCCCTTTCTCAATTCAAGAACAACATGATTTTGATTTTACAACTTTTCATATGAACAGAACTTTGGTTAGAGCATCAAGAACTCCAGTAAACTCCAAGTACTTCCTGAAAGATTCTTTTAGGGCATGTTTGGTTTATAGGGATTCAGGTCAAGGAAAGTAATATAATTCCTCAATATTAAATTCCTTTGTTTGGAAGTCATTTTAATTGGTTGGGAAAGGAAAATAAATTCGCGATGCAGGAAAAATAAGTGTTATTTTCCTGGAAAAAAATCTCTGTTCTAATATGGTATTTTTTTTCCTGGGTTACAAATTTTCAAAAGAGACAATCTCTACCCTTACTCTTATTTATTTTCAAATATTTTATATTTTTGTTATATCAACATAAAATTTTTTAAAAAACCCCAAAAAATGGAAAAAAAAAAGGATATATATATTATTTTTCCTAAAAAAGGTAAAAGATTGTCTATGTATAAAAGTCGTCTAACTAATTAGTTGCAACTAATCGTCCACAATATCACATTTTACTTTAGTATATATTGTATCTAACTAAGATTTGTTTATTTAAATTTTTATTTCCAAATATATATATATTTAAAACAACATATATTCTTTTCATATATAATATTCTTTATGTTAACTTTTATTAGCTATAAAACTAAATAATATTTTAATGAAAATTAATGTACCATATTTAAAATTTATAATTTCTCTTTATTTTAAATTTGAAAAAAAATCGAGTGACAAATTTAATATTTCATTTTACAACAAAAAAATGTATTTTTCCAATTATTTTCTTATTCATCTGAATTATCGCTAGACTAACAACTACATTATAGATCAATAATCAAATCTATAATTTTTTAAAATTTTAAATCAATTTTTGGATGAGTAATTGGCATGTAATTTATTTTTAAAATTGTACTTTAATTTACAATTAAATATTATTTAGCTCTTATTTACATTGAGAAATTATTATATATATAGTAATATTATTTAGCTCTTAATTCGAGAGGGCATTTTTGATATTTAGTTTAGTTCACATTTAAATTTCCAAATACATTTCTTAACCAATCCAAACACAAAAAAATATTCTTTTTTACTTTACTTTCCTTATCATTAAATTTCCAGAAATCATAATCCTCTCCCCGTAAACCAAATAGGTCCTTACTTCTTTCTCCATTTTTCCATTTCCTTTTCCTTAAGTGGGTCTCTCTCCTTTGGTGCACATTACTGACTTGTGCCAAGAGCAAAACGGTGGTTGGATCTTCTTGTGCGATTCAACTGGCCAAAAATCCAACCTTTTCTTTTTCAAAAATTGTACTTCCCTTTTATAAAAAAATAAAAAATCCCCTCTTTTCTGTTTTCAATCCATCCCTACCATTCATAGGTTCTCTAAAGACGGTAGAAGTCTCTGAGACCTTCACAAAGAAAATTTCATAGTTTTCGAACGGACAAAGTCGCCTGAATTTTGTGGGTCTCGGACAAACCGCTCTGCTCAGGAATTTGGAGCATCTGAAGCAGACATCTAAAAAGCATCTGAAGAAGGAATCTAAAATTGAATAATCAAAAGATCAAAATGAATTGGAACAAATTAAAATCATAATAGTAAGTGAGAACCACGGAATTGAGTATTCGCGAAGAAGATGAAGGTTGTGGGTGGAGAGAACACATAACTGCTATTCGCAATCTGTTTGAGCAGCGGCAACACTATGGCAAAACCATAGTGGCGCCGAAAAGAAGGCTAAAGAAGTTGCGGGCGCTAGGAAATTTGGATATGGTGACTGCGATTACAGATCTGCTTCGGATATGATGAACAGTGGTGGATCTGCAACGAGAAACTCATTAATACATGAAATTGAAGGTGATCGTAGCGGTGGAATTAATGGAGGTGCGGTGGCGGTTGATGATGTAGGGAGCAGTTGGTGATGATGATGTTGTTGTTCTCAGTAAAAACCAAAAACAGTAACTACAAACATAAAAAAATAAAAAATTCAGTAAACAAAATCTACAGTGAAAACAAGTAATTAGGTCATTAAGTGATTATTTAGAAAAAACAGAGAGGGAAACAGTATGAAAACTTAATATCACAGGGAGTTAGGAGTAATTAAGCCAAAAAACAGAAGGATTTAAGAATTTTGGAGCTATTTTGACAAAAATACTCTCAAAAAATTGCTCTAATAGCCACTTAACGGAGCAAGTTAACAGAGTGACTAAAAAAATACAAAAATAAAAATAAGGTGACTAAGAAAACAATTTAAAAAGTATGATGACTAAAATGTAAACATTTCCAAAGTAAGGTGACCAAATTATCAATTCACCCTATTTAATATTGTATTATTATATATTATAAATATATTTAATTTTCTTTTTTACTCTTACTCGAGCTTGAATTTGAACTCGAACTTGAGCTCGAGTATGTTATAGATTAACTCTTTTATAAAAATAATTTTTTAATTAATAATTAAGCTTTAACTCGGCTCGAGTATAGATATTTTTAGATGAGTTCAATCTCGAGTTTTATAAAAATGGCCATACTCGGCCCCACTTAACTTGAATACACCCCTATATATTTACCCCCTTGAAAACAATGAAGAGATCATCAAAACAAGTGAATGTTGTTATAGATATCTCTTTCATAGGCTTTGAATGTAGCAGAGTAGGTAGAGAATCAAAGATTATTATGATTAAGGCAGCCACGCCTATTCAACCATCAACAAATGTACTAACGGTATAGTTGCAAAAAATCTTCTTTCGAATTCCATCGTCGGGCTATGACCCTAGGGGTCTATAACCCTATAGGTTTTGTCCGACTAGGCATCCAGAGACCTATAAATATGTTTCCAACGTCCAAAAACCTCATAATTAAGAAGAATCAAGAAGGTGAAAAGAAAGAAAGGAGAAAAGAGATAAAAACTAGAAAATTAGAAGAAAATTATAAAAGAGGGACTTGGAGCTTAAGACTTGGATTCTATTCCAGTGGATCTATCCTTAGCAACCTCAGGAACACAAGGGTAAGCAATCCAAGCTTACAATAACGTTAGTTTAAAGAAATGATGTAGAAATTATGAAATAGTGTAGTTTTGAGTTTTCTTGATAGTTAATTCGGATTCTTGCTTTTTGAACGTTGTAAATTGTTATAAAATATTAGAAATATTGTAGGAAGGTTGTAGGAATGATTTTGATGAAAAAGAAGCAAAAGAAAATAAGTTTTGAGCACTTTTTGATTGAAACCCGAAGCTCAAGTTTGAAGAAAATGAAATTTGAAAATGATCGGTTATTACAGATCCAAAGAAGGGTAAAATCGATTTTCTTGGTTCAAGAAAATTGGGTAAAACCAACATTGGATCAGGTAAAACTGCACTTTGTAATTATGAGAAAAATTTCCTCAAGAAACTTGGTAATACTGCCTCAACAGCGGGTAAGACCGATCTTTGTTTTCAGAATTATTATTTGATCAGTTTTTACCGATCAAGTAATGGGAAAAACTGATCTGTGACTTTAGAATAAATTTTAGTCAGTTATTACCGCCTTAGGAGCGGGTAAAACCGATCATTATTTTCTGAAAAATTGATTGAGTAGTTTCTATCGATCAAATGATGGGTAAAATCGATTTTCTTGATGGAGCTTTAAGAAAATTGGCTAAAACTAATCATGGGACTGGTAAAACCGATCCCTTTTTTGAAAATAATTTTTAACCGGTTTAACCTATTGAAATACGGGTAAAACCGATCCGGCTCTGAAAAAAATGAATTTTTGGATATTTTATTTTCTTTCTTTACAATTTCTTTGCAATTTCTTTTCTTATTTAAATACATTGATTAAAAAAATATTTAAAGATTATTAAACTAGATTTAATTTTCTTAAATAATTATTATTCTATTTTAACCTTATTTGTTTATAATCGGAAATAGAGTTTAAATTCCTATTATTTAGTATCTAAATACCCTTCTTTTTAAAAGAAAATAAGTATTACGTAAGAGATTTAAGAATCTTAGAATATTATTAGTTGGAAATAAATGCTGAAGTCTCGGAACTTAAAATATATGCAAATCAAGTAGATAATCGTGAGCTAGTATCTACGGATTGAGGCGAGTTTATCACTGAAAATGGATAACATTTTAATGCAATTAATAATTGAATCTGCATTGACTGAATTGTGATGACATGTTTTATGGGCAAATGTTCGAATAAGCCCCTAATGTTTCGCCCCCTTAACGTTCCTTTTGGAACAAAAAAGCCCCCGACGTTACAAAAAAGTGGCCAAATTAGCCCCTTCTCCATTAACTCTCAACCACATCACCTTTTTTTATTGACGTGGCGCCGAGCAGCCTCCGAACAGAAAACCCAATAATCAATGGCGATAGCTTCTTTTCCTGTGGTGTTCCTCATGATCCCAGATGCTTATTTCCACTTGTTTTAATTGTTATGGTGTGAAGGTTCTCATATGGGTTACTAAGAATGAGAGCGAGAATGAAAAGAGGATGAGCTCAAAATCTTATAATCTGATGTTGGTCATCGCATTGCGGAGCTCAGCATCAGAAATGAAGCCATTCTGATCCTTGTCAAAGATCTTGAAAGCTTCCTTAAGTTCTTCCTCAGAATCAGTATCCTTCATTTTACTTGCAATCAGATTCAAGAACTCAGGGAAATCAATGGTTCCATTCTGATAAGCATCAACCTCATTGATCATATCTTAGAGTTCAACTTCAGTGGGATTCTACCCCAGTGATCTCATTATTGTTCCCAGTTCCTTTGTGATTATCCAACCATCGCCATCCTTGTCGACTTCCTTGAACTCATCTGCTCCTCAGCCAACTAATCGGCCATTATCGACTTCCCTAACACACATGAAGATCAAAATCAAAAAAATCCCTAGCAATAATGCAGAGAGAACGACGAAGCTCGCCTATAATCTGATGACTTTGTTACTGGTTGATAATGGTTTTGTGAGGAAATTCTGGGATATGATTCGGGTTATGAATGGGAAAGGGTTTGGAGTGTCAAAGGCTACATATCTTAAGGCTATGGAGAAATTTAAAAAAAGAGAGCTCCTTGATGATGTGGAGATGTTGAACAAATTATACGCATCAGGGTCAACTCATAATTCAGTCAAAAATCATTGTTCTCGAGCTTGCAGGGTGATTAGACAAGAGATTTGGGGTTCTAATGTTGAAAAGCCGCTTAAGGAGTTAGATGTTGAGTTTTCGAGCTAGTTGGTTTCCATGGATGTTGAGGTTTGAGCGGCTCCTTCAGAGCAGCAATTAGAAGGTTTGAGCGGCTCCTCCATGGATGTTGAGGTTTCTAAAAATATCATTCTTAACGTTCCATAATGCATATTCCATATCAACTCAAGAATTTAATTTCAAAATTCCTAGAAAAACCAAAAACTTCACTATTTTCATTTCATGCATCCTTTTCTCTAAATCTAAAAGTGATAAGTAGGTTGAATTCATTACCTTTACATTCTAGATATTCCCTAGCACAAAATCCACGTTTGTGGAATCCAAATTCCTCCTCCAAAGGCTTTCTTTTCTTAGCTTCTTCTTTCTTTTCCTTCTTCCTCCTCTTTTTCCTTTCAGTTTCCTTTCTCTCTTTTGATTCTTGGTTTGTTGGTTCAAATAAGTTAGGAGGATGAAAAGGGAGTATATTTATAGACTGAGCTCGCCTAATATGCCAAAACTCCCGTAATTATCTTGAGAATTTTATTTTTTTTCATTTCTAGGACGCCAACGGTTTTACCTGTACCCGATCCATGACCTGGTAAAACTGATTGGATTGGTTTTACCTGCTCATGAATCGGGAAAAATGGTTCCAATCGGTTTTACCCGGTCATGGATCGGGTAAAATCTGTCGGAGTACTTTTGCCATTTTCCCGGATCAATTTTACCGGTTCTTGAATAGGGTAAAACCGCTAGTTCAAGCGATGGGATATTTTTCCTACTTTTTGGATCAGTTTTACCCGTTCAAATATAGGGTAAAACCGCTTCGTGAAGCGGTGGGATCAATTTTACCCGTTCCTTGATTGGGTAAAACCCTCCACTAAGTGGTGGGATCGGTTTTACCCGTTCTATGATCGAGTAAAACCAATCTTCTCATTATTTCTTCACTTTTCATTTATTTTATAATTTCTTTATTTTCTATACTTACTTATTTTATCCCTTATTACTTAAACATAATTCTAAATTATTCTTAACATCTTAATCCTATTTTAAGCATCACAAATCTATGATTCAAAAAAATAATTCTTCCTTTATTATAATTCTTAAGAAAATCGTACAAGTTCATAACTATACATATGTTTGAAAGATAAAGTAATTTACATAAAAATACAATCCTACGGCAAAATTTAAGAGATCTCACATCTTGAAAAAAATAGTTTAGATTAAGATTATTTTTAAAGGAATTCTATAATTTAGTAAATATTTTTAAAGGAATTCTATAATTTAGTAAATATTTTTACACACACCTCTAAATATTCTAGAGGTGAATTCTAGTGTTTAAAAATCACAGGGCTCATAGTTATATATTGGTAATTTTTGATATGCTTGTTGGTGTTGCATAATCATCCATCTTAAAATATGTATCTAATTCTCTTATTTTTATATTTGTTTTAATTTGGAAATGGCACAAGCCATTGAATGTTCTATTTTTTAGGGAGGAAATGGAAGAAGCAACAGAGTTAAGATTTATGGTAGCTGATGACAACGAAAAATGGATGGATGAAGAAGATGGATAATGTGAGGTCTTCACCTCATCAAACTCGTCATAAAACATTAAATGAGCCAATCCTGCAACGGGTGCGCTGATGGAGATGGAGCCACTGGAGATGGACTGGAATCGGCTACGGAGGAATCAGACGGCGAGCTGCAAATCAGGAAAAGAATGGAATGAATGGAATGAAACTGGAATCTGCGCGGATGGAGATGGTGAGATGGAATGAATGGAAAAGAAAAAGACTCTCTGTAATTTTTTCCTTACGAAGGAGGGCAAAAAAGTAATTTCCCAACAAATTTTTTAAAAATGTATTTTTCATATAGTAAAAGGAGTCCTGCAAGTAACAATTCCAAAAACAATTCTTTCAAACAAATCTCCTCTCCAGGACAATAAAAACATAGCCATTCCCTTCCTTAAATTTTCCTTAAAAGTAGAGTTTGTGACAAAGGCTACTCCCACTCCTAATCTGGACGGATTCAAGCCAAGACTCTAGTATCAAAACACTTGTTTTTTCAATTTTTATATGAATTTAAAAAGGGAAGCAAAAGAGGAAAGCTAAAAAATGGCGGCAACTACTGATGAAGATATGGATTCCCTTCTTTTGGCCTTCGATCAAATCTACCAAGTAAACACCTACGAAATTTTATTTATCATCGTTTGTATACGACTATATCAAAATGCGCAACGAGTACAAGGCAAAATTTGCCTAATCCTAACTTGAAATTTATTGTTTTGGGTGAATAATAGGATTTCAAGAATGGAGTCTCAGAGAGCCAATCCTTGCGATTGAATCTTACCTCTGAGGTGAAGAAGCGAGAAGCCCTTGAGTTATCGATTCGTAGCCTTCAATCAGGTCAGTGATTTTCATCTTCAATTTCTCATGTACCTTTACATTGTGGATTTTAATTTTTATTTAGTTTTTGAACAATGGTGTTCAAAGAATGAAAGAGATGGATGAGATTAATGTGGAAGAAATCGGTGAAGTAGACTAAGTGCTTGAAGAAAGTGCTACTAGGGCTGTGTCGGTGTGAATAATGAACGATTTAGTGCTGGTTTAAATGGATGAAATGGTTAATGCATATCGTAGAATTAATTGACCTTCTAATCTCCGTTCAACATGGAGGGTTGTGTGCTAGTTTTGTTTCGAGGTTCATAATTCAGTTTTGTGGTATATGTTCATTGAGAAATTTTGGCATTTTGTTGGGTCCTTGCAAGCTGAACTAGTAGAGAAAATACCTGAAGTAGCTATTGGTTCCTTTAATTACTGCATCACATTTAGCATTTTGCAGCTTAAAATCAGGGTTGTTGTGCAGATGCTCTTCATTCTTTGTCTTCATCCATTTGCTCACAAGTAGCAACTAGGGCCAAAAATTGTGCTCTGCAGTCGTTTGTTTTTCTTTCAGTGTCAAAAGATGTTGAACATTGACTGTAGTAGTATAGTTTTTCCAAGAGAGACCACAGATGAGAACAGGGACAAGTACAGAGAGTGAATGCTTTTCTCCAAGTTTGTAAAGTTTGCATTTGATAAAGAGTACACTTAGGCTATACATTACACTTGGAAAGTAAAGTTCCTTCTTTATTTTCTGTATCATCTTTTACTAATTCCATTTATCTACTGGACATTCACTCAGAGCTTGTGCAAACTTTAAAAGGCTTCTGGAAAATTAGTAGGCCTTTTGGAATCTAGAGCTTGTGCAACCACCCATGGTCTAGCAAAATGAGTAATTGACCTGAAAAGTTAGTATGATGGCTGCTTCCGTGTAGAAGGAAAGAAAATTAAAATGCCCTGATAAGTGACAAATGATAGCTGGTCATGTAAAGAAAATTTGAGAGCATTGTGTTTGTAAACCTGTCAAGGAAAGCTGACCTCCTAGAGTTGGAGGAAATCTGTGGTAGAATGGCCTGAAGGTTGGAAATGACTTATTTGTCATCACCTATCTACCCATTCAATGCTCAATATACTCAATAAGGAATAAATTCAGGAAAATCATTCTACTCATTCTTAACCTATCATTGAAGTGTTGAGTACCCCACCAATTTGTTTTAAGCTTTAGAAATAACTTGTTGATTTTAACTTTCAACAAGGTTATCCAGTGCAGTAGTTGTCCTTTTTTTATTTTATTTTTAATCTTATCATTTATTTCTTGTTGTGTCAAAATGGAAATTCTAGCTCCCCTACATTGAGGTATAACCTGAACAGGCCACTGTTTTCTGGACTGAATTTCATACAATTTAAATAGTGGTATTGTTAACTGAAATTTAGTATGAATTTATTTAATAAGATTAGATTGATACATGCAGAAAATGAGAGGCTTACAAGGCTTTATACAGGATCTCTTCAGAAGTTGGCTGACAAGGTATCACTTTGCCAGATTTATTCATGGTCCCTTTTTTCTCAGTATGTTATTCTCTCAGTAATCCTATCTCTTCTTCTTTCTTTCATACAAACATCAGATTGAACTGCGTACCAGTTGGCAAAGCTTGAAAGAGGAGCTGAAACGAGTGAAAGATGAGCATTTGCAGAAAGAAAATGTAAGTTGCTTCAGCTTGAAAAAAGAGAAATTTAGTTTCCCACTGTAGCATGCCAGGAGAAGCATTGAACTGTTCTATTGTCTTCTTTCACCCATAGACAAAATCTGAAAGCTTTAGGGGTTAGTAAGAGCATAAAAGTTATCAGTTAATATGGTAAAAATTGTAAATATCTGTTTAAAATACTTTCTTGATGTATTGTAACAACTTTTGTATGCTTCCAGTGATCTATCCTACCTCAATGGGTCATGCTAGTCTTAAGCTTGAAATTTTAGTTAGGAGAACTGAGACACAACATAGAAGCTGGAGTGTGATCAGCTTTTTGTTGATTACCTTTTGTTGCCTTATACATCGTCAGTGACATGACAGTAGTCCGAATTTTCTTGCAGGAATACTGTAACACCATGGAATTGCTTAAACATGATCATGCTAAAAGAATTGAAGAATTGGAGTCCCATATCAGGCTAGTTGTTATTAATGAAGCAAAAGTTGCATTTTTTATGCTTTGTTTTTACTTCAGTATCACTTATGGTCCACTGCTTTTGAGATTGACATATTTAGTCCTCGATCTTTAGTATTTTAACATTTTTAATCCACCTAACACAGAATCAATAGGATATAATAGCTCTTCCAATTTCCGAATAGTACCAAGTTTCAAGCTTGCATTTTGTACCGTATCTTTGTTGGAATGACAGTTTTGGTCGCCTTTATCTTATATATACCTATATATTTTATTCTGAATTTATTACATCTAAGATGACTAGTATTTTAAAATAATGTAGTAAAATGTCTTAATTAGTAAAAGTCAAACTGATACTTTATTCAACCTTTTGTCTCTGCTTTCATCAACTAGCAATGGGAGTCCGATGCTTTGATTTTTCTTGCTTTTGCTTCTTTTTACTCTTTGATGTTGCTGGGACTCTTCAAAATTGGAGGTGTCGACACTGGTATGGGTACTAAATACTCACCGGATACGGTCCTCAAAATTAGGATCCGTTGACTAAAACCAAGAGGAGGGAGGAGGAGGAGAACTACTGAGTTTTTTCAGAAATTTGTATCTCAATTCCTGGTTTGTTGCTTGATTGATACTGCTCTCTTTAGATAGAGATAAAAGATGGCAGAGTCCTATTTGTGTTGTACTAAATTAACTCAAAATAGGACTCTTTAGATAGAGATAGAAGATGGTAGAGTCCAGTTTGAGTAAACATTCCTGCTTTCTTATCTCTTAAATACTAAAATCTTAGTGAAATACTAGTAAAATGTCTTACAAAATACTAAAATACTAAATTATAACCTATATCCCTGTACACGTGGTGGTGTCCCCCTACCTTAAAATTTAGGAAAATGCTCACCCGACGCTTAGACCCGCACCCCATACCAGACACCCGTACCCGAGTCCGAGCAACATAGCTAAATTCCATTATCAGATACATGTTAGGACTCAAACTTAGGCTATTAACTGAAAGAAGAAAATGCAAAACATGTCCAAGCGGACCAATCCTAAAATATTTCTCCTAACAATTTAAACATTTTAAAGAATTATGCTCATCAAACTGTGCTACTGTGTGAAGTTTCACATGAACCTTGTCAAACACCTCACGTCCTCATTTAGATGTAACAAATCTGCTTCTTTTTTGGAGTCTCTAGTTAGTTTCTGGATCATGATTGTGAATGCCATGGTTAGAGTCTAGCGAGCAAATAATGTTGTAAACAAGATTAACAGAATGATGACTAATACAGCTAAGACAGCAACAACAACAACAACAACAACTAAGCCTTTGTCTCACTATGTGGGGTCGGCTATATGGATCACATCTCCCCATCGTGTACGGTCATGGCACATCGATTCATTTATCTCCAAATATGACATATCATAGTTTAAAGTTGTTTTCCAATTTTTTTTAGGTCTTCCTCTACCCCTTTTTATGTTAATTGTTTATTTGTTTTCTACCCGTCTTACTGGGGCGTCTAGAGGCCTCCTACGTACATGTCCAAACCATCTTAGGCGTGTTTCTCACATTTTTTTCATCTATTGGGGCTACTCCTACTTTGTTTCTAATGCTTACATTACTAATTTTATCTAACCTAGTATGCCCACACATCCATTTTAACATTCTCATTTCTGCTACCCTCATTTTTTGTTCATGTTCATATTTAGGTGCCCAACACTCCGAACCGTAAAGCATCGCCGGTCTCATAGCCGTTCTATAAAATTTTCCTTTTAGCTTTTGTGGCACTTTACGATCACAAAGTATAGATGACGCACTTCTCCATTTAGTCCACCCTGCTTGAATCCTATGTGTTACATCTTTATCAATTGCTCTGTTTTCTTCTATTATAGATCCTAAGTATTTAAAGCTTTTCGATTCATTTAATTCATATTCTCCAATTTTAACTTTTATAGTATTGTTATCTACACGATTACTAAAGTGACAGTGCATATATTCGGTTTTAACTGTACTTAGTGTAAAACATTTTGATTCTAAAGCTTCTTTCCATGCTTCTAATATAGCATTTACCCCTTCTTTCGTTTTATCTATTAAAACTATATCATCTGCAAATAACATACATTCAGGGATCGCATTCTGCAAATTTTTAGTAATCTCATCAATTACTAAAGCAAAGAGATATGGGCTCAAAACTAATCCTTGATGTAGCCTATGTTATTTGAAAAATCACCAGAAATTCCTATAGGTGTCTTTACACATGTTGTTATATTTTTATACATATCTTTTATAGTTTCTATATACGCTATCCTTACCCCTTTCTTTTCTAATACCTGTCACATTATATCTCTATTTACTCTATCATATGCTTTTTCTAAGTCTATAAATACCATATGTAAGTCCTCACTATATTGTTCACACAATCTTATTAAATGTATACTTTCATCGATGATCTACCTGGCATAAAATTAAACTGATTATCTTCTATGTTATTCTCATTTCTCAATCTTCTCTCTATGACTCTTTCCCATAATTTCATAGTATGACTCATTAGTTTAATACCTCTATAGTTTGAACAATTTTGTATATCCATTTTATTCTTATACAATGGAATTAATACACTTTTTCTGCATTCATTAGGCATCTTTTTAGTTTTCATAATTATATTAAATAAGTTTGTAAGCCATGTAATCCCAACTTTTCCGAGGCACTTCCATGCCTCAATTGGAATATCATTGGGACCAACTGCCTTACTATTTTTCATTTTTCTAAGTGCTTTTTCTTCTTCTAAGGGTTGAATTTTGTTATAATATATAAAATTCTTATTATTTTCTGAATGGGCCAACTCTCCTAATGTAATTTATTATTATTAACTTCATTAAACAATTTATAAAAATAATTTTTCCAATGCTCTTTTATTACTTCGTCCTCAACTAAAATTTTTTCATTTTCATCTTTTATATATACATTTAATTTGTGTCAAATCTCGTTTTCTTTTCCCTCATTTTAGCTATCTTATAAATATCTTTTTCACCCTCTTTAGGAATTTTTTTTTATAGAGATCTTCAAAAGCTTTTGTTTTTGCTTCATTTATTATTTTTTTCACATCTTTCTTAGCATTTCTATATTTTTCAATATTTTCATCATTTTTACAAGTATATAACATTTTGTAGCTTACTCTTTTTGCTTTTACTTTTTCTTGAATATCTTTATTCAACCACCTTGACTCCTTATTCCATTTATTACCTTTCGACTGTCCTAAGACTCTTTTTAATTCTTTTCATTTGTTCAGTTACATTTTCCCATGTGCTTTCTGAGTCATTTTCTACTTTCCAATTACTATTTTCTAATATGGTTTTTACAAAAGTATCTTTTACGTCTTTATTTTTAAGAGTCCATCACTTAATCCTAGGTATGGTGGGTGACTTTTTCCTCTTTCGTTTATTATTAAGTTTTATATCAAAAACTAGAAGCCTATGTTGTGTTGCGAGACTTTTTCCTGGTATTATTTTACAATTTTTACACAATTTCCTACCACTTTTTCTTTATAGAAGATAATCAATTTGTGTTTTATTAGAACGACTTTTAAATGTATTTAAGTGTTCTTCTCTCGTTCTAAACAAAGTATTACCTATAACTAAATCATATCCTAATGCAAAATCTAAAATAGTTTTTCCCTCATTGTTTCGTAACCCAAAACCATACTCCCCATGGATCCTATCATAGTCTTCGTTACCCTCCCCTACATGCCCATTTAAATCCCCTCCTATGATAAGTTTTTCATTATGTGGAATTGTTTGAAGTAAAGTTTCTAAATCTTCCCAAAATTTAAGTTTAGTTGATTCATCTAGTCCTATTTGTGGTGCATATACACTAAGTGTGTTTATAGGATCGTTTCCTATAATGACTTTTATAGCTATGATTCTATCCCCTTTCCTAACTACTCCCACTACTTGTTCTACCAACAACGAATCTACAATGGTATCCACTCCATTCCTATTCTTATCTTTACCCGTATACCAAAGTTTATATCCTGTGGTATCTAAAACTTTAGCTTTTTCACCTACCCATTTAGTTTCTTGAAGGCACATAATATTTATGCAACTGCTCCTCATAGTTTTTATTAATTCTATCGTTTTACCTGTTAAAGTTTCAATATTCCAACTACCAATTCTATGAGTTAGTCTTTTTATAATTTCCCTTATTTTCCCTCCCAATTGTATGTGTGAATTCTTGCTCATTTTTCACTACACCCAAGTCCACGTGGAGGTGCACTGATCCTTGCCGGTACGCCACAGTCAGACTCTGGGACGTGCTCCATAAAGCGGGGAGTCTCCTAGCATTTATCGATTTCTTATATGATTCATATCATGAGGTTTGACAAATGGGTTTTACGCTGGCTGTCAACCTAACACAACCCTCCTCCTTTACCCTGGCTTGGGATAGGCTATTTAAAGGCAATCAAGGAAAAAGATTTATCGTAATATTTGGAACTTTGGTAGTCCATATGACTAGAGGATCCTCATGACAACTATGGTAGGTAATGGAGAAACATTTTAAGATGTGTGGCAAATTCATGTGGCCACTCAATATGCAGAGAGAACTCTTTTAAAAATAAGTGAAACAAGTTTGGAGAGATATACATCTTTGGAGATGTTTTGCATCATAAAGATGTTTTTAACAGTAAGGAGCCTTAGTTTGAAGTCCTATATAGGAATTTGAAATATTTGGGAAAAAAGGGGCAGCCAAAAGAAAATAAAAACAGAGGACTACTCACTCTAATTGCGGAAAATATGGACAAAATGTATCTTTTTTTGTTTAAATGTTAGCTGTCCTAAACGTATCAGAAGGTTGACAATAAAATGTTTAACGTTCAAAATATAATAAAGAGACCAAAAGTGTCATTACATTATAGATAATGGACTAAAAACTGTATTTTCATAGCTTAAATTAATAAAAAAAAGTGGAGTAGTTCTTATCTTCCATTGATTTTCTGTTAGTTCGACTAAAAATGTTAAGAAAAACTAAATGTATTGGTCTCGAAAGATAAGGAACCACAATAGATACTATGCAGAGATTGGAGAGCAAAAATGCAAATTTTCTATTGTTAAATTCTAATGCAAGATGCTGTGTGGTTCTTATCTCCCCATCGATTTTCTGTTAGTTCGACTAAAAATGTTAAGAAAAACTGAATGTGTTGGTATCAAATGATAAGGAACCACACTAGATACTATGCAGAGATTGGAGAGCAAAATGCAAATTTTCTATTGTTAAATTCTAATGCAAGATGATGTTAGCTGAGGTCTCTCTTGCTATTAAAATTAGAGGATATCAGATTCAAAAAATGGAAGATGAAGCTGCAATGAATCAGATCTACCAAGATTTGGCTGTGCAGAGGAACCATGCAGAGTTTTTAACAAGAAGATTAGAAGAAGTTCCTTCCGAATTGGAATCAAGATGTGATGTCCCCTTAGCTTTTTTGGAATCTGTTATTCTTAGACTTATAATATCTCTTCACCATATCTTGTAACTACTCACTCTCTTTCACAGATCATTATGAGATTCAGGGTTTGAAGGACTGCCTCCTGGTTGAACAAGAAGAAAAGAATGAGTTAAGCCAGAGGATTGAAAATTTGGAGAAAGAATGTGCGTATTTGACTGTGCAGAAAAATGAATTTAAAGCTTTTATTGTGCTTCCTTTGCTAAGGCAGAAAGTTTTAGATAATCTTGACTCGGAACTGGTAGAATAAATTGTTCTTTGGTCTTGTTGCAGTGCTTATCAGAAGATCGAATCTGGCCGAACACCATCGAGACTCTACTTCCAGCCAGCATGTGGAAACACTCAAACAGAAAGTTATGAAACTAAGAAAAGAGAATGAAGCCCTCAAAAGGCAGTTGCATAGTCAGTAGATGGATGATGAAATGTTTTCAATGGGTTTTAATCCTTTTTTGAAGATGTATTTACTATTTACGATGGCTTTATCAAGTTTAGCAGTACATACTGGCAATCACAACAAAAGCTCATCAATGATGTAAAGCGGAAAATAGTCTAAAGTGGAGGGAAATGTTGTTTTATTTCGAATTTTCTCCTTTAATAATGAAATTTTCCTCCAAAATTACAAAAATAGGAATTATTTTATCTGCTTTTTGGATCTAACGAGACAGAATATGCTGCTTTTGTTTTCTATAAAAATTACCCAAAACACTATTTTGTATGAAAGAGAAGTTGGTAATTTCGCTTTCCCTACAAAATAATCTTGTTTGGGCAATTTTCTAAAAATCTTCGTAAGCACTTTTATTTATTTTTTAGAGTTAATTTCAAACAACCACCTAAAACTTTACTTATACTATAAATTCCCCCTTAATTTTTAATTTTTGTAATCAACACCATGAACTATCAATTTGTTGCAATATAGGAAATTGTTAGTTTCAATTCTAAAAGTTCTTCATAAAAATACCTAAGTACCCACTTAATAACAATTCTAATAAATACATTTTGTAATTTTGTTGAAAAATTAGGTGAGGAATTAGGTATTTTATGAAGAATTTTCAAAATTAAAACTAACATTATCCTACATTACAAAAAATTGATAGTTCAGGGGGTTGAGTGTAAAAATTACAAGTTGTGGGGGCAATTTACAATAGAAGTAAAGTTTGAGGTGGTTGTTTACAGTTAACTTTTTTTTAATTTATTTTTACGGAATTGTTATTCAAATGACATATTTTACTTAACATACGACACATTTTAAAAATTTATTGATTGAAATTACTGAATTGCCCTTTTGAATTTTTTCTTCTTTCTTTTCTTGTTCCTCTTCTGCGATCTTCTTCTTTGTCCTTTGTTCTTCTTCTTCTTCTTCTTCTTCCCTTTCAATTGGAGAATGACAAAGAAAAAAAAAAGGAATTGGGTTCCGCAATCTGATTGCAGAACTTGGTTCTACTCATAAATGATGCCCCAAAGTAGCATTGCAGCCTGACCAATCACCTTAGAGATCCCCAAGACAGATGATTCGATCTTTAGTTTCTTGCGTTTTCCGGCTACGTTTGGTGATTTTTTTGGTAAATTATGTATAAGTTCGCCGGGAAATCGTGTAGGGACAATCGCTCGGACTAAGCGATTGAGGTCGAAACAATCGCCAAAGGACGACAATTGTTTCGGCTTCAGTTGCTTGGGCAGAGCGATTGAAGAGGAAACAATCGCCTTCCCCTACAATCGCTTTGGCCAAGCGAATTTCAGGAGAACCAATCGCCTATACCAGGCGATTGTTTCCTATACATTCGCTTGGCCCAAGTGATTCTACGGAGGAAAATCGCCTGGTCTAAGCGATTCTTTATGAGGGTAAAAATGTATAAGGATATTATTGTCTTTTCGCCACTTAAAATTTTAAAAAGTGCCATGTGTTTAGTAAAAAGTGTCCTACAATTAACATGCCCCTATTTTTATTTCATTTTCTTATTTAGTATTACTATAGAAGAGTATTTGTGCTACTACTGAAGAGTATTCGCTACTACTGAATCTTGAAGAATAGCACTTATACTCTTCTAGAGTAGCACTTTACTATTCTTAAGTAGCATTTTAGTTTTTTTTTCTGTTTTTTTTTTTTTTTTTGTATACTTGTACAAAATATTACTACTCCCTCCGTTCCATTAGAAGTATCCAATTTTTTTTAAATGCCTTTTTTTTTTTTAACCCTTGTATTCTCAAGAACCGAACTCATGAACCCGGGGTTACAAGGTCCTTTCCTTACCCCCCCCCCCCCCCCACCCCCCACCCCCTTTAGAAGTGTCTACTTTCACTAATGTACAACTTATCATGGATGTCAAGGTACTACACCTAAAATAAATAATTTAACATCATTTATTCTATTCATATTCTTACTTTTTATATGGATTAATTGTGCACTACACATAATTATATTAGTAAGGGTATAAGGAGTAAAAAAAAATTGAAAGTACACTCTTCTATTGGAATAAAAGAATATTTCCCAAAATTGACCATTCTAATGGAACGGAGCGAGTATCACTTAAAAAATGCGTACTATTCACATGAACAGTTCGCACAAATTAACCCACTTCAAGTGAGACAAGCTTTTCTTCTTCCTAATCTATAGCAACAAAAGCAGGGGAGGAAATTTTCAAAAAAAAAAAAAAAAACAGGGGAGGAGGCACATAGTGATTTAGTGGGACAATTGCCCCACCTCAAAATTTTTGAAATATCCCAATTATTATGTAAAAATTATAAAAAATAGATAAAATGATTGATTTTCCCCACCAAATATTAAGAAAAATAATAGCAGTAAAAATAAATAATTTAGTATTTTATTAATTAAGTGTTTGTTATTAGAATGTATACAAGTATTCTTAGTGATTTTTAAGTTTGGTAAAGCAAAATATGAGTTTAAATATTCGCCCAATGAAATTTAAGTGTAATTATTTTCGCATTAAAAAAAAAATGTAGTATAACATTTTTATCCTAAATATTTTGCACCACCTAACTTTGGGGGCATAATTCCGCCACTAAACAAAAGCAATAGCAACAAACATAGACCATAGGGCTGAGAACAAACACAAACATTCACGAACAAGCTCAAACTTGGTTTGATAAAACCGATCACGAACATGATTTTTATACTCGATAATAAACTAGCACGAACACGAACAAGGTGTTGAAAGCTCGTTAACATTCGTGAACATGGTCGATTAAAATATTAACTGTATAATATAAATAAAATAAGTATATACAATATTAAAATTTTAAATACTCCATATAATTGAATCTTTATATATATATGTGTGTGTGTGTGTGTGTAGATATCAATATATGAGTTTAAACTGAATTCTGATTTTTATGTAAGTTGATATAGTATATTAAATTAATTCAATATTATAATTTTCTGTTAGTTAATGCGAAATATAATGCATATATTTGTTCACGAACTGTTAGGAAAAACACCTCTCAGGATCTTTGAACAACTTCTTGGAAGAAATATTCCAACAAGAATACTGCAGCGGAATTGAAAACAAAAAAGAAAAATACATCAATTTAACGTGGTTTAATCCACTGGAATACGCATTATTCCAAACAAACAAACAGAGAATTACATAATAGAAGAGTTAACCTCTTTGCCCTCAATTCTATTCTACCTCCCCCTCTACAATTCTCTCTAGCACCCTCTATGTCTCGGATGAGAATTGTATACTGCTTTCTGCTCTTCTACTGCATTAGTCTATTACAAACAACGTCTATTATTAATAAAATTAGAGAAACCCTATGGGTTTAGTTTCCTAATCTATTCACAATTAGAAAGTCTGGCCCAATACTAATTGTATTATGAATTTGAGGAGATACCACAACATATTCTCCCTCGACTCAAAGTTCTATGTACAATAACATCATCAGAAAATGAGACTTGTTTCTTCTTCTTCGGCTTCAACTCCTTCTTGTGAATGCCAAACTTAGCACAAGACCCATTATTCGAATCACTAACATAAAATAGGTGATGATTACTCTTAGCTCCTTCCAGGATCAATTCATCTCCTTTGAACACTTTGCAAAAGTCTCCATCCGCAGTGAATTTGTACCTACACAACGAAATTATGTTTTTACCACACATAGGCACATATCTCACATCAGCTAATTTGTTCACAACACCATTGTGAGTCTTGAGACATGCGGTACCAACACCCTCAATCTTAATCTTCTAACCATTCCCATAGTGATGTGTCCAAAATCTCCATAAATCTGCAAAGTATCAAAATGAGATCTCTCTCTACATATGTGCGTAGACGCTACACAATCCATTACCCAACCTAAACTGCTTGGCTCAGTATCCTTCATCATAGTCAACTGATCGTCACACACAACATTTGCATTAGCAGAGTCGTTAATCTTCCCTTTATCCTTTATCTTCATATCTTTCAAACTCTTCTAGTCCACTTTCATGATAGGGCATGCATATTGAATGTGACCCTTCTCCCCATAGTAATAACACTCTAAATTAATGTAGTCTCTCGACTGAGATCTTCCACGAATGTCACTCTTCCCTTGCGAACGACTCCTTCGATTCAAACTCTCTGCAATAGCTAGTGCTTCCTCCCCCCAAGCATAATCTGCTTCCTCATTAGCTTCTCATTCTCCCTCAGCTGTGTAACCACAGCATCAGGTGTCAAACTTGTTCTCCCAACAAGCATTGTTTATACAACTGGTTTATAAGATAATGACAAAGAAGACAACAACAACAAATAATGTTCTTCATCTTCGACTTCCTCTCCTGTGTTTTGAAGTTGGCATACTAGCTGATTGAACACATTCACATGATCATGAAAATTCCCTCATTCAGTCATCTTTAAAGTGTAGACGTCTATCTTCATGCATAACTTGTTCGTTAATGACTTCGACACATATATGCTCTCCAACTTGTTCCAAATCCCCTTCAGTGTCTTCTCCTTTAGGACACTGTACTTAATTTTTGGAGCAAGTGTAAGTCGAATAAAATCAACTGGCTGCTTCTTCATCATAACCCAATTGGACTCACTCAACCCTTCAGGTTTCTTATCTTCAAGTGTCTGATCAAGATTATCCCGCACAAGTAAATCTTGAATCGTGCACTGGCACATCGTAAAATCCATCTTCCCATAAAAAAGTGGAGTCTCAAATTTCTTATCAGACATGTTTAAAATTGATACAAGAAATCTTAAATCACTTGAACCAAAATTAAATTAACCCACAAATATCACAAGGTTCAGCCGAAAATTACCCACAAAAACTTGAACCCGTCGGCTTGTGCACTATGCCGAACTCGATGCCTAAAAATTAAGCCAGCTGGTCTCGGCTGCCCACAACAATACTTAACAAACCAAAGCTTCTTTTTTATTTTTTTATTTTTATCAAACTTTGAACGTTTGATATATTCAATTAATTTTGTTGTTCACAATCCATGTCTAGAACAAAAAACAACCCAAACATGGCAGTTCTTTTTAATGGATTTGAAAACAGTTTTAAAAATAAGTTTTGAAAAATAGTTTTATAATGAAAAAAGTGTATTGAAAATGTAAAAAAGTATAACTGAATAGTAAAAAGTTGTATTAAAAATAATGAAAATGATTATAACACATCAAATTTAGTGTTAAACCAAAATCAAAACTCAAACCAAAACGTAAAGAGCATACCCTTAATCAAGTATCCAGCCCCAAAACTGATTAAGATCTGAATATATATATATATATTCTTTTGTTCAAAAAACCATAGGTTTTGTCAAACTGAAAAAACCCTTACGACGGACCAAACAAAAAATCAAAAGCTGAAGCCAATCTATCCAAACACTTAATTTACCTCATGTATCGGACTTCTGAACCGGCACGGACATCCTATCGATATAGCTGCTGACAACTTGTTTTTCTTCCTGTAATCTGTTACTGCCCCTGATTTTTTCTTTTTCTGGTTACTATCTCTGATACCACTTGTTAGAAAAAGAAAAAAACACCTTCAAGATCTTTGAACCACTTTTTGGAAGAAATATTCCAACAAAAATACTGCAGCTGAATTAAAAATAGAAAAGAAAAACACAGAAATTTAACACACAATATCCAAACAAACAAACAGAAAATTACATAATAGAAGATATAACCTCTTTGCTCTCAGTTCTATTCTACCTTTCTATTCTGCCTCTCCCCCCTATAGTTCTCTCTAACACCCTCTCTGTCTAGGATGAGAATTGTATACTGCTTTCTGCTCTTCTGCTGCACTAGTCTATTACAAACAACGTCTATTTATAATAAAACTAGGAAAACCTTATTAGGTTTAGTTTCCTAATATATTCACAATTAGAAAGTCTGACCCAATACTATTTGTGTTAGGAATTTGAGGAGATACCACAACACGAATAGTTCGGCTCGACTCGATTAATAAATAAACGAACACGAAGAAGATTTTAAACTCGATAAATTAATGAACACGTCAAAACTCGGCTCGTTACCCCTAATATTAACAAATGGGGTAGCATTTGCTTGGGGGAGGGGGGGAAATAGTCGTTAGTGTTCTCCATATACTGTGTAGAAACCAGTGTCACAAGGAAAATAAATATAGCAGAGGAAAGCGAAATCGAACTCGGCGGAAAGAATAAAAACATAAAATCCCCAATAAACTTTAAACCGGAATATTAAAAGTTTGGTAAGAAGAAATCAATTATTGCTAATTTACAAACATCAAACGAGCTCATCACAATTTCTCTCAAAAACTAATAAAGAATCTAATAAATATAATCTTATTCTCACTAACAACCAAAAATTAACAATTTTACAAAATAAATTAAACCCATTTAATTTGGGTTTTCCCAATCGTTTGATAAAGACGTAGAGGGTGAAGACACCCATAAGTAGCGGTGTTCATGGTTTACTCAAATAAAAAAAACTATCCGAACCAAATCGATTAAGGTTAAAATGGTAAAGAGTGATTAACGGTTCGGTTATTGATTTTAGTAAAAAGTTCTGGTTAACTGGACCGAAAACCGCGATTCGGTGCTATTTGAGTGGCTAATCGAGAAACTGTAATTATTAAACATACATAAATATTACATCATCATTATTATTATTATTATTATATAATTTACACTCATATCTGTATTTTAATTTTGAACATCTATATTATACTTAAGAAATCTATAAATTTAATGTAATATATAATTTTAGAAAGCCCCAATTCCCTCCAATTGGTGAAACAATTGCAAATTTGTAATCATCTCCCAATTATATATCAGGCATACACACTAAGATGTCTAAATCATCTTCCAATTATATAATTGTTTTTTCTTTTAATTTCAATAATTCAAAATGTGTCTTTAGATTGTAATCATGAAATTTTATCTCAAATAGTTGATCACTTCTTCTTATTGAATTTGACATACTTGTCCCTAATAAAATTATGAAATTATAAAATTATAGAGTAATGCACTACGATGTTTTTTTAAAATTTTTAAAAACTCTTTATCCAAGAATATAATTTTTTTTCGGTTAAAATTGTGATAGAACCAAAAAAATCAAATTTATTTCAGTTTTTTGGTTTCGGTGGACCGTTTCTTTTGGTTTGGTTTTTGGGTGGTTTTTTACCTCCAGAATAACTGAAAAAATCGGAAAAGTCGAATCGGAAATCGAAAAAATCGCACCATGGATACCCCTACCCATAAGAGATAAATCCACAGGAGTTTAGGTGGAAAAAAAATCTATGTATGACTTCAAACCATCGTTCGCGCAAATAAATGAGCGTGTTATACACACGCCGATTGCAACTAACTCCTCCTGCCCATTTTAGCTATTCCACATTAACGGTGATGATTACCTCCCTTAAAAATACTTCCTCTGTTCCGTTTCATTAGAAAAATCTACATTAAAAAAATATTTTTTGTTCTAATAAAAGAATAATTTATTAAAATTCTTTATTCCTTTTACTCTTACTAATTTAATCATAGATGGTCTATAATTAGCCCACACTTAAATTATGTCTAAGTAACTATTTTAAGTGTTGTACTATGAGACTCATAATAAGTTATAAATGAGTCAAAATTTACTTTTCTAATGGAACCGAAAAAGTCCAATAAGAGGGGTTGATATATATGTTTGTTTGTGTTTGTGTTTTTTTTTTTTGTAACGTTGTTTGTTTGTGTTTGTGTTTGTGTTTTTTTTTTTTTTTTTTTGTAACGTTGTTTGTTTGTGTTTGTGTCCTGAGAGGACATTATGGCTTTTTATTTAAAAGGGGTAAAGTTGTCATTAGCTATTTATTTAAAATATTAAAATATTTCATGCGTTTAAAAAGAATTTTGAAAATTACGCTTTTGGAGAATATTGAATCTAATTACATCTCACAAGAATTTTCTCTGTTTCTCTCTCCTTCCTTCCTCCCGCCCGCATTCCTGTTTCCTGCAGATGCATATGTTTCGGTTGGCTTCAGGTATGAACATCATCGTCTTCCGAATAACTTCCCCTCACATTTTTGTAATATTATTAATTAAATACTTGTGATTATCCTTAATCCTTAATCTCAACTCCCCACGCACAAAAAGTTCGCAGCAGAGTGTATACTACTATATATTTCGATTTGATTTGATTATTTTAACAAAACGACTGTCTCCTACTGCATATTGGTCCTCTTTATCCAAACATTAGAGCATTGTTCGAAGTTGGTGCGCGTTTTTTTGTTTCCTACTGTATCGTTTAGAGTTTTTGGAGTTGACTATTTGTTAGAGTTGTATATGATTCGATTTTCCTTGTGTTTTTCTTGCTTCTACAGTGTTATATCCAAAATTAGTTTCCAATCGGGGTCATCTCTCTTGTGAAAGAATTCCAGAAGGAGTAACGGAAATGATCACTGACGACTTTAAGCCGTCCTCGCCTTACCTGCCCGGGCATTATTACCGCAAAATTGACTTGGAGTCTGCCGTCGGCCCCGGCTGCAATGACGACGACAAGAACACTGAACCTTTTGATATTGATCGAACCAAAAACGCGCCTGTACGTCGGTTGAGGCTGTGGCGGGTGCGTAATTCATTATTAAAATTATAGTGTTATTATTATATTCATCTAAGGCTGGGTATGGTATCAAAGTTTTTCAATTGATTTTTAAATATATTTAAAGTGTATTGGACATGTGAAATAGTGTAATTGTAATGATGAAAAGTTATTATAAAATGCAAAATGAAGTTCAAACTATGGTGCGATGCAGTGCCTAAGAGTTAAATGGTTTGGATAAGGGGAGGTTAAGTGAATTTACAACTTCGCAAGTTGTGGATGAAAAGGGAACTGGTTATGTTATTTTATTCCTCTTGTTGTAGTTGATTTTTTACCTTAGACTTAGTGAATGCCCTGTTTATGCTGTTAGCAAGCTGGTGTGGTCCTTAATGCTTCACGAAGGTTTCGCTGTACTCTGGACTTAAAAAGGGAAGAAGAGAGGAAGCAGCTTCTTGTTAAGGTTAGAACTCATGAAGAAGTCATTCAGGTACACATTGATTATAAGCCTTTTAGTTGTTTACGTTTCTTATGATTGATGTATCACATGCTAATAAACAACCTGCTATATCAGGCTGCTGGGCTCTTCCAAACTGGTTGGCAAGTTGTAGCAGGTAAGTCATTTTCTATGCCATTTTATGTAGTTGGATTAATGTAATTGTGTAATATTAGATTCCGGTGATGACGAAAGATGCATAGATTAGGATTGACATGATATTTCACTTATTCTCCTATGGAATCTATTGATTTTAGGACCAAAATCGCCCAAGAAGCCCCCACCTATCTCAGCTTCTAGTGGTGAATATGACATCAGCATGGAAGAACTTTCTCAAATGTCTAGAGATCATCAGATTTCTAGTCTGCAGCAGTATGGAGGGGTTGGTCCACTATTTTCGTCTTTTTAATTTGTGATTTTGTTTCTAATTTTATTGTATCAACCGTCACAGCTCTACTCTGTTAATCAACTTTTTGCTTTTGTGTTTTTGGAATAAGGTTATAGGTATCGCCCAAAAGCTAGACACAAATCTTGAAAAGGGAATTAATGGAGGTGAGGCAGATTTGTTGAAGCGAAAGAATGCTTTTGGGTCCAATAGTTATCCCCGTAAGAAGGAACAGAGCTTTTGGGTGGGGTGTTTTAACAGTTATTGGGGCTCTGCACTCAACTTAACAATATTCCTTCCTTATATATTTTTTTCATTATGGTTGTTTATGCTGTAGAGGTTTCTGTGGGATGCTTGTCAAGATATTACTCTGATCATCTTAATGGTAGCTGCGGCTGTTTTATTAAATCTTGGCATAGAGACAGAGGTAAACTTAATATACCATTTTCTTAAGTAACAATGTCACGATTTTTGTGCACTTTGGGCCATTCCATAGTGTGATTTTTTGGCGCTACCTGTTACTATGGTATTACGGTTTGGCTCTTGAGTTTCAAAACTTAGTATTACGATTTTCTGTTGAAAGCCTAATAGTTGAGGTCGAACTCTTTTACAGTAAACTGGAAACTTTGGTATATTACTTTGATGGAAATTTTGTTTAGTTGCAGTCGATGGTTGGCATATATGTGGAAGTTCTTGTTAGTAGAGTGAATACTATTGTGTTCAAAAGATACTTTCTGCAATTGACTCACTAATCTGCAACACATAAGAAGAGGCATCTGACATAATACGATTATTTACACATTCCGCACTTAAACTTCTCAAATCTCATCCCATTTGTGTAAAGTTGTGCAGAGAATTAAATTCTACCATGGGTTTTCCCAAATCTAATGTCTTTCTATCTTCAGGGTATAAAAGAAGGATGGTATGGTGGTGGAAGCCTTGAACTAGCAGTCTTCATTGTCATTGTTGTGACAAGTAAGATGTCAATTTTATCCTAGGATGTTAGGTAGGATTGAGTTACAATATTGCCGGGGGTACTTTCTTTGAAGATTTGAATAAATGTTTTGAACTCTTATTATGTATTACCATCTTGTTCGTAAGGTTGGTTCTGTTTCCCGTCTGGTTGATCTCCTATTATCCATCTATTTCCTGAATCCTCTGGGAGGCCGTACATAGAAAAATTGCACTTTACTGGATGATAATTTTGCTACCAAGTGAAAGATAAAGCTAAAATGGGTTTTGACTACCCACTAAGATGTAACCCTTAAGCTTGCAGAATCTTGTAAATATTATAACACATTATGACTATATAATAAGTAGGTCCTCCATATAGTGTTTTCATAGTTTTATTATTACTTCTTCATCATAAATACTTTACATGGTATTAGGGCTATCATGGGGGAGAACCATTGTTGTTCTACCTTAGACCTTTATCATACACTGTCTTTTATCATATAACTAGTTTTTTTTGTTGTTGTTGTTGTTTGATTGGATATAGAAAATTTAGATTGGCCGTTAGCTGCATTTTCTTGATATTATGTTATGGTTAATTTTGTTATGATTATTATTCTGCAGCCACTAGTGACTATCGACAATCACTTCAGTTCCAAACTTTGAATGAAGAGAAGCAAAATATACACTTGGAAGTTGGCATTCTTAGATAGAGTGGTGTTCTCAGAGCTATACTGAAGCATCTCATAATTTGAGAAATTTTATTTGGCAGGTGGTTAGAGGTGGGAGAAGAATAGAGGTTTCAATATTCGATATTGTTGTTGGTGATATTGTGCCTCTCAAAATTGGTGACCAGGTTGATTTTACAGACTTAAGCATCTCATTCTTGATGGTTTTAACTTGGGGCTGCATATGTTGGTACGCTTTTCAAATATTAAAGGTACCTGGCACATTTTGTTTTCTCAAATCTTAAAGATACCTGCTGATGGAGTTCTAGTTTCTGCTCATTCTCTGTCAATTGATGAATCTGGAGAGAGCATATTAGTAAGTCTAAAGATGCAACTTCTTCTATCATGTCTTAATTAAAAATATTTCTCATGCTTACAAGGCAATTATGTTATTTGTAGAAACATAAGGATTCACAGGATCCTTTTCTTATGTCTGGCTGCAAAGTTGCTGATGGTTATGGGACCATGCTGGTAAAGAATATTAGGCCATCTCGTGACTTTCTTATCTGTTACTGCTTTGTAATTTTAGTTCTGGCTCCATGTTGAAGTGGTGTAACTAATCAGTAAGTGTGTATAATACATGCACATGCTAACCTTTGGCAAGAAAATTCAGTTTCATGTGGTCATTTGAAAGTCTTACTAGATGTTTACCAATTCAAAATCTGGAGATGCATGAACCATGGTTATCTGGTTAGATTTTTATGTGGAAACTGTTTTAATATTTTTATTTGACAGTTATTGTGTTCGTACTTGGTAGGTCTGCAAAAATTGAGGAGGAATACTTAAAAACTTATTTTTCTTGCTGTATGAGTAAATGCTGTGATTTTGGTATTGGATATTGATTGAATTAATTAGAAATTGTTAGAGCCAAAAGCTTGGTTCACCTGAAACTCCAATTGATGTTAACATCAAACTAGGGGATAATTTAGTTTCCTGGAGAAGTAAGAGACAGAGTGTGGTAAGGAGTAGCGCTGAAGCTGAATTTAGATCTATGGCTAAGGAGGGTAAGTGTTATGGAAGGTACTGCTGGATATGAAAACTGCTGTCAACCTCCCTATGGTGCTGTACTGTGACAATAAGGAAGCAATCAGCATTGCTCAAAATCTAGTACAGCATGATAGGACTAAACACATTGAGATGGATAGACATATCATAAAAGAGAAGATTGAATAAGGACTGATCTGCACACCATTCGTGCCATCAGAGCAAGTGGCAGATGCACTAACCAAGGGGTTATTAAGACAACCATTTGAAGAACAGATTGCAAGTTGGGTTGATTGACATCTTTGCACCAACTTAAGGGGAGTGTTCAAAGACACGATCTTCTAGGAATTCTGGAAGATAAATACTTGATTAGGAAGTAAAGCCCAGGAAGGTTTAGGTAGTTTCAAAGACACGATCTTCTAGGAATTCTGGAAGATAAATACTTGATTAGGAAATAAAGCCCAGGAAGGTTTAGGTAGTTTCAATTTATTCCATAAGTAATTATAGAAGTTATAATTAAATAAGGATTAGTCCTACTAGATTGGAGTTTCTGATTTTCAATGTTTCCTATTGTATGTGACTTAGGCTCTGTTCTTTTCCGAACATAATCAGGAAAAGTATCACTTTTTTCTCAAAAATATTACACAAAGAAACAACATCATTTTTATAAAACTCACAATTCAAATTTAAAAATTTTCTCTAAAAAAACATAATCATTACACTTTTTCTTCTCTTTCCTACACAAATTCCCAAAAAAAATTCCTTCCAAAACAAAATTCTTCCCTAACAAAAAAATTTCCTATCTATAGTACTAAGAGAACAGAGCCTTACTGTCTACTTAAGACGTATCACCCTCTTCAGTAAAGGTTAAGAAATAGAGATTACGTTTCTTCGAATAGGAATACAATTATGAGCGTTTTCTCAAACTGTTCCTGTCCATGATATATTTGAGGGTTTACTTCTGTCA